>CM022300.1:18574805-18594924 GCA_011799875.1 Thinopyrum elongatum | reverse complement strand
CATGACAACTACTCTGGCAGACTCAGTCCACTTCGTTGACGTCAGCATTTTGTTTCTTCTTAAGGTCTGTTGCAAGATATCTGTCCAAGTAGATCTACTAATAAGTATCATATATCATGCAGTCCCTGTTATTTGATATTGTTGCCACTGATCTTTATTTCAATCCATGAACACCAAACTTTCTGTTCAAAAAGAAGCAAACTTTGGTTGTGCCAAAATAATGAGACAAACAAGATACCAATTATAGGCACCATATTGATGTCCGTGACATGTTGACCACAATATAATTAGCTCTAAATTTACCTATATATATAGCACATTACTTGAAATAAAATAAAGTTACTCATCATATAAAACAATCCACTTCTTAGGACATTATCATTGATCTTCTCTAAATGATTTTTTTCTTTTTCTGAGTTATCTCTGGCACGCCATGGTGAAGTTAAAAAACTCACTACACAACATTTGAGGATAGTAGGACTGAAATATAACCCAGACAGAGTGGGCAGCTGTGCTGGCAGCAACAAAACAGAGAGTAGGGTGGGTGGATTAGCAGGGGCGAAATTGAGTGTCTATGATGTCAATCCTCCGATGGCCGCCGCACTCGGAGAAGGTGGCGATGCTACGGTGAGTACCAGGCCGCGTCGCCGTGGCGTTTGCCAACAGTGTGACGGTGTGCACTCCTTGGGCAACGGGAATCGGCCCGGATGACCTTGTCATGGAGATTGACGGTGTGGAATCGCGACTATGCTTGGCGCAACTCGGCTGGGGTAGAAGATCGGGCCCGACGACGAGGGTGTCGTCCCTCCTCGCCATGCCACACAGTTGTGCCCTAGGTCGTCCAACCCACATACGAACGAGTCAGCTACATGGCCGGCACTAACAGAGAGCTACTAGCCCTTCTGCACCTCCCGGTCAGATCCAGTTGCCCTGGATGTAGAACTGGCGGGCGCGCGGGCGCGGAGTCGAGCGGCGGCGACGCGAGAGTGTCGGGGAGAGGTCAGAGCGGGGAGAGGGAGAGGAAGAGGGGGCAAGCGACGCATGGAGGGAGGGGAGGCAACAGGGAGAGAGGGGGTGAGCTTCGCCCTGGCACGGAGGGGAGTGTCGGGGAGAGATGGCGGGCGGCAACGCTATGGTAGGGAGATGAGATGTGGCGACGCCTAATGGCTGGTGGCTATGCGGCGGAGGAGAGCAGGAGGCGGTTGTGCGGGCAGTGAGCGAGTGAGTGAGAAGAGTGGCTGCTTTTCCCCTTAAAGAAAAGGAGAAAGGAGCAGTTGCTATGCGGTGACATAAATGACATAGCCTAACAGTCAATTTAGAGAGAAGACCAACCAAGTGACCTATGGTAGCTGCAATTTATGCTTGTAAAATCGGATGCGACTCATATTGTACCATGCAAAATGAAGCTAAAGACAACATTCCTCACATTGTACGAAAATATTAAACGCATTAAGTAAATCTTAGTTTGAACAGAAAATTAGTTGGATCATTGCTCCTATGTACACATTGTTAATTAGTTTTTTTATGAACTTACACCGCAAGTGAAGGATTTCAATTACTTTTTGTTGTTATGGGCTATCATTTGATACATGCGAAATTTGACATACAGTATGTTCATATATGCAACCGGCAAAAAATACATCATCTATGGCTGTGGCAACGCACGGGTATTCTACTAGTGTATTTTAGTTATGGGTTTTAGGAATACTAACCTGGAAAATGTAGTGTTGGCTGGAGCGTTCCTTCAAGTGCTTTGGTTTTCGGGTTCGAATCCCAGTGACCCATCCATTTATTGTTGATTTTCGCATACTAATTTATGTGGTCGGGTTTTTTTTGTAAATAAAAAAATGTGAAGGATTTGTGCAAATATGTTCGCGGTAGTTGACTTTTCCGCAACTAAAAAAATATGAGGGTTGTTTTTGTAAAACTACGTTATGCCTAGTGTGTATCTCTCACTGACTGGTGGGGCCATACTATGGATATACCCGCAATACGCGTACTGTGACCGTATATGCACATTTGAGTCAAGTTAGATGACCACAAAACCGTATTTTTAAAATTTTAGCACCCAAACTAACATGTGATGAAGTTCTGTAACTTCGGATGATATTACCTCAAAAAAAAAGAGACGATGGTGGGGAGGGGAGAAGCGCTCGCTCTCCGTGTGCTCTGCGTCGCCGAGCTGTGGCCTCGCGAGAAACAGGGGAGGTGCAGTGATCCGTCGAGGCCTTCAGTGTGCTCTGGCCGGATGCAGTGCAGTGCCAGGACTCGTGGCGTCCATGGAGCGAAGGGTCCAAACCGACCGCTGTCGATTGGATGACATCGCTGAGGTCGGGGAGGCGGCTCGTGGCTGTACGTGGGAACCACGCGGTGCGCTGCCACGGTTTGTCTACACCAAGGCTAGACTATTTTTTTTAACGTCAGTACAGATACAAGCACTCATAACGTACGCGCATACACTCATCCATATGAATGCACACAGCACACACCTACCCTTATGAGCACCTTCGAGAGACTGGGTGGCATGTCATCTTGAAATTTACGAAGTCAATGTAGATGCCTCGTCGTCGACGGGAACATCATCCTCCCACTGAAAGCGCAACGTCGGGAAATACTGAAATAAATCCAGGAATATGCGAGCACCAGGACTTGAACCCTGGTGGGCTGGGGATACTACTGTCCTTCTAATCATCCAGCCACAGGTTGGTTTGCATCAGGCTAGACTTTCTTTTTTGTTGTTATAACCGATTTTTGAGTTATTAATACAGTTGTAGTACATAAACTTGGGGTGGTGGGAACATTCATATACAGGAACTTAACCACCAGAAAAGCAGCCCCGGAACTCTAACACGGATTCATTTTCATACAAATCGCTCATGGCCCGACATTTGGCACGCCACGTCGGATGATGGCACGCGCATGGAGGGCGGGGGTACTTTTTCAGAAGAAGAAAATAATGGTATAAAAATATTTACGTAATTAGGTCCCCTAGGCAACGGGGTGTAAAACTACAAATCCCTAGCCTGCGGCGCACCGATTCCCCCAATTTCTAAATCCCTGTCCCAACCCCTTCCAATGTCTAAATCCCTAGTCCGCGACACCTGATTCCCAAAGTCTAAATCCCTATCCCAGCCCGACATTTGGCATGCCAACATCGGATGATGGCACGCGCATGGCGGCCGGTACTTTTCAAGAAAAAAAAACATGATATATAAAATATTTACGTAATTAGGTCTGCAACAGGACATAAAACTTCAAATCTCTATCCGCCAGCGCCTGATTCCCCAAGTCTAAATCCCTAGCCCGTGGCGCCTAATTCTCCAATGTCTAAATCCTAGCCGCTCGGCACCCGATTCTCCAATTTCTAATTCCCTAGCCCGCATTGAGTCCAAGCGCCGCGTGCCCTCACCGCCGTCGAAGACATGAAGGGCTCCACAACCGGCGGGGGCAAGCATGCTGGAGGCCGTGGTGCGGGCGTCGTCGCCAAGCCGGCCTAATGGTACACTGACTGATGCACAACACCACTAGTCCTGGTTCGAGACCCCCATTTCTTGCCAAAATATCAGCAGAGATTATGTTGTCAGTATCATTCAGACATGAAATTGAGATCATCTTGTCAGCAGAGATTATCATTCAAATTCACATTTCACACAATTCAAAGAGCTGCTCAGCAGACAGTTTTCATCATTGCCATTGTTCACACAATTCTCTGAAGTTTTTTAAATAACTTGACAACATTCATAGCATTGCAATTTTTTGTCTGTTTTGACATCTGACATAGAAAATTGCCACTGAATACAATGACCAAGACAAACAAGTAAAAAGCAAAATGGCACATATTTTCACTGAATATACACATCATATCTTTCACTGAAATAATGGCACATAATTTTCGTTGAATATAATGACCAAGACAACAAACAAAAGCAAAAGCAAAATAATGCCACATCATTTCACAAGAAAGCATATTTTTTTTTGCTCAACTTCATTAACAGCAAGTTCACAAAATGAGTTGTTGCAGTATAACACCAGGAGAAGGTACACTACAACATAAAGTTCATTACAAAATGGGCTTTTAAGGCATAGCTGAAGGAAATATGCCCTATATGCCCTAGAGGCAATAATAAAGTTGTTATTTTTATATTTCCTTATTCATGATAAAGGTTTATTATTCATGCTAGAATTGTATTGATCGGAAACTTAAATACATGTGTGAATACGTAAACAAACACCGTGTCCCTAGTAAGCCTCTACTAGACTAGCTTGTGATCAAAGATGGTTAAGGTTTTCTAACCATAGACATGAGTTGTCATTGATAACGGGATCACATCATTAGGAGAAGAGGTGATGGACAAGATCCATCTGTTAGCTTAGCATAATGATTGTCCGTTTTATTGCTATTGCTTTCTTCTGTCAAATACATATTCCTTCGACTATGAGATATGACAACTCCCGGATACCGGAGGAAACTGCCTTGGTGCTATCAAACGTCACAACGTAACTGGGTGATCATAATATGCTCTACAGGTATCTCCGAAGGTGTTTGTTGAGTTGGATAGATTGAGATTAGGATTTGTCCCCCGAGTATCGGAGAGGTATCTCTAGGCCTCTCGGTAATACACATCATAAGCTTGCAAGCAAACGGCTAAACTAAAGACTTAGTCACGAGGTGATGTATTATAGAACAAGTAAAGAGACTTGCCAGTAACGAGATTGAACTAGGTATAGAGATACCGACGATCGAATCTCGGGCAAGTAACATACCGATGCACAAAGGGAATTACGTATGTTGTCATAATGGTTCGACCGATAAGATCTTCGTAGAATATGTAGGAGCCAATATGGGCATTCAGGTTCCGCTATTGGTTATTACGGAGAGGTGTTCTCGGTCATGTCTACATAGTCTCGAACCCGTAGGGTCCGCACGCTTAACGTTTCGTTGACGATATAGTATTAATGAGTTATGTGATTTGGTGATCGAATGTTGTGAAGTCGGATGAGATCACGGACATGACGGAGTCTCGAATGGTCGAGAGGTAAGATTGATATATCGGACGATAGTATTCGGACACCGGAAGTGTTTCGGAGGGTACCGGGTACTTATCGGGTCACCGGAAAGGAGTTTTGGGCACCCCGGCAAGCTATGGGCTTATGGGCCAAGGAGGAACACACCGGCCCACAAGGGCTGGTGCGCCCCCTATAGAGGCCGGTCCCTATGAGGAGGAGAAGGAAAGAGGGGAGGGAAAGGAAAGTGTGGAGTAGGACCCCCTCTCCTTCCCTCCCCCCTCTTTCCTTCCCCCTTCTTCATACAAGGAAACGGGAGGGGGGGGGGGGCGCAGGAGGGTAGGAGCCCTAGGGCCGGGGCCAGCCCCTTGGGGCGCGCCCTGGCTTCCCTAGTGCCTCCTCTCCCCTCCCACCTATATTATGTGGGGAGGGGGCGCCACACAAGGATACAACATTGTCTTTGCCGTGTGCGGCGCCCCGTCCACCGTTTTACTCCTCGGTCATATTTTCGTAGTGCTTAGGCGAAGCCCTGCGGAGATCACATCACCATCACCGTCACCATGCCATCGTGCTGCCGGAACTCATCTACTACCTCTCCGTCTTGCTGGATCAAGAAGGAGAGGGACGTCACCGAGCTGAACGTGTGCAGAACGCGGAGGTGCCGTGCGTTCGTACTAGATAGGTTGGAGCACGAAGAAAGTTTGACTACATAAACCGTGTTGTGAAACGCTTCCGCTTACGGTCTACGAGGGTACGTAGACATACTCTCCCCCTCGTTGCTAGACATCTCCATGGATAGATCATTGCATGTGCGTAGAACTTTTTTGTTTTCCATGCAAGTTACCCAACAATAGCTTCACGTTCAAACATGAACTTCTACAAATAGCATGAAGTTCATTCATGAACTCAACTGAGTCTAGCACTCACCCCCTGGAGTGCATTATGTGATACTTGTATTCATAAATTACATTCAGGTTTGGGATCATTGAGCATTAGATCAGGGAGTTCGCGTAGCTTCATCATCCTCAATCATGAATCTATACAATGCATTGCAGCTGCACTGTTAGTTCCTCCTCTGACAGCTCCACTCCTAGCTCCTCCTCTACCAGTTCCACTCCCAACTCCTCTTGCTCTTGTTCCTCCTCCACCAGCTCCTCTTGCGAAGTTCTTGATGTTTTTCTTCTTTTGTTTGGTCTTCCTGCTTGTGCACTTGTCCCTGGCTCATCTAGATTGTTTGTTGTTGTTGCTTAGCTGGCTAAGTTGCAGTTTCTTTCTTGCCTCTTTCTCGCACCCTTCACATGTTGGTTGTTGTAGTTGTCCTTGTTCTTTGAGGAATTATCTCTAGCATCTACTAGAAAAGTTGATTGCTCTGGTAATGGTCCTGGTGGTGTCCATGAACTCAAAACTTACACTGAGAAAATCATAATTGAAAAAGCACATAGGCACAAAAGAGATATGTAAATGAAAATGAAACATAGCACTTACCATATGGAGTCAACATTTTCATAGCTTCCAACATATTTAGTGAACATCTTTGTAATTGAAAATGCACTGAACACATGCATTGAACGTATTGAAAACTGAAAACATAACCCGAACATATGTGCAAGTGCCTGACAATGGAGGCACACACTGTCATAAATGAAAATGCAGAAAACATATCATGGATGTGCATTTTTAGTTACAGTTAAAAAAATGCGCTGAACACTTTCATAACTGAAGATGCAAAGAAACATATTTATTAAACATACGTGTAACTGAAAATGTAGTCAACATTATTTTAAACTAAAATTCCCCTAATATTTCAACAATGCATTGCACTGAACACATGCACACACGCTTGGATACAAGTGTTTCATTCATCAGCAACATTTGAACGCTAGAATCCCTGTCTTTACATGTATGATTCGTTCTTCCCGCCCACCTCCCTCCGCCCCCCCCTCAAATCATCTCCCAACCTACCATGAATACCCAAAACCAAGGTCCACTATCAGTTCCTCATAAAAACTCGTACCAATCCGACAAAAAAACTACTTTTGACCCAAGGCATGACGAACGAGATTGATCATCGGTTCCTCCTAAACTTAACCAAACCCGCGGTAAAGGGGTTCCCAATTGCAGAACAAGGACATGTATTCGGTACATACCGTACTCAGGAGGGAACTCCCTTGGATCTCGAAGCCATGGCTCCATGGCAGCTTCGATTGTCGGCGTCAACCCCCAGACGGTGTCGCCCTGGTCGTCTGGGAGACGTTGAGGATGAGATGAAGAGAGAGGGGTTTGGGTAGTGGTTAGGAGGGGTGTCGACAAGTATATGCAAAATTTCAGGGGCATACATTTCTAATTTCTATTCAGCGCGCACGACTGAGGAACGAAGAATTGATTTTTCAGGCAACTCGGTGCAGGGGAGGGTCTGCCTAAATACAGCCGAGGTCGGCCTGCGCCCGTTGACATGGCACTCCACGCGTACAAATTCAGACAGATTGTACGAAAAGGTACATCATTAGAGTTCAGGGGCTACTTTTCAGGGTATTAAGTTCTTGTTGAACTAGATGATACCCTGTGCGTTGCTGCGGGACAGTTAACAAATAATTTGATGTTTAAAAAAGATGACAAAGTTTATGAAAATAGTACTGTAAGTTGATGATAACGATTTTTGTTTGGAAAAAATATTGTTTTAGAGTGAGCATCTACAGAAAATTTGATGAAAAAGCCAAATATGAGTCTGATTTTGCTCTGTTAATTTATTGCCTTACATATGTTAGCGAGACGATATGAGATGAAAACATCTTCATTAGAGAAAGTAGAGGCATCTCACCATTCGCTAAACCTAAAACAATGATAGCAACTACAGATGTGCATTCAGAAAGAAAACATGGCTCACATAGAAAATAAAACGCGAGTTCACTCATAATTTGATTTTCCACAAAAAAGAAGTTGCTTCTATATATAAATCACAAGGCCCACCGTTGAGTAAATCATGCTTCTCACTGGATCAACCATGTGCAGTGTACTGCAGCCATTCACCATAATATACTAATGTAGCTCTAATTTATTTTTGTTTGTCTTGTCTAGTGCGCAACCATGCATGCTTTCGCAATAGTGGAAGACTTAGTTCTATCATAAAAAAAACCTTATTAGCTACTTGAGTGTATACAATGGAACCAAATTAAAATTAAAAGGTTGCATGAGAACAATGATTTTAAAAAACAAAAAGAAACTTGATGAGCTACGTACTGTACTAATGGAATAAATTGGGATCAAAAGGTTGCTTGGAACACTGGCGGTTCGAGGGAACGAAGGCATCTAGCGCAATTCTGTGGCCTATGGACAAGAATCATAGGAGAATTGGAATGAGAAAAGCCGATGTTTGGGCTTTAAGAATCAGACGATCGTATTAACAACACGTGAAGTCTAACCGAATGGTTGGACAAGGACTCATGAATGTTGGATGACAGTGACTCAGGTTGGAGTCAGGAGTGGATTCGATGACAACAAAAAATATGCAGATAGTAAAGAAATCTAGGATGACATGGTTGATTGAGAGTACACGAAAAAGATGTTAATGGTTATTTGTGGTAGCGCTGCATGTGCATGAAGGGTTAGTGGGAGTATGTGCATGCAGAGTAAGTAGGAAAGCATTTTTACATGATGGACCTACTGATGATGTGGATAGTTGCATGTCAAGATAAATAAGATAGTGAGATTAGGATAGAATATGTTCGCACCACCACAAACATTTATGTACAAAACATGTATTATTGACTTTTTTGGAAACGTTCCTTACGGCGACATGTTTTGCTACAACGGCAACATTTTTTTGAACAACAAATGGCATGGAGTTTGCTCGCACTGGCTATGCAACGAGCTGCAACCGCGGCTGGTGGTACCAGACTTTAGGGATGCTGGAACCCACGAGTTTGGTGAGCGGCAACGAGGATCGGTTTTTGCCGGAACCGTGCCTGTGGAGTGCTACGACGGTACCATGGTGAGTTGCATTGATAGAGGCGATGAGCTGGATCTTTGCACAGCGGATGCTGCAATGGCGGCCACTGGCAGTGTGACTGCGCTACAGGATAAGCATGTGGTGGTAGGCGCGGGCAGGAGGAGGTGCCGTGAGCGTTGGGTGGTCGAGCGGAGCGGCCGTTCCCGAGCTGGTTTATGCATGGATGGGAGAACAGACTACGTGCGTTAACTTTTTGGAGGCCGCTATGAATACAGCCAGATGATTTCCTGGGGAAATCTCACCCCTACAGCCGTTCGATCTGACGGAGATGGCCGTTTCGATCGTAGCACAGCCGTCTTCTTTCTCTGTTCTTCCATCGCATGCAACATCCACCATCTGTATCCCCAGACCCAGCAGCAGCTTTCGTGGCAGCACCGGCAGCGCCGCCGGTGCTCCTTTGCAACCCCAATGAAATTTCGACGACCCTCCGCGTGCTTCACTGCAGCTCCGGCGCGTTCACTGCAGCTCCGGTGGCTCTCCACTGCAACCCCGACGAAGTTTCGACGACCCTTCGGCATGCTTTACTGCAGCTCCGGCGACGCTCCATTGCGACCCCGATGAAGTTTCGGCGACCCTCGACGTGCTTCACTGCAGCTCCAACGCGCTTCACTGTAGCTGGGCGGCGCTTCATTGCAGCGGCGGCGGAGCTCAATGACCAGAGAGCTCCAATGTAGCTCCACCACTGGCGACATGTAGCATTAGTAGGGCGGAGAGCGCGGAGGTCAGTACCTGCAGCCGGCGCTGGAAGTGTTGGAAATATGCCCTAGAGGCATAATAAATTGGTTATTATCTTATTCCTTTTTGATGATAAAGATTTATTATTCATGCTAGAATTGTATTGACCAGAAACTTAAATACATGTGTGAATACATAAATAAATACTAAGTCCCTAGTAACCCTCTACTAGACTAGCTCATTGATCAAAAGATGTTAAGGTTTCCTAACCATAGACATGTGTTATCACTTGTAACGGTATCACATCATTAGGGGAATGATGTGATGGACAAGACCCATCCGTTAGCATAATATGATAGTTCAGTTTTTGCTACTGCTTTCTTAATGTCAAATACATATTCCTTCAACCATGAGATCATGCAACTCCCGGATACCGGAGGAATACCTGTGTGCTATCACAGTCACTTCGTAACTGGGTGATCAAAAGGTGCTCTACAGGTTCTCCGAAGGTGTCTGTTGAGTTGGCGTGAATCGAGATTGGGATTTGTCACTTCGTATGACGGAGAGGTATCTCTGGGCCCTCTCGGTAATACAGCATCACACGAAGCTTGCAAGCAAAGTGACTAAGGAGTTAGTTACAAGATGATTGGACGCCCCGGCTCAATCGTGCACTAATCATACACGCAAATGCACACGATCAAGCCTAAGGACTCACTTGAAGATATCACAACACAACTCTAAAACATAATAAAGTCATGCAAGCTTTATATTACAAGCCAGGGGCCTCAAGGGCTCGATACATAGCTCGCATAAAGCGTCAGCGGAAGCATCAGATATCTGTGTACAGATATAAAGAAAAACAGAAAGGCCTTTAAGAAGGAGGCGGGGCAAAAGAAAAACACTACGATCGAAAGGCGAGGCCTCTGCCTGGGACCCTCCGAACCTACTCCTGGTCATTGGCAGCTCGATCCAGTAGTACGTGCCGTCTGGACCCTCCTGGTAGTAAGCTCCTGCGGTGGCATCTGGCTCCTGAGCTCCAGCGTCTGAGGTACATAAAAAAGGGTATGTGGGGAAAAAGAGGTAGCAAAGCAACCGTGAGTAACTCATCGAAGTACTCCGCAAGCAAGGAACTACACTACATATGCAAAATTATCAAAGAAGGCTGTATATGTGGACTGGGCTGCAGAAATGCCAGAATAGAGAGAAGACCTAGTCCTATCGAAGACTAGCATCTTCACGAAGCCACCATCTTGCAGCAATTAGAAGAGTACAGAAAAGCATTTTATTAAGGAAGCATGTTGAGACAAAGCCTAGAGATCCTTCCTCGACTCCTGCGAGAAAGCGATCCCGAAGCTTCAATTAATTAAACAAGTATCCACAGAGTAATAGATCGGGATACCAAACTAAGCGTCCTGTACCGTGGACACGGCTATTCGAATAGATCACTTCCCTGCAGGGGTGCACTACTGTTACCCAACACGCTCGATCACCTTGGCTGGACACACTTGCTGGGTAATGCCCGGCCTGGGAGATCGACACGAAGCAGACGCCCTACCTAGGCTCAGCAGAGAGGTCAACACGCCAGACTATATGTGCACCCAGGGGTCTTGGGCCATCACCCGGGCGCTCCTGCGCGTTGCGAGATGCCAGGGAGAGGCGCGACACTGAATCGTCAGTGAAGTATCCAGCCCAACCCCAAAATCAATCCGCACGGTGAACTGTGACGTCTGATGAGCTTTCGGGAGAAACGTACGACGTAAAGGGCCCATAAACCATTATCCCGCTTGTGGTAGTGCGTATAGGCCATTGGCCAACTCAGATCAATTACCCAAATCTGTTAGGCGTATTTAATAACTCGCGGAGACGATCAGAGTTTCTGATGCTCCGCCAACAATATCTCTCTCAGGTGGCCTCCTGTCGGGGCCGGATTTCGGGGACACAATAGTTCCCAGAATTAACCCCTCGTGTCATCACCAGCCAGGATTACTGTTACTGCCTGGACACGTCCTTGTTATAGATTACCAAGCATTACAAGAGTTGAATACAAGACCATAAAGGTCTCCAATGATACAACAATGATGTCTGGTGTTTTGGAAAATTCATATAGGGCTGATCTTCTGGAGTTAAGGGTTCTGTTGGAAGGACTAGGGTGTGAAAATTTCAGAATTTTTGGAGCAAGGAAAATAGAGGTTGTAGTAGAAACTCAAATTCAGGACAGAAGAATGAAAGGTTGTTTCACTCAAAATTTTCAAAAGAAAAAGTTTGGTTTTTGCATAAAAGTGATATGTAGGCATCATGACCTCCCATAATTTTTGTGGGATTTAAAAAGAATATTAAAATGGTTGTAGTGCAATAGAGGCATTTAAATATTGAAAAGCTATTAAAAGAATTGTTTTGGGCAAATTTTTATTCTGAAAATAATTCTTATTGTTAAAAATGTAATTGAAAGGATTTGAGAAAACTACCAAAGCCACAATATCATTCCAAAATTTCTATATGGAGGGAAGAATTTTGAAAAACAGAAACAGAAATGGTTCTGATATTAATAAAAGACCTAGTAAAAATTTAAAATTTTAATTCTGGACAAATTTTATTTAGTAAAAAACATGATTAAATTTTTGGGGTGTTACAAACTCACCCCCTTAAGAAAATCTCGTCCTCGAGATTTGTTAAGAACGGAAGAATTAGATGCAAATCACAACAGACAAGCAATCATGCCAAGACAATAATGACAGGCACATCATTCAATCAAACACTACACACTGCTAGAAAATATACACATAATCGTCCAATGGCATGACGGTGGAATTTACAGGGCAACAGGGTTTGCTAAGGACATGACAACTACTCTGGCAGACTCAGTCCACTTCGTTGACGTCCAGACGGGCGTGTCTCGCGGACGTCGAGGCTTCTCCGGGGGCTTCAACGTCGGAGTTTACGGAGTGTTATGAGGAGCTGCAAGGCTGGGGTAGCGATGATGACCCACGCGAGGTGTAGTGGCTACAGTCCCGTTGGAGGGAATCCCAAAGAGACGACGGAGTTCATCCGGGGAAAAAATGCATTGCCCGGGTGGGCAATAGGGGCAGACCTCGCAGGCTCGATGGTCTCCCGATAGATATATCGGGGTGTCGGTGGCAGGTGCAGCTTCACTTCTCACCGGGGTCAGGAGAGCAAGCGTCCTGCGGGTCTCAATCAGATCATTGGTGACCTGATCGAAGAGTGCCTCTTGCGCTCTCAGGTAGCGCACCAGATGCATCAGAGCAGTCGTCTCCATGGTCTTCATTAGCGACTTGGGTCGACCTACCATAGCCTTCACGACTAGGGTAGTAGTAGAAGGAGCGGCAATTAACCCTCGGCGACGATGCGGAGTTGAACTACAGCTTCTCGGGCTGCAGTTGGATAGCTTGGGGCTTGTCGGTGTCGTCCTCCCGGGAACCGGTAAGGGCGCTCTGCGGTGATGCCCCTCCCGTAGATGGGCATCGTGGCCAGTAGTGGTGGATGGCATCACTCGTGTACTCTTGGTATACGACATATTCTGGCGGCTCTTCGATGCCGAGAGCACGACGGGTGAGATTGGCAAGGATGACTACAAAGCCTTCAAGCTCGGCCGCGGTGGTCTCGTTGTGCACGATGGGGTCAGGCATCTTGGGGGTTGGATATTAGGCTGTGAGTGGGAGCTGTGATGTGCTGGGTTGGGGCAAGACTTCTCTTATAAGCCAGCGGAGTCTCCCATCGCACGCTTGCGGATGGTACAACGCAGGTGTCGGCCACAGGCACACGGCCTATGGATAGACTGATAGGTTGGGCACGGACTGTCAAAAATGTCGGCTCGCCATTGTGCTGGCTTATCGGATGAGATGGGCTTAACTGTGGACGGAGTGGAAACCTAGGGATAGCGACCAGGCAAAGATAGGATTAGCCAATGGTCAGCCTGGCTCTGATACCAAGGCTATCGGGGCTGGATTTCAGGGACACAATATTCCCAGAAATAAACCTCGTGTCATCACCAGCCCAGGATTACTGTACTGGTGGACACGTCCTTGTTACAGATTACCAAGCTATTACAAGAGTTGAATACAAGACCATAAAGGTCCAATGATACAACAATGATGTCTGGTGGTGGATGACAGAATTAACCGTGGTTCTCCATCGTCGAGGGGCTCCATTCCCACAGGAACAGCTGACCTGGATAATTCCTATCCGCGTGGCTGCCATCCTAGGCTCCGCACGGACATCGCTGTGGTATTCCTTGTAGAAATCTTGACCTGGCCAAGTAAATAGCCAGGGACAAGCCTGTGAGTACGTTTGAATGTACTCGCAAACATCAGAACAAAAGATATACCGAGCACACAATTAAATTATATGATCATGATGAACCATAGTATATGCGTATGCTCATGATGATTATGCCTACTGACAGGAATTAAATGTGGCATGATAAAATATTAGCATATGAAAATATATTAAATGGTAGTGATAAACGAGGAAAGTCAAAGGAAAACAAAATAAAAGAAATGCCGGTCGGATGTCAATGACACCACGGTAGGTCTTGAAGAGAAATGCCAAATGGGTGTCTAAAAGAGAAATCGGACGAGACAGGACCATCCGAGAACTCAGGCGACGCCACGAGAGGTCTTGAAAAGAAATGCCAGTCAGGTGTCAAGTGACGCCACGGTCGGACTTGAAAAGAAATGCCAATCGGGTGCCACAAGAGTAGTGGCGTGATAAACCGCCTGTTAACTCGAGGGACGCCACGAAGAGGTCTTGAAAATAAATGCCAATCGGGTGTCCACAAGAGTAGTGGCGTGACAGACCGCCTAATAACTCAAGGGACGCCACGGAGAGGTCTTAAAAATAAAATTGAGTGCCCGGGGTGGTCTAGCCAGCCCCTGAGACACTCAGGAAACAAAATAAGAGCGGGTTAGTCCTCATATTATGCATAGTCATAATAACATTACATGCATAAAATATTCATGGTAGCATCAGGGTGTTAATAATTATCCTGCAAAATATCTCGGCACCATTTAATTATTTTCCTCCGAAGGCCGACAATAAGACCGACACTTGACCAACCTAGACTGTAATCCTTGACCACGGACATGGCTATTCGAATAGGTTCAAAACTCTGCAGAGGGTGTACTCTTTACCCACAAGTAAAGGATTTCTTTAGTCAGTACCGTGACACCGACTAATCCCATTACGGTCTTTGGGTTGAAAACACACCTGACCAGCACCACACCAGATTAACTCTCCGGATGCCAGGAATCACCCAAAGCATCGTTCAAGAAAAACTTTGAGACGAGGAGAGACCAAGTCCTGCATGGGATCACTATTAATACACGCGGATTCAAGGGGTGCCCCCCTCTCAGTCACAACTGGAAACACCCATGCCCCTGACCCGATGACAGGATTTAGTCCGGATCCCTGGGAAACCCTCATCGTGGCCCTCTGTATGGTGTGTGCATGGAAAGGGGTTATCAACTTACTGAACCATACCCTACCTGTGGCAGGAACCTGTGGCAGCACGAAACAAGTATGGGGGTTACCGGAACAAGACTCAATCTTTGGTCGACTCAGGAGGCATTAAGTTTCCTGCAACGGTTAGCACAACAAGGTATTCCTTCAACAGCAATCCCACACAGGCCACAACCCTTGCATGCTCCAACATGCACAACAACAAGGCATGATCACGCTCCAACGTGATCATCCTCCTGCCGGGTAACGGTATTTTTCTTATGCCTGCTCCTGCAAGTTAGTCATGGCAACACGCGATGCATGGTACGATGAAACATGCCAACACTACACACATGCAAAATTAGCCATATGCTAGTTTTATTTGATTCAACATATTCATGATCAATTATTCTAGCAAAAAAAAACTACAATGCATTCACCATATCAAGTGTTCAAGATGCTTGCCTTGAGCATGCAGGAATATTGGGGCACTCCAAAAGTTTGAAAACTTTATCTTCCCTCCATTTCCTATTTTCAAAAATATTTGAATTACCACATAATTCAAAAATAGTGCCAAAAATTGTTTCAAATAATTTTTTTGAAATAAATACTATAATAAACTAGATGAAAAATTAGAAATACCAGAACAAGAATTAAATATTGGAGTTCATATGATTTATCTAGAGAGTTTCTAAGCTGAAACAATTGATTAAAAGGACTTTTAATTGACCCAGTGATCATAATGCTCAGGAAAAATGTTCACCTAAGCTGGATAAATAGAGCATGTTGTTTATAAGACTGTAGAAATTTGATCACCGGATTTGGATTTGAAATGTATGCTGTGGAAATGGTTGAAGTATATTGGAAAAGAAAAAGGAAAAGGGAAGCAGGCGCCCTGGGCGGGATTTAACCGCGATGTGTAACTGGGCCGGCCTGGTCGATCAGCAGCGTGAGGAGGGATGACGTCGGTGACGTATTTCGTCGAATATGTATCCTCTGCGCGGGAAACGGCTTTGTTGCAAAACCGCCTCCACTCTCTGGCGGCTCTGGGTCACTGACAGTGGGCCCGCCTGGCCCACTGGTCAGGTTTGACCGGTCTCCGCCTCCTCCTCGCGCGGTCCGGCAGAAACAGAGGAGGGCTCCGGCGATGGTTGCTGGCGTTCAGGGCATCTCCGGTGATGCTCGGCACATGGATGGATTCAGGGGAAGATGACGCATCCGTGGGAAGTGAAAAGGATCGTCGGGGAAGCTCAGGTTGAGCAGGGCTTCATCCATGGCGGAGGAGGTCGTCGGGTGGAAGAGGGCTTTCGCCCTGGAGCTTGCTCTGGTAAATTGAAGGGCGGGGTGGATCCGCGGAACCAGGGGAGGCCCCTGGTGCAGAGACTGGAGAGGGGGAGGCACTGGAGGGTGGCGAGCTCCGAGGGGAGCGGTGGCAGTAGATGCGGAGGTGAGGAGGACGACCACCCGTCGTCCTGTTGCTCGAGAGACTCGAGAGGGCGAGGGAGGGATGTGATGGACTGAGCGGCTCGGGGGGGGGGGGGGGGAAGCTTAAATAGGCGGGGAGGGCGGTGCCGCAGCTTCCGAAGATAAGCACGGCGGGGCGGCATTGATGGGAGGATGAGGTGTTGGGTGGCCGGTGGAGAGGTCGGCGAGTCGGTGGAGGAGTGGATAGGCTCAGTGGTTAGAAGTTAAGAGGGGAGAGCTGGCGGGTCTGAGTGGCTCGGGCGGGGCCGTGCCGAGACTGTCGACCATGGCGGCGGTGGTGGTCGGTGAGGAACGGTGCTAGAGAAGGGGGAGGTGTCGGCGGTGTTCAGCGTTGACTGGGCGATCTGGGGAGGATCAGGACGGGCGAGGGGAGCAACAGAGCAACAACGCGAAGGCGAGGCGAGCCTGCCAAACGAGCGCTCTGCTCGTGCTCTAGGCATGCACAGGAGTTGCTTGACGAAATGCCAAGGGGTTTTAGGCTGATCCAAATGATCCAATTTTTGGCAGGGTGGTGTTATCTAGGATGGAAAAGATGATGGACATGTTATCTTGGCCATATGATCAATTGTGTGTGTAGTTTGGAAAGAGGCAAAGATTCAGTTATGCACATGAGCTGTTTGACAAATGCTATGGCCATCTAGGAATCTTTGTTGGCTGAGAGAATTGCCAGGATGGTGTCTCCTTAGTGGTAATACTATAGTGAAGCTGGTATGGCCAGAAGAGGAACTTGCGTGCAAGTTTTATCAGAATACATATCCTGGACAGAAACTGCAGGAGGTTATTTGGTGGTTTGGAAAATTCATATAGGGCTGATCTTCTGGGTTAAGGGTTCTGTTGGAAGGACTAGGGTGTGGAAAAATTTCAGAATTTTTGGAGCAAGGAAAATAGAGGGTTGTAGTAGAAACTCAAATTCAGGACAGAATTGAAAAGAGGTTGTTTCACTCAAAATTTTCAAAAGAAAAGTTTGGTTTTTGCATAAAAGTGATATGTAGGCATCACATGACCTCCCATATTTTGTGGGATTTAAAAAGAATTATTTAAAATGGTTGTAGTGCAAATAGAGGCATTTAAAATATTGAAAAAGCTATTAAAGAATTGTTTTGGGCAAATTTTTATTCTGAAAATAATTCTTATTGTTATTAAAATGTAATTGAAAGGATTTGGAAAACTACCAAAGCCACAATATCATTCCAAAAATTTCTATATGGAGGGAAGAATTTTGAAAAAAGAAACAGAAAATGGTTCTGATATTAATAAAAGACCTAGTAAAAATTAAAATTTAATTCTGGACAAATTTTATTTAGTAAAAACATGATTAAATTTTTGGGGTGTTACAACTCTACCCCCTTAAGAAAATCTGCGCGAGATTTGTTAAGAACGGAAGATAGAATTAGATGCAAATCACAACAGACAAGCAATCATGCACAAGACAATAATGCACAGGCACATCATTCAATCAAACACTACACACTGCTAGAAATATACACATAATCGTCCATGGATGACGGTGGAATTTACAGGGCAACAGGGTTGCTAAGGACATGACAACTACTCTGGCAGACTCAGTCCACTTCGTTGACGTCCAGACGGGCGTGTCTCGCGGACGTCGAGGCTTCTCCGGGGGCTTCAACAGTCGGAGTTTACGGAGTGTTATGAGGAGCTGCAAGCGGGGTAGCGATGATGACCCAGCGAGGTTGTAGTGGCTACGTCCCGTGGGGGAATCCCAAAGAGACGACGGAGTTCATCCGGGGAAACAATGCATTGCCCGGGTGGGCAACAGGGCAGACCTCGAGGCTCGATGGTGCTCCGAATAGTACTATCGGGGTGTCGTGGCAGGTGCAGCTTCACTTCTCACCGGGGTCAGGAGAGCAAGCGTCCTGCGGGTCTCAATCAGATCATTGGTGACCTGATCGAAGAGTGCCTCTGCGCTCTCAGTTAGCGCACCAGATGCATCAGAGCAGGATCCGTCTCATGGTCTTCATTAGCGACTTGGGTCGACCTACCATAGCCTTCACGACTAGGGTAGTAGTAGAAGGCGGCAATTAACCCTCGGCGACTGATGCCGGAGTTGAACTACAGCTTCTCGGGCTGCAAGTTGGATAGCTTGGGGCTTGTCGGTGGTCGTCCTCCCGGTGAACCGGTAAGGGCGCTCTGCGGTGATGCCCCTCCCGTAGATGTGCATCGTGGCCAGTAGTGGTGGATGGCATCACTGTGTACTCTTTGATACGACATATTCTGGCGGCTCTTCGATGCCGAGAGCACGACGGGTGAGATTGGCAAGGATGACTACAAACCTTCAAGCTCGGGCGGGTGGTCTCGTTGTGCACGATGGGGTAGGCATCTTGGGGGTTGGATATTAGGCTGTGAGTGGGAGCTGTGATGTGCTGGGTTGGGGCAAGACTTCTCTATAAGCAGCGGAGTCTTCATCGCACGCTTGCGGATGGTACAACGCAGGTGTCGGCCACAGGCACACGGCCTATGGATAGACTGATAGGTTGGGCACGGACTGTCAAAAGACGTCAGCTCGCCATTGTGCTGGCTTATCGGAGAGATGGGCTTACTGTGGACGAGTGGAAACCTAGGGATAGCGACCAGGCAAAGATAGGATTAGCCAAGGTCAGCCTGGCTCTGATACCAAGGCTATCGGGGCTGGATTCAGGGACACAATATATTCCCAGAAATTAACACCTCGTGTCATCACCAGCCCAGGATTACTGTTAGGTGGACACGTCCTTGTTACAGATACCAAGCTATTACAAGAGTTGAATACAAGACCATAAAGGTCCAATGATACACCAATGATGTCTGGTGGTGGAAGAAGAATTAACCGTGGTTCTCCATCGTCGATGGGGCTCCATTCCCACAGGAACAGCTGACCTGGATAATCCTATCCCGCGTGGCTGCCATCCTAGGCTCCGCACGGACATCGCTGTGGTTATTCCTTGTAGAAATCTTGACCTGGCCAAGTAAATAGCCAGGACAAGCCTGTGAGTACGTTTGAATGTACTCGCAAACATCAAGAACAAAAAGATATACCGAATGCAACAATTAAATTATATGATCATGATGAACCATACTATATGCGTATGCTCATAATGACTTAATGCCTACTGACAGGAATTAAATCGTGGCATGATAAAATATTAGCATATGAAAATATATAAATTGGTAGTGATAAAAGAGGAAAGTCAAAGGAAAACAAAATAAAAGAAATGCCGGTCGGATGTCAAGTGACACCACGGTAGGTCTTGAAGAGAAATGCCAAATGGGTGTCTAAAGAGAAATCGGACGAGACAGGACCATCCGAGAACTCAGGCGACGCCACGAGAGGTCTTGAAAAGAAATGCCAGTCAGGTGTCAAGTGACGCCAGGTCGGACTTGAAAAGAAATGCCAATCGGGTGTCCACAAGAGTAGTGGCGTGATAAACCGCCTGTTAACTCGGGACGCCACGAAGAGGTCTTGAAAATAAATGCCAATCGGGTGTCCCACAAGAG
>CM022300.1:18106745-18574780 GCA_011799875.1 Thinopyrum elongatum | reverse complement strand
TAGTGGCGTGACAGACCGCCTAATAACTCAAGGGACGCCACGGAGAGGTCTTAAAAATAAAATTGAGTGCCCGGGGTGGTCTAGCCAGCCCCTGAGACACTCAGGAAATACAAAATAAGAGAAACGGGTTAGTCCTCAATATTATGCATAGTCATAATAACATTAACATGCATAAAATATTCATGGTAGCATCAGGGTGTTAATAATTATCCTGCAAAATATCTCAGGCACCATTTAATTATTTTCCTCCGAAGGCCGACAATAAGACCGACACTTGACCAACCTAGACTGTAATCCTTGACCACGGACATGGCTATTCGAATAGGTTCAAAACTCTGCAGAGGGTGTACTCTTTACCCACAAGTAAAGGATTTCTTTAGTCAGTACCGTGACACCGACTAATTCCCATTACGGTCTTTGGGTTGAAAACACACCTGACCAGCACACACCAGATTAACTCTCCGGATGCCAGGAATCACCCAAAGCATCGTTCAAGAAAAACTTTGAGACGGAGAGACCAACGTCCTGCATGGGATCACTATTAATACACGCGGATTCCAAGGGGTGCCCCCCTCTCAGTCACAACTGGAAACACCCATGCCCCCTGACCCGATGACAGGATTTAGTCCCGGATCCCTGGGAAACCCTCATCGTGGCCCTCTGTATGGTGTGTGCATGGAAAGGGGTTATCAACTTACTGAACCATACCCTACCTGTGGCAGGAACCTGTGGCAGCACGAAACAAGTATGGGGGTTACCGGAACAAGACTCAATCTTTGGTCGACTCAGGAGGCATTAAGTTTCCTGCAACGGTTAGCACAACAAGGTATTCCTTCAACAGCAATCCCAACAGGGCCACAACCCTTGCATGCTCCAACATGCACAACAACAAGGCATGATCACGCTCCAACGTGATCATCCTCCTGCCGGTAACGGTATTTTTCTTATGCCTGCTCCTGCAAGTTAGTCATGGCAACACGCGATGCATGGTACGATGAAACATGCCAACACTACACACATGCAAAATTAGCCATATGCTAGTTTTATTTGAATTCAACATATTCATGATCAAATTATTCTAGCAAAAAAAAAACTACAATGCATTCACCATATCAAGTGTTCAAGATGCTTGCCTTGAGCATGCAGGAATATTGGGGGCACTCCAAAAGTTTGAAAACTTTATCTTCCCTCCATTTCCTATTTTCAAAAATATTTGAATTACCACATAATTCAAAAATAGTGCCAAAAATTGTTTCAAATAATTTTTTTGAAATAAATACTATAATAAACTAGATGAAAAATTAGAAATACCAGAACAAGAATTAAATTATTTGGAGTTCATATGATTTATCTAGAGAGTTTCTAAGCTGAAACAATTGATTAAAAGGACTTTTTAATTGACCCAGTGATCATAATGCTCAGGAAAAATGTTCACCTAAGCTGGATAAATAGAGCATGTTTTTATAAGACTGTAGAAATTTGTATCACCGGATTTGGATTTGAAATGTATGCTGTGGAAATGGTTGAAGTATATTGGAAAAGAAAAAGGAAAAGGGAAGCAGTGCGCCCTGGGCGGGATTTAACCGCGATGTGTAACTGGGCCGGCCTGGTCGATCAGCAGCGCTGAGGAGGGGATGACGTCGGTGACGTATTTCGTCGAATATGTATCCTCTGCGCGGAAACGGCTTTGTTGCAAAACCGCCTCCACTCTCTGGCGGCTCTGGGTCACTGACAGTGGGCCCGCCTGGCCCACTGGTCAGGTTTGACCGGTCTCCGTCCTCCTCCTCGCGCGCGTCCGGCAGAAACAGAGGAGGAGCTCCGGCGATGGTTGCTGGCGTTGCAGGGCATCTCCGGTGATGCTCGGCACATGGATGGATTCAGGGGAAGATGACGCATCCGTGGGAAGTGAAAAGGATCGTCGGGGAAGCTCAGGTTGAGCAGGGCTTCATCCATGGCGGACATCGAGAACTTCAGGCGACGCCACGAGAGGTCTTGAAAAGAAATTCCAGTCAGGTGTCAAGTGACGCCACGGTCGGACTTGAAAGAAATGCCAATCGGGTGTCCACAAGAGTAGTGGCGTGATAAACCGCCTTAACTCAAGGGACGCCACGAAGAGGTCTTGAAAATAAATGCCAATCGGGTGTCCAAAGAGTAGTGGCGTGACAGACCGCCTAATAACTCAAGGGACGCCACGGAGAGGTCTTAAAATAAAAATTGAGTGCCCGGGGTGGTCTAGCCAGCCCTGAGACACTCAGGAAATACAAAATAAGAGAAACGGGTTAGTCCTCATATATTGCATAGTCATAATAACATTAACATGCATAAAATATTCATGGTAGCATCAGGGTGTTAATAATTATCCTGCAAAATATCTCAGGCACCATTTAATTTTTTCCTCCGAAGGCCGACATAAGACCGACACTTGACCAACCCAGACTGTAATCCTTGACCCGGACACGGCTATTCGAATAGGTTCAAAACTCTGCAGAGGGTGTACTCTTTACCCACAAGTAAAGGATTTCTTTAGTCAGTACCGTGACACCGACCTAATTCCATTACGGTCAAAATAGAGGTTGTAGTAGAAACTCAAATTCAGGACAGAATTGAAAAGAGGTTGTTTCACTCAAAATTTTCAAAAGAAAAAGTTTGGTTTTTGCATAAAAGTGATATGTAGGCATCACATGACCTCCCATAATTTTTGTGGGATTTAAAAAGAATTATTTAAAATGGTTGTAGTGCAAATAGAGGCATTTAAAATATTGAAAAAGCTATTAAAAGAATTGTTTTGGGCAAATTTTTATTCTGAAAATAATTCTTATTGTTATTAAAATGTAATTGAAAGGATTTGAGAAAACTACCAAAGCCACAATATCATTCCAAAAATTTCTATATGGAGGGAAGAATTTTGAAAAACAGAAACAGAAAATGGTTCTGATATTAATAAAAGACCTAGTAAAAATTTAAAATTTTAATTCTGGACAAATTTTATTTAGTAAAAACATGATTAAATTTTTGGGGTGTTACAAACTCTACCCCCCTTAAGAAAATCTCGTCCTCGAGATTTGTTAAGAACGGAAGAATTAGATGCAAATCACAACAGACAAGCAATCATGCACAAGACAATAATGCACAGGCACATCATTCAATCAAACACTACACACTGCTAGAAATATACACATAATCGTCCATGGCATGACGGTGGAATTTACAGGGCAACAGGGTTGCTAAGGACATGACAACTACTCTGGCAGACTCAGTCCACTTCGTTGACGTCCAGACGGGCGTGTCTCGCGGACGTCGAGGCTTCTCCGGGGGCTTCAACGTCGGAGTTTACCGGAGTGTTATGAGGAGCTGCAAGGCTGGGGTAGCGATGATGACCCACGCGAGGTGTAGTGGCTACAGTCCCGTTGGAGGGAATCCCAAAGAGACGACGGAGTTCATCCGGGGAAACAAATGCATTGCCCGGGTGGGCAACAGGGGCAGACCTCGCAGGCTCGATTGGTCTCCCGAACAGTAATATCGGGGTGTCGGTGGCAGGTGCAGCTTCACTTCTCACCGGGGTCAGGAGAGCAAGCGTCCTGCGGGTCTCAATCAGATCATTGGTGACCTGATCGAAGAGTGCCTCTTGCGCTCTCAGGTAGCGCACCAGATGCATCAGAGCAGGATCCGTCTCATGGTCTTCATTAGCGACTTGGGTCGACCTACCATAGCCTTCACGACTAGGGTAGTAGTAGAAGGAGCGGCAATTAACCCTCGGCGACCGATGCCGGAGTTGAACTACAGCTTCTCGGGCTGCAAGTTGGATAGCTTGGGGCTTGTCGGTGGTCGTCCTCCCGGTGAACCGGTAAGGGCGCTCTGCGGTGATGCCCCTCCCGTAGATGTGCATCGTGGCCCAGTAGTGGTGGATGGCATCACTCGTGTACTCTTGGTATACGACATATTCTGGCGGCTCTTCGATGCCGAGAGCACGACGGGTGAGATTGGCAAGGATGACTACAAAGCCTTCAAGCTCGGCCGCGGTGGTCTCGTTGTGCACGATGGGGTCAGGCATCTTGGGGGTTGGATATTAGGCTGTGAGTGGGAGCTGTGATGTGCTGGGTTGGGGCAAGACTTCTCTTATAAGCCAGCGGAGTCTTCCATCGCACGCTTGCGGATGGTACAACGCAGGTGTCGGCCACAGGCACACGGCCTATGGATAGACTGATAGGTTGGGCACGGACTGTCAAAAGATGTCAGCTCGCCATTGTGCTGGCTTATCGGATGAGATGGGCTTAACTGTGGACGGAGTGGAAACCTAGGGATAGCGACCAGGCAAAGATAGGATTAGCCAATGGTCAGCCTGGCTCTGATACCAAGGCTACCGGGGCTGGATTTCAGGGACACAATATATTCCCAGAAATTAACCCCTCGTGTCATCACCAGCCCAGGATTACTGTTACTGGTGGACACGTCCTTGTTACAGATTACCAAGCTATTACAAGAGTTGAATACAAGACCATAAAGGTCCAATGATACAACAATGATGTCTGGTGGTGGATGACAGAATTAACTCGTGGTTCTCCATCGTCGATGGGGCTCCATTCCCATAGGAACAGCTGACCTGGATAATTCCTATCCCGCGTGGCTGCCATCCTAGGCTCCGCACGGACATCGCTGTGGTATTCCTTGTAGAAATCTTGACCTGGCCAAGTAAATAGCCAGGGACAAGCCTGTGAGTACGTTTGAATGTACTCGCAAACATCAAGAACAAAAGATATACCGAATGCAACAATTAAATTATATGATCATGATGAACCATACTATATGCGTATGCTCATGATGGACTTAAATGCCTACTGACAGGAATTAAATCGTGGCATGATAAAATATTAGCATATGAAAATATATAAAATTGGTAGTGATAAACGAGGAAAGTCAAAGGAAAACAAAATAAAAGAAATGCCGGTCGGATGTCAAGTGACACCACGGTAGGTCTTGAAGAGAAATGCCAAATGGGTGTCTAAAAGAGAAATCGGACGAGACAGGACCATCCGAGAACTCAGGCGACGCCACGAGAGGTCTTGAAAAGAAATGCCAGTCAGGTGTCAAGTGACGCCACGGTCGGACTTGAAAAGAAATGCCAATCGGGTGTCCACAAGAGTAGTGGCGTGATAAACCGCCTGTTAACTCAAGGGACGCCACGAAGAGGTCTTGAAAATAAATGCCAATCGGGTGTCCATAAGAGTAGTGGCGTGACAGACCGCCTAATAACTCAAGGGACGCCACGGAGAGGTCTTAAAAATAAAATTGAGTGCCCGGGGTGGTCTAGCCAGCCCCTGAGACACTCAGGAAATACAAAATAAGAGAAACGGGTTAGTCCTCAATATTATGCATAGTCATAATAACATTAACATGCATAAAATATTCATGGTAGCATCAGGGTGTTAATAATTATCCTGCAAAATATCTCAGGCACCATTTAATTATTTTCCTCCGAAGGCCGACACTAAGACCGACACTTGACCAACCCAGACTGTAATCCATGACCGCGGACACGGCTATTCGAATAGGTTCAAAACTCTGCAGAGGGTGTACTCTTTACCCACAAGTAAAGGATTTCTTTAGTCAGTACCGTGACACCGACTAATTCCCATTACGGTCTTTGGGTTGAAAACACACCTGACCAGCACACACCAGATTAACTCTCCGGATGCCAGGAATCACCCAAAGCATCGTTCAAGAAAAACTCTGAGACGGAGAGACCAACGTCCTGCATGGGATCACTATTAATACACGCGGATTCCAAGGGGTGCCTCCCTCTCAGTCACAACTGGAAACACCCATGCCCCCTGACCCGATGACAGGATTTAGTCCCGGATCCCTGGGAAACCCTCATCGTGGCCCTCTGTATGGTGTGTGCATGGAAAGGGGTTATCAACTTACTGAACCATACCCTACCTGTGGCAGGAACCTGTGGCAGCACGAAACAAGTATGGGGGTTACCGGAACAAGACTCGATCTATGGTCGACTCAGGAGCCATTAAGTTTCCTGCAACGGTTAGCACAACAAGGTATTCCTTCAACAGCAATCCCAACTGGGCCACAACCCTTGCATGCTCCAACATGCACAACAACAAGGCATGATCACGCTCCAACGTGATCATCCTCCTGCCGGTAACGGTATTTTTCTTATGCCTGCTCCTGCAAGTTAGTCATGGCAACACGGGATGCATGGTACGATGAAACATGCCAACGCTACACACATGCAAAATTAGCCATATGCCAGTTTTATTTGAATTCAACATATTCATGATCAAATTATTCTAGCAAAAAAAAAAAACTACCATGCATTCACCATATCAAGTGTTCAAGATGCTTGCCTTGAGCATGCAGGAATATTGGGGGCACTCCAAAAGTTTGAAAACTTTATCTTCCCTCCATTTCCTATTTTCAAAAATATTTGAATTACCACATAATTCAAAAATAGTGCCAAAAATTGTTTCAAATAATTTTTTTTGAAATAAATACTATAATAAACTAGATGAAAAATTAGAAATACCAGAAAAAGAATTAAATTATTTGGAGTTCATATGATTTATCTAGAGAGTTTCTAAGCTGAAACAATTGATTAAAAGGACTTTTTAATTGACCCAGTGATCATAATGCTCAGGAAAAATGTTCACCTAAGCTGGATAAATAGAGCATGTTTTTATAAGACTGTAGAAATTTGTATCACCGGATTTGGATTTGAAATGTATGCTGTGGAAATGGTTGAAGTATATTGGAAAAGAAAAAGGAAAAGGGAAGCAGTGCGCCCTGGGCGGGATTTAACCGCGAGGTGTAACTGGGCCGGCCTGGTCGATCAGCAGCGCTGAGGAGGGGATGACGTCGGTGACGTATTTCGTCGAATATGTATCCTCTGCGCGAAAACGGCTTTGTTGCAAAATCGCCTCCACTCTCTGGCGGCTCTGGGTCACTGACAGTGGGCCCGCCTGGCCCACTGGTCAGGTTTGACCGGTCTCCGTCCTCCTCCTCGCGCGCGTCCGGCAGAAACAGAGGAGGAGCTCCAGCGATGGTTGCCGGTGTTGCAGGGCATCTCCGGCGATGCTCGGCACATGGATGGATTCAGGGGAAGATGACGCATCCGTGGGAAGTGAAAAGGATCGTCGGGGAAGCTCAGGTTGAGCAGGGCTTCATCCATGGCGGAGGAGGTCGTCGGGTGGAAGAGGGCTTTCGCCCTGGAGCTTGCTCTGGTGAAATTGAATGGCGGGGTGGATCCGCGGAACCACGGGGAGGCCCCTGGTGCAGAGACTGGAGAGGGGGAGGCACTGGAGAGGTGGCGAGCTCCGAGGCGGAGGCGGTGGCAGTAGATGCCGGAGGTGAGGAGGACGACCACCTCCGGTCGTCCTGTTGCTCGAGAGACTCAGAGAGGGCGAGGGAGGGATGGTGATGGACTGAGCGGCTCGGGGGGTGGAAGCTTAAATAGGCGGGGAAGGGCGGTGCCGCAGCTTCCGAAGATAAGCACGGTGGTGCTGCCATTGATGGCGAGGATGAGGTCGTTGGGTGGCCGGTGGAGAGGTCGGCGAGTCGATGGAGGAGTGGATAGGCTCAGGTGGTTAGAAGTTAAGAGGGGAGCGAGCTGGCGGGTCTGAGCGGCTCGGGCGGTGCCGTGCCCGAGCTGTCGACCATGGCGGCAGTGGTGGTCGGTGAGGAACGGTGCTAGAGCCAAGGGGGAGGTGTCGGCGGTGTTCAGCGTTGACTGGCCGATCTGGGGAGGATCAGGACGGGTGAGGGGAGCAACAGAGCAACAACGCGAAGGCGAGGCCGAGCCTGCCAAACGAGCGCTCTGCTCGTGCTCTAGGCATGCACAGGAGTTGTTTGACAGAATTGCCAGGATGGTGTCTCCTTAGTGGTTAAATACTATAGTGAAGCTGGTATGGCCAGAAGAGGAACTTGCTAGTGCAAGTTTTATCAGAATACATTCCTGGACAGAAACTGCAGGAGGTTATTTGGTGGTTTTGGAAAATTCATATAGGGCTGATCTTCTGGAGTTAAGGGTTCTGTTGGAAGGACTAGGGTGTGGAAAAATTTCAGAATTTTTGGAGCAAGGAAAATAGAGGTTGTAGTAGAAACTCAAATTCAGGACAAAATTGAAAAGAGGTTGTTTCACTCAAAATTTTCAAAAGAAAAAGTTTGGTTTTTGCATAAAAGTGATATGTAGGCATCACATGACCTCCCATAATTTTTGTGGGATTTAAAAAGAATTATTTAAAATGGTTGTAGTGCAAATAGAGGCATTTAAAATATTGAAAAAGCTATTAAAAGAATTGTTTTGGGCAAATTTTTATTCTGAAAATAATTATTATTGTTATTAAAATGTAATTGAAATGATTTGAGAAAACTACCAAAGCCACAATATCATTCCAAAAATTTCTATATGGAGGGAAGAATTTTGAAAAACAGAAACAGAAAATGGTTCTGGTATTAATAAAAGACCTAGTAAAAATTTAAAATTTTAATTCTGGCCAAATTTTATTTTGTAAAAACATGATTAAATTTTTGGGGTGTTACACCTCCTGGCAAACCCGACTGCATAATTTCCCCGCGGGTACCCATCAGGGTCGACCCGCCTGCGACAAAGGTCAAAGTAACCGTGTGGTCATAACACCAAGGGGGAAACCCCGAGGAATCACCCTCGACGGATTCCACTCGATGAAATCATCAAGGTGAACGTAGGAGGAATCACCCTCGAGGTTCACACTTGAGGGGTTGCATGACAGAGTCGTATCGGGAGTGGTGAAGGAGGAATCACCCTCGATGACCACGACCGAATAGCTACACTAGAGAGTTATCATCAGGAGTGCGTTACGAGGTATCACCCTCGGCACTCGATAGTAACTATGCAGAGTAGTACAACAAAAGGGGGGGGGTGAAGTGAGGTGTCGGTCTCTGGCCGTCGATCACGTTGATCGAGTCAACAATGATGAAGCAGAGGCAACAAGGACAAGGTGGGGGTAACTGATGGATCACTAACCAACCTATACTAAGCAGTTTGAATAGGCAGGTAAGGTAGCAATAAGCAGGTTACAAAACCAGGCTATGCATCAGAATAGGAGCAATCATTTATAGTAGCAAAATCTAATGCAAGCATGAGAGAATGGAATAGGCGATATCGGAGTGATCAAGGGGGGGGGGGTTGCCTGGAAGCTCTGTTGAGAGGGGCTGGTCGTCAGAAGGCTGCTCGTCCGGCGCGTAGTCATACTGTGCTGCGTCAGCGTCGGTCTCGGCGTCTATCGAGAGAGAAGGAGGGGGAAAGAAACAATAAATTCACAGCAAAAATGCAAACAATATGCATGACATGCCTAAATGATATGCAGAGGTGTTCTACTGCCTAACTAAATGATTTAGTTAATTTAGGAATTTATTTGGATTTATTTTATTAAAGTTTAGCACTATTCATTTATCGAAATTAGTCTAAAAGTTCCATGTTCAGGTAGCTAGGGGCATCTGACAGCAATACGAAGGGCGTATTCAGATTCGTCTCGTCGTTCTGAGCAACTTTTATGTATAAAGTTTTTTGATCGGAGCTACGGTTTATTTTATATGATTTTCTAAAGTTTTAATCATTTTCTGAATTTATTTAATCATTTTAAATCAACATTATCCAGAATAGTAAATGATGACATCAGCATGACATAGGTGTGACGTCAGTAGTCAACAGTGCGGTTGACTGGAGTCAAATCTGACCTGTGGGTCCAGTGGGACCCACATGTCAGTGACTCAGCTAATTAAACAGAGTTAGATTAAACTAATTAGGTTAATTAGTGGGTGGGGCCTACTGGTCAGTGAGTGATTAGTATTTAAACTAATTAATTAACTAATTAACAGATTATCTATTTATTTAAATTCGTTTAACAGGCGGGACCCGCATGTCATAGACACAGGGCCAGCCCAGTCAGCAGTTGACCCAGTCAACGGGGTCAACTGGGGCCCGTGGGGCCCGCGGTCAGTGACTCTGAGGTGGGGCCCATCGGCGCCAGGTCAGCACGGCGGCCTGAGCAACGCCGGCGACCTCTCCAGCGGCGGATCCGCGCCGGAGTTGGCCGGAAATCGGCTACGGTGCATCAAATCGGGTGATTCTTGCGGCGTTCGAAAGCTGAGGCTGCCGCGCATTGAGTGGTGGCGGTGGTTGGAGCTGGGGAGGCCGGAATACTCACCGGCGACGACATCGGGCGGTGGTGGTTTCGGTCGTGCTATGGGACGGGGGCTACGGTGCGCGCGCGATCGAAGCAAGAGGCTAGGCGAGGCCTACGAGGTGTGGTGAGCGCGATGGTGGCACGCACGAGACCATTTGGTCACCGTGGCCACGCCAGCGACGATGCGGGCGGCGGAGCGGTTCGGGCGACGGTGAAGCGGGCGCCAGAGCTCGCAATCGAGCGCGTGGAGTGAGGGGAAAGAGGGAGAGGCTCACTGCCGTTGCTGGGAAGGCCCGGTGAAGCCGGTGGTGGTCGGTGGGCAGCGGAATCCGGCGATGAAGACGACGGAGCCGGGGAGGAAGATGAGGTCGGGGCAGCTCCTGGAGGCGTCCGGCGTCGCGTGGCTCGACGGGAAGACGTGGACGACCGAGACGGAGCTCGAGGCGAGACGAAGATGCGAGGCGGCGACCGAGGCTACGCAGATGACGGCGGCGCGGCCATGGCAGCGCTCGGGAGAGGTGGGAGCGAGCGAGGGAGAGGGAAAGTGGGGCGAGGGAGGCGCCAGGGGGTCGCAGGAGATGCTCTTATCCTCCACGCGCGCGGTGACGCGCTGTCGAGCAGGGACAGAGGGGGGCCAGCTCGGGCGAGGCGCGCGCTAGGTGCTTGACAGCGAGCGAGGTGAGCAGTGCGGGAGGTGGGAGGAGGTGCGGGGTGGGCTGGGCCGGCGCTGTAGCCACTTAGGCCCAGCCGCTGCGGCCTATTTCTTTTCTTCTTTTCTGTACTGTTCTCTTTTGTTTTTCTGTTTTTTTTCTGTTTTGCAAATACCTAGGCCACTAAATTACTTTTACAAAATGTGTGACTTAGCTCATTAATTGCAGTGCATCATCACCTATCATCAAAAACTAGTTTGGCTAAAATATAATTTCATATTTAATTTAGATTAAATAAAAGTTATTAAATGTTGCTGTTAGCCACTGTTTGAGGTTGTTAGGGGCACTTAACTAATCCCATTGATGTTGGTTATAGTTTTACAATTTCCTCTGAATTATTTGCTATTTAATGAGCATTTTAGTTTCCAATTTGGAACAACTTTTATTTCCACTTTAAATTAATTTGAAGTTTGAATTAGGAGTTTGAAATGCAATATGATGCAAATGATGACTAGGCACTGTTAAACTTGCTGACATGGCATTAACTAAGGGTGATCACTGTGGTTAATTACATGGGGTGTTACAATTCTCCTCATCTAACAAGAATTCTCGTCCCGAGAATTAAGAGGAAGACTGAAAGAAAGAGGGGTATTCTTCGCGAAGACGATCCTCGCGTTCCCAAGTGGCTTCATCTTCAGAATGATTCGACCACTGAACTTTTAGGAATTTGATTGACTTCTGACGAGTTCGACGTTCAGCTTGATCAAGAATACGGACGGGATATTCTGGATAAGACAGATCTTCCCGCAATTCAAGCATTTCATGATCCACAACTCGGATGGGATCCTTAAAGCAGCGACAAAGTTGGGATACATGAAAAACATCATGCACTTGAGAAAGATTTGGCGGCAATTGCAACTGATATGCCACTTCTCCTCGACGGGCAAGAATACAGAACGGGCCAATGTAGCGAGGAGCTAACTTACCCTTGATTCCGAACCGATGAGTGCCTTTCAACGGAGTGACGTGAAGGTAAGCTTGCTCGCCAAGCTGATAGACCATTACCTTGTGCTTTCGGTCATAGTTGCTCTTCTGAGGAGACTGAGCAGTTTTCAGATGTTCCCGGACAATGCGGACTTTTTCTTCAGCTTGCTGGATAATGTCCGGTCCGACGAGTGAGCGTTCCCCAGTTTTCGACCAATTCAGAGGGGTTCGACACTTACGTCCATAAAGAACTTCAAACGGTGCCATCTTCAAACTAGCTTGGTAGCTATCGTTGTAAGATAATTCGGCATACGGGTGAGATTCCTCCCATTTCTTACCGAAAGAGATGACACAAGCTCGAAGCATATCTTCGAGCACTTGATTAACTCGTTCGACTTGACCCTGTGACTGAGGGTGAAAAGCGGTGTTGAAGGACAGATGAGTTCCCATAGCTTCTTGGAAACTTTTCTAGAATCTGGTGGTAAAGAGGTTGCCATGATCCGAACTGATCTCCAACGGAACACCATGGAGTGGCACAATTCGGGAAACATACAAGTCTGCTAACTGACTAGCAGTGATTGTCTCCTTAACTGGCAGAAAGTGAGCAACCTTTGAGAATCGGTCAATGATGACAAAGATAGCATCATGACCCTTCTGAGATCTAGGAAAACCAGTAATGAAATCCATTTGGACCTTGTCCCATTTCCATTCAGGAAAATCAAGGGGTTGTAGAGTTCCAGCAGGTCTTTGGTGTTCTGCTTTAATGCGGCGGCAAACGTCACACTCAGAAACATAACGAGCAATATCTCGCTTCATATTAGGCCACCAGTATCTCTGACAAATGTCACGGTACATCTTTGTGCTACCAGGATGAATTGACAGAGGAGTGTCATGAGCTTCTTTCATAACGTGTTCTCTCTCATCCTTGAATTTGGGTACGAAGAGATGGCGTTGGAAGAATAGGATCCCATCATAATCAAGATGAAATTCCGACGGCTTTCCTTTTTCGAGGTATCGCTTAATCCTTTCTACTTCAGAGTCATACCTTTGCATAATCTTAATGCTGTGCTCAAGATCCGGTTCAACAACCAGGGTATTGAGATAACCCTGTGAAACAATATGGAGGTTCAATTTGCGAAGCTCTTCATAAAGGACAGGTTGTGCTTCCTGAACCATAAGATTGTTGCAATAAGCCTTGCGACTCAAAGCATCGGCCATTACATTAGCCTTGCCAGGGGTGTATGAGATATCCATATCATAATCGGCAATTGTCTCGAGCCATCTTTGTTGGCGAAGGTTCAGATCTGGTTGAGTATATAGATACTTCAAACTCTGATGATCCGTGTATATCTCACAATGGTTACCGAGAAGGTAATGTCGCCATAGCTTCAGAGCATAAATAACTGCAGAAAGTTCGAGATCATGTACTGGATAATTTTCTTCATGAGGACGCAATTGTCGAGAGCCATAAGCAATCACTTTGCGCTCTTGCATTAGGACACATCCTAATCCTTGACGAGATGCATCACAGTATATCACGAAATCCTTGCGAGTATCAGGGGGTGCTAGCACTAGGGCAGATGTCAACTTATCTTTTAGCGCCTGAAAGCTTTCTTGACATTTTTCTATCCACTCAAATTTAACACCTTTGTGGAGCAGATTCGTCAATGGCTTTGCAATCTTGCAAAAGTTCTCAACAAATCGACGACAATAACTAGCGAGTCCGAGAAAACTCCTGACTTGTTTAAAATTCTTCGGGGGAGTCCAGTCAAGAATAGCTTGAACTCGTTCCGGGTTAACAGCAATGCCATCTTTGGAAATCACATGACCAAGATAGGTCACTTCAGATAACCAGAATTCACACTTAGAGTAGTTGGCGTAAAGCTGGTGTTCTCGAAGCTTCTCCAATACAAGCCGAAGATGTTCAGCGTGTTCCTCTTCATTCTTGGAATATATAAGGGTATCATCCAAATAAACCACGACGAATTTGTCGAGGTAATCCATGAAGATATAGTTCATCAACCGGGAGAAGGTTGCTGGAGCATTGGTTAATCCGAAAGACATAATGGTGTACTCGTATGAGCCATAGCGAGTCGCGAAAGCGGTCTTCGGAATATCCTCCTTACGAACTCAGATCTGATGATAACCCAACCTCAAGTCGAGTTTTGAGAACACAGAGGATCCAGCAAGCTGATCATAAAGTTCATTGATCCGGGGCAGTGGGTATTTATTCTGGAATGTGGCTTGGTTAATGGGCCGGTAATCCTGAACCAATCGGTTAGTTCCATCCTTCTTCTTAACAAAGAGTGAAGGTGCTCCCCAAGCAGAGGAACTGGGGTGGATGAAACCCTTCTTAGGTGACTTGTCAATTTCTTCCTTAAGCTCGAGAAGGTGGTGCGGAGGCATCTTATAAGGAGGCTTCGCAATAGGGGTAGTGCCAAGCTTCAAGTCAATGACAAACTCGACAGCTCTAACCGGGGGTATTCCTTGAAGTTCTTCTGGAAAGACGTCCGAAAAATCTCGAACGACAGGAGCGTTCTCGATTCCCTCCAGAGGTGAGGCGTTCAAAGCATTCAGAGCATATATCTGAGCTTCAGCATTCAGAGTAACTCGGGCGGTGTAGTTCACTATCTCATCGGAGGGGTGAAGAAGTTGTAGAACTTTTGTGGCATAGTTGATCGAAGCAATGTGAGCTTTCAACCAATCCATTCCGAGGATGAGGTCTATGGTGGAAGATTTCAAGACGATGGGTGTGGCAAGGAATTCCAATCCTTTAATTTCGACGGTAACATTAGGTGCCATCACGTCAGCATGACAATGGCCTCCGGGAGTTTCAACGACTAACAGACTATGCATCTTCTCATAATGAATGGCATGCATGAATGCAAATTTTCCAGAGATGAATGAATGTGATGCTCCTGAATCAAATAAAACAGAAGCAGGTACTGAGTTAACGAGAAGGTTACCCATCACGGTAGCAGGCTGATCCTGGACTTCTTCAATATCAATATTGTAAGCGTGTCCACGACCATGAGCAGCAGACCCAGTATTATAGTTGCGGGCCTGATTGTTGCCACGACCATTGCCACGACCAGTATGAGGGAAAGCCAACTGATTCTGAGTCTGGCGGCAGTCCTTAGCAAGGTGACCTGGTTTGCGACACTTGAAGCACAGACCATCTTCAGGCGAAGAGGAGCATTGGGTGGAACAGCTTGAGCTCTTGGCTGCCTCGGTGGCGGAGGAGGCAGACGTGGTGTAGCATAGTTGTTCCTTTGCGCAGGGGCAGTTGGACGGAACACGTTGTTGGGAATCCAGACTCGACGCTTCTATGCTGAGCCCGAAGATGAGCCAACATCACAATAGCGCTTCTGCGACTCCTTATGCTTCATCTGAGCAGTCTCAACCAGAATAGCCTTGTTCACAAGAGTAGCAAAGTCGGTGAAGTCTTGAGCAGCAAGTGCAAGCTTGATGTCTGGGTGGAGTCCATTACGAAAGTTCTCTTGCCTACGGGCATCCGTGGCGATGTCTTCTTCAGCATAGCGGGACAGGTCAAGGAATTCCTGTTGATAGGCTTCGACAGTCTTGTTGCCCTGAGTGAGGTTGCGGAACTGGATTTTCATCCGGTCCATGATTCCTTAAGGAATATATCGGGCACGAAAAGCAGCCTGGAATTTAGGCCAAGTAACGGCTGTTCCAGCAGGCAGTGTACGCTTGTGTGTATCCCACCATTGAGCAGCGGGACCCTTTAAGAAAAAGGATGCGAAGGTGACAAAGTTGGCAGGGGAGACATTTGCAGACTCCATCTCGTGAGTGATGTTGCGAATCGAGTCATCAGCATCCAGTGGCTTATCAGAGTTGCGGAACTGAGTGGGGTTAGGACGCACAAATTCCAACAGAGTTATTGCAGTAGGGTTCTGGTTCTAGTTGTTCTGATGCGGGAACTGAGCCATAATCCCAGTCATGAACTGATGGTTGAGCTCGAATTGTTGCATCATAGCTGCCATATAATCTGGCGGTGGTGGGTGTTCAGGGCCACGACCACGACCACCTGGTCTAACCATCCTGCTAATTTTCAACAGGGGTAGTTTAGAAAAAGCAATTGCGAGAGTTTAGTGACAAGCATGATGTAACTCGACAATAATTAAGCAGTGTAATAGATACTTGACAGTAGTCAATTAAGACATACAGATCCATACAGAGTCGGGTACATGCGGACAGCATAACGGCGCAAATTCAAAAGCTAGACATGCTAGGCAGCGCGCAGGCACGCGGTAAGGAAGTACACAACGAGACATAGCAAAGGCTACATCAACGTCGGAGAAAACTGCTGGAGCGAGGAATCTGCAAGTGACAACAAAAGGTGCCCTCGATAAAAGGATCCTGCAAGCAGAACCTGGCCCACAATCTTGAAGAAAAAAGGGGGGTAATTTTAGAACTCCGGGTGGATGTGATCACGAGAACCTAATGTTGGAGTTAGTAAAATATTAACCCGAAAGGAGGAGAGATCAGAGTCCCAGAGTATAGAAGAGGAATAAAAGATCCTAATACCACCCAGTTGGCGATGTGGGCCCGTAAGCCACATAGCCAAGTTAGTAAATTAGTTTTTGGATGTCTAGACTCAACTTCGGCCAAGGAATTGGAAGGGGGCTTCCTACAGGCAGTCGGCTCTGATACCAACCTGTGACTCCCCCAGCTCAGTCATGCACTAATCATACATGCAAATGCACACGATCAAGCCTAAGGACTCACTTGAAGATATCACAACACAACTCTAATACATAAATAAAGTCATACAAGCTTTATATTAAAAGCCAGGGGTCTCGAGGGCTCGAATACATAAGCTCGCATATAAGCGTCAGCGGAAGCATCAAATATCTGAGTACAGATATAAAAGAAAAACAGAAAGGCCTTTAAGAAGGTGGGGCAAAAGAAAACAATATGATTGAAAGATGCAGGCCTCCTGCCTGTGACCCTCCGAACCTACTCCTGGTCGTCGGCAAGCTCGATCCAGTAGTACGTGCCATCTGGACCCTCCTGGTATTAAGCTCCTGCGGTGGCATCTGGCTCCTGAGCTCCAGCGTCTGAGGTAACATCAAAAAGGGGTATGGGGGGAAAAAGAGGTAGCAAAGCAACCGTGAGTACTCATCCGAAGTACTCAGCAAGCAAGGAACTACACTACAAATGCAACATTATCAAAGAAAGGCTGTATTTGTGGACTGGGTTGCAGAAATGCCAGAATAGAGAGAAGACCTAGTCCTATCGAAGACTAGCATCTTCAAGAAGCTACCATCTTGCAGCAATTAGAAGAGTACAGAAAAGCATTTTATTAAGCAAGCATGTTGAGACAAAGCCTAGAGATCCTTCCTCGACTCCCTGCGAGAAAGCGATCTCGAAGCTTCAATTAATTAAACAAGTATCCAGTTCAAGTAGTAGATCGGGATACCAAACTGAGCATCCTATTACCGTGGACACGGCTATTCGAATAGATCACTTCCCTGCAGGGGTGCACTACTGTTACCCAACACGCTCGATCACCTTTGGCCGGACACACTTGCTGGGTAATGCCCGGCCTCGGGAGATCGACATGAAGCAGCGCCCTACCTAGGCTCAGCAGAGAGGTCAACACGCCGGACTAACTTATGCACCCAGGGGTCTTGGGCCATTGCCCCGGGCGCTCCTGCGCGATGCGAGACTGGCCGGGGAGCAGGCGCGACACTGAACTCGTCAGTGAAGTATCCAGCCCAACCCCAACAATCAGCCCGCACGGTGAACTGTGACGTCTGATGAGCTTTCGGGAGAAACGTACGATGTAAAGGGCCCCATAAACCATTATCCCGCGTGGTGGTAGTGCGTATAGGCCATTGGCCAACTCAGATCAATTACCCAAATCCGTTAGGCGTATTTAATAACTCGCGGAGACGATCAGAGTTTCTGATGCTCCGCCACAATATCTCTCTCGGGTGCCCTCCTGGCAAACCCGACTGCATAATTTCCCCGCGGGTACCCATCAGGGTCGACCCGCCTGCGATAAAGGTCAAAGTAACCATGTGGTCATAACACCAAGGGGGAAACCCCGAGGAATCACCCTCGGTGGATTCCACTCGATGAAATCATCAAGGTGAACGTAGGAGGAATCACCCTCGAGGTTCACACTTGAGGGATTGCATGACAGAGTCGTATCGGGAGTTGTCGTGGAATTGTCACGGCAGATGTCCTAGCAGTAGGACTTAGTCGCAGAGCCATCGCAGCAGGGTTAGCTTAAAGGGGTTAAACGGGACAAAGGACAAAAGGAGTTTATACTGGTTCAGCCCCTTGCGGTGAAGGTAAAAGCCTAGTCCAGTTGAGGTGGTATTGCTTATGTCTCGATTACCAGGGAGCGAATCCACTTGACCTAGCTTTCGATCTCTTCTCCCCTAAGTTGCCGCCGGGTCATCCCTTTATATACACAGGTTGACGCCCGGTGGCTCACGGAGTCCCGGCCGGCTCATAAACAACGTGTCCGGCTCGGTGACTAACTGTACATGCCTTATAATACAAGTCATACACATACGGCGGTTTACACTTGTTTGGGCCTTAAGTCGCCCTTGGGCTTCAGGCCCTCGATGAGTCCGCGTAATGAACTACCGTCTTAAGCATCTTCATGGGCTTTGTCTTATGAACCGCCAGGGGCTTAACCCGACCCCTCCTGGGCGGGTTAAACCCAATAGTTATATCCCCAACATTAGGCCCCAGATTGATTTGAACTTGTTCATATCAATCTTCAACACTTAGGAAAAAAATTCCTTCCTCATTACTCTTGTGAAACCTTGTAACTCGCCGTGACATCATCTTCTAGGATCATGGTAACCCGCCGTGACGTCACCTGTCATTAATACTGCACAAAACTCAAATCTTAATAAATCTTCTCTTTTAATGAATCTCCGAAAATCGTGGCATCTGCACCATCATATCCATTTTTTGGCCTCCTCGATTCCCACGCATGTCACTTATCCTTTTATCTTATAAATAGGACCGGGGGTCCCTTTCACTTTCCCCCCTTGCCTCTTCGTCTCTGTCTTCCAGCTCGTGACGCCCTAGCACTCGAGCTCTACCGCCGCCGTCGACCTTCACCTCTGCTCCAACAACGGCCGCTGCATCGACCTGATCTGACCAGATTTCGTCCGCGCACCTCCGCTGTTCAACAGCCCTGGTTAGTTCTTCTTCTTCCTTCTCCCATAGATCCGTTAGGGTTTCAACGAGTACGTCAGAGTTCATCTTCGCTTTCCACTGCAGTTTGCGATTTTGATTCGAACTTGGTGCTCCTCCTATACCGTGGTAACCATAGCACTCCTTTTACTATTTAGAACACCTCCTCTGCATAAGAAAACCGATCTGGACCCATGAACTGCTTGAGTACTGGTATTTTAGGTCTGAATATTTTTTCATTATCTGAAGTGCCACAGATCCAAAATCATAGCATCAATCTGTGAAACTTGTTTTTCTCAACACTTAGCGATTTTTCCATCCTCAGATCTGTACTTTCAATATCTGTCTGGGCGGCTTAACTCAGAAATAGTTACTCGCCAGGTATCATTAGTCCCCTCTTAAGCCGCCAATGGTTCCTTGTAACTTTGTAATGCCAATTTCCGGCTTAGCACCTGTTCATGCTTCATTATTGTTTGCTTTTTAACCATAAGCCGGCTTAACCATGTAATCTTGAACCAGCCTAATCTTTCTCTCAGATTATTGAAAAGAAATGGCTAAGACATATACGTCTTGCAATTGGGTCAAATCTCGGAGTACCGAAGAAGAACTGAACAACTTTGTCGCCACTGGCGCTTTAGCCAAAAAAGAGATCATCCATTGGAGAGCTCCTGGCGAAGAAGTTCCTCCTCAACCAAAAGATGGAGAAGTGATTGTTTATGCTGATCACTTGGGCCGAGGGTTCAGCCCACCCGGCTCAAAGTTTTTCCGTGACATGCTTCATTTCCTCCAATTGCACCCTCAAGACATCGGACCCAACTCCGTATCTAACATCTGCAACTTCCAAGTATTCTGTGAAGCTTATCTTCAAGAAGAGCCCACAGTTGACTTATTCAGGGAGTTCTATTACTTAAACCGCCAAACAGAGTTTGTCGACGGGCCATGCCAAGAACTTGGTGGAGTCTCAATTCAAAAAAGGAAAGAAGTCAGCTTTCCCCATGCCAGGCTCCATGGTCACCCCAAAGATTGGAACCAAACTTGGTTCTATTGTCAAGATACATCTCCAGCCGGTGAGAATCCTCTACCGGGTTACCGTGACCACCGACTTAGCAACAAACATCCACTCCCCCAACGGCTTGATGCAAAGGAACGGTCCAAGTACGCACCAGCCTTTTCAAAGCTCAGAGCCTTTATGGCCAATGGCTTAACCGGTGTTGATTTTTTCCGGTCCTGGCTGTCTTGGAGTATCTTGCCATTAAGCCGTCGCCCTGGCTTAATGTGCGAATACACTGGTGACATAAAAGGCCCTCAGCGCCATTGTGACATTCAACTGTCTGATGCGGAAATTACCGAAGCCACCAAAAAGCTGCTGAATGAGCCTGTAAAAGAGTGCAACAAAATCGGACTTAGTCCTTTCTGCACTTTCAACAAGCCGCCAGCTGTAAGATTTGCACATCTTTTGCTTAACTCATATTTTGATGCCTACTTATAATCTTTTCAATCTTAACAGGCTGACGATCCATTCTGGAAGAGGAAAACGCAGGATAAACCGGCCAAACCGGCTCGGACCAAAACCAAAGCCACCAAGAAGGCCACCAACTTAAACACTGATGATGACAATGATAATGAGTCAGAGGTAGAACTTGACTCCCTTGGCTCCTTTTTTGTACATCTCATTAACAATGATTGTTATCAGGACGACACAGAGGCCAGCCGTGCAGGTGACGCAGAGGTAACTATTCTTTCCTCCGGCTCAGAACCTCTGCCAACACAGAAAACTCGACAAGCAAGCCGGAAAGTAAGCTTTTCTCACCCTCTAGCTCACTTGGATCTCAACTTTCTTTTGAAGAAACAGCAATACGAGACTCGCCGAATCACCCGGCATAGTGGTGGACAAATCACCTCCTCCGGCTTACCGAATACACCGGTTCGCAAACGCCGCCCAGAGGTCTTTCCTGCTGATATACTTTATCCCAAGGCGGGTCGTTTCCGACAACCTCTTAACCCGTCTGATTCAAACTATCAGGGGACTCCTCATTCTTCTTCTGGCGAGTCAACAGGAACTCAGATCCCAGCTTTCAAGACTGTACCTGGGTAAAAATATATTCAACTGTTTAAACCTTATATCTATCATTTATACTGACCTCTTTATGTTTCTTGTTCCCAGGGGCCAAGCAAAACCCAGCAAGAAGGCTAAAATGAATAAGCCGGTCGACGATTCTAACCAATCTGAACCGGAAAAACAACAGTCAGAACCTGCTAGCCCAATTGCTTATGCTACCCTTAATGATCCTCCACCACAAGATCATGAAGTTTCTCCAAATGATATGGACACTGAATCGGCTCTCTCTAAGCCGCCCAGCCCAATCAAACCTGCCGAGGAGAAGACTGATGACGTTGTTGTCACCGGCTTTGGATTCACAGCTCTGGGTCAACCTACTGTCTTGTCTAAGCACAACGCTAAAGAAGAAATTTGTGCTGAAGATAAAGGCAAGTGGAAAACAGACTTGGAGAGCTATATTCATTTCAGTGCTCAAGACCTCCACTCTGGTTACTTAAACCGTCTGTACACTAACCGTGACTTTGAAGCCGGCTTAGTGAACTTGATGACGGAGTGCTATAAGGTAAACACTGCAATTCCTTGTTATATGAATCTTCTTCCCCTTAGCCGTCAAGTTTATTGGATATGATAGAATAACATGTGCTGTAAACTTCAACATCTGCATAGATCAACTCCAGTAGCCCCCAAGGGCCGGTTTATATTTGCAATATGAACTGGGACTTTATAATACCAGCACTTCAACTTTGCATCTGTAGCCCCCAAGGGCCAGCTTTAACAAATCTGTTGAGTCGAGACTAATCGTCTTGCAGGAGATTCATAATCCCATTTATAACCTTCGTAAGCCGGATCATTACCATTTGTCCGGGTCAGTGAATGAGTTCATTTTTGACAAGAGCAATATGCATTAGCCCCCAAGTGCCAAGCATAATACTTGTATTGTGCTTGGGACTTCATAGTAGTTTTAAGAAGCAATAGACATTAGCCCCCAAGTGCTAAGTATGATACCTGTATTGTGCTTAGGACTTCCAATAAATTCATTGCCTCTCATTTACTGTTTTACCTCTTGTAGACTGAGCTTAGCAGTAAAGAATCCCAAGTCACCGACCTTAAAGAAAACATCAAGTCTCAACAAGCAGAGACCTCCAAGGCCAAGGATCAATTGACTAGTGCCTTAGCAGCGATGGAAAAATTGAAGGAAAGTTTCAAAGCTGAACAAACTGGTTGGGATACAGAGAAAGCTGCCCTGCTGAAGAGGGCTGAAGATGCTGAAGCAGCCCTTAAACCGGTAACTGTAGAGCTTGCCGGCTTAAAACAGCAAATAAATGCCATGACTGTTGGCATTTTTGGTAAATATCTCTTAATCTTTTTAACATATGCTAACCGATGTGCTCCGGCTTACAAACGTCCTTGATGAAAACAGGACCCCAGGTTACCCATCTTGGCTCAGATATGCGGAAAAAATTTAAAGCCGCCTATACGCTCATAGAACAGTTATATACTGGCACACAACGGGTTATCTGCTCAGCGACTCACAACAAACCGGCTCCAACCCTTATCAAGGATACATTGGAGAAGCTATCGATGCTGCCTGCGCGGATTGAAGAGTTGAAGAACTCAGCTGCGAGAGCCGGTGCACTGACCGCGCTAACTCGGGCCAAAGCGTGGCTAGCTGACCTTGAGCCGGCAGACTTAGCAAACGGCTGCCCGAGCATAAAAGAAGATGGGTCACCCTTCAGCGCAGATGACTTCGCCGCCATTATGAGGGAAATGCGTCCTCTGGCTAGTAAACTGGCTGCAGATACTAATCTTACACATTACCAGCCGGTTTACGATGCCAATAATAAGAAGATCAAAGCATCGACTCACGATGTTCTTGGCCTGACTCCTCCGATCCGTAAGCACACTTATGCCCCTGATATTGATCCATCGACACTTTTAAGTGATGAAGCTGTATTCAGAGCTTTAACCGGGATCGACTGGGCAACCACTGACTTCCAGCCATTGGGTGAAGGGGGGGGGGAAGATGAGCCAGCGCTGGACGATCCGCAATTTTCAGCTCAGCAGGACCAAGAATCATAAGCCGTTGGCCGGCTTAATGTCTACTTTTCTGCCAAAACTGCTAAGATAGTTATTCCTTTGGGGCATCAGATGCCTTTGTAATAGGCCAGTTGAAACTCTTGATCTGCCATGCCATCGTGCATGTTTTGTTGTGCAAACATTGTTGATCCGCCAAAGTAAAATCTGTTATGCTTATAATACCATCACCTTGAGTCTGTTCTTGCATACAAACATATCACAAGTGTCCTGGCGGTTTACCGCGGGACGGGTCATAATACCCTATGTAAACCACTGGTGACTGTAATATTCGATTATACTGCCGGTTTATCATACCAGTGCAGTAAGTAAAAGATTGAGCACATAATGCCCTTCTTAATTGTCATATACTGCCGTCTTACAACGCCGTATGCAGCAAGGGGGAATATCCCGAAACTCGGAGCACAACGCTTCCAAGTATTTAATATCATCATATACTGGCGACTTATAGTCCAAAGCCAAGCCGGGTTAATAAACACCGGGTAGTCTCATGTATAAACCATAAGGCATCATAACCCTCATAGGCTTTTAACCATGTATTAATAAGTCACAGAGAAAAGAACAAAACGCTCAAATCAAACAACAAAAAATCAAGGCTTTCATAGGCGGCCAGGCCTAAAACGGAAGTGCTTTCAAGGGCCGCACAGCCACTGAGTTAAACCTTCATACAAACCTTATAAGCCGGACCTCACACAACCAATCGTCGTTTTAACTTTGACAAGTTCAGGGTCTGTATAAGATTGACTTTTCAAAAGTACGGCGGGTCGTTCCAAGATTACCTGAGCGGAGTGGCAGACTTAAAAAGGCAGGATAACCCGGGTTTTTAGGTGAATACATCTGGCTTCCAAGCCTGGCTTTTAAGCCTGTTACAAGGGTCATAAAAACTCTTGTCCATTGAGCAAAGAGCCCCCGAGTAACATGATATTCCAGGCGTATACGCCGGATCAACAAGGCTAGTCATAGCTATGCTCGATGAGCAGGAAGCCCCCAAGTGATATATTTCTGAGCTGTGCTCACTGGGTACCTATGTTTGAGTTGTGCTGTGCAACAAACTCTCTTTGGCCCCTGTAACTCGGCATCAAGCCTTTAAATAACCATATAAAGTAGTAATAAAGACTCAATTTCTGAGAAATGAAACGACAGAGGCCCTGAATTATCAGGAATGCCGGCTTTATTATGTTGATTGTAATATATACATTGTCAAAATATGTACATCAGGAGAGCCAGTGGCTCAGGTATAGTAAGGCCGAAGATGAGCAATATTCCACGGCCGGCGGGTCTCCTCCTCCGACGTGCGTGAGTCCTTACGGTCTCGAACATCGATAAGGTAGTATGATCCATTGTTCAGATTTTTGCTGACCACAAAAGGCCCTTCCCAAGGTGGGGATAGCTTGTGCATATCAGATTGATCCTGGATAAACCGGAGTACCAAGTTACCTTCTTGAAAGGTTCTGGTTTTAACCCGATGGCTGTGATAACGGCGCAGATCTTGTTGGTAAATCGCCGAACGAGCCGCTGCAAGGTCAGGCTCCTCATCTAACAGGTCAAGTGCATCCTGACGTGCTTTTTCGTTGTCAGCTTCAACATAAGCCGCCACCCGGGGCGAGTCATGACGGATGTCACTAGGGAGAACCGCCTCAGCTCCGTAAACCATGAAAAAAGGCGTGTAACCCGTAGATCTATTGGGGGTAGTATTGATACTCCATATCACTGAGGGTAACTCCTCCACCCAACAACCCGGCGTCCTTTGCAAAGGAACCATAAGCCGGGGCTTGATGCCTCTCAGGATCTCTTGATTGGCTCTCTCAGCTTGACCATTAGACTGGGGGTGAGCCACTGATGATACATCAAGCCGGATATGCTCACGTTGACAAAATTCTTTCATAGCACCCTTGGATAGATTAGTGCCATTATCAGTTATAATACTGTGGGGAAAACCAAAACGGAAAATCACCTTTTTGATGAATTGAACTGCCATTGCCGCGTCACATTTACTGACCGGCTCTGCCTCAACCCACTTTGTAAACTTGTCAACCGCCACCAAGAGGTGTGTCTTTTTATCCTTGGACCTCTTGAAAGGCCCAACCATATCAAGCCCCCAGACTGCAAACGGCCAAGTAATTAGAACCATCCTCAATTCTTGAGCCGGCACATGAGCTCGTCGTGAGAATTTCTGACAACCATCACATTTACTGACTAGATCCTCGGCATCAGCGTGAGCCGTCAGCCAATAAAATCCGTGACGGAAAGCCTTGGCTACAAGAGATTTAGAACCGGCATGATGACCACAATCTCCTTCATGAATCTCTCGTAAAATCTCACAGCCTTCTTCAGGAGAAACACAACGTTGAAACGCCCCTGTGACACTGCGATGATGCAACTCTCCATGAACAATAGTCATTGACTTGGACCGCCGGGTTATCTGCCTGGCCAAAGTTTCATCCTCAGGTAACTCGCCCCGTGTCATATAAGCCAAATATGGAACTATCCAATCAGGAATAGCATGAAGAGCCGCCACCAGTTGTGCTTCCGGGTCAGGAATAGCAAGATCCTCCTCTGTAGGCAACTTGATAGAAGGGTTATGCAGGATATCCAGGAAAGTGTTAGGTGGCACCGGCTTACGCTGAGACCCTAACCGGCTTAAAGCATCAGCTGCCTCATTTTTCCTGCGATCAACATGTTCAACTTGATAACCCTTGAAGTGACCCGCAATAGCATCAACCTCTCGGCGATAAGCCGCCATGAGTGGATCCTTAGAATCCCATGTGCCAGAGACTTGCTGAGCCACTAAATCTGAGTCGCCAAAACACCTCACCCGGCTTAAGTTCATTTCCTTAGCCATCCGAAGACCATGGAGCAGGGCTTCATACTCAGCTGCATTGTTAGTACAAGGGAACATTAACCGTAGAACATAAGAGAATTTATCACCTCGTGGGGAAGTCAAGACGACTCCAGCCCCCGAGCCTTCCAACTGTCTGGATCCGTCAAAGTGAATAGTCCAATATGTGTTATCCGGCCTTTCCTCAGGCATCTGCAATTCTGTCCAATCATTGATAAAATCCACAAGTGCTTGTGACTTGATAGCCGTGCGAGGCACATACTTCAAATCATGAGGCCCAAGCTCAATGGCCCGCTTGGCTACCCGACCTGTGGCTTCTCTGTTTTGGATGATATCCCCTAAGGGGGCAGAACTGACCACAGTGATGGGATGACCCAGAAAATATTGCTTGAGCTTTCGACTAGCCATGAATACCCCATAGACGAGCTTCTGCCAATGCGGATACCTCTGCTTGGACTCAATAAGTACCTCACTGACGTAGTAAACCGGCCGTTGAACCGGATACTCCTTGCTTGGCTCCTTCCTTTCCGCCACAACGGCTACACTGATAGCTCAGCTATTAGCAGCCACATATAACAGCAAATGCTCTTTATCAATAGGAGCAGCAAGAACGGGTGGCTCAGCCAACTGTTTCTTCAAGTCCTCAAATGCCTGATTAGCAGCATTACTCCAAACAAAGTGATCTGTCTTCCTCATCATCTGGTAAAGTGGGATGGCCTTCTCACCCAAACGGCTTATGAACCGGCTTAAGGCCGCAATACGACCCGCCAAACGCTGAACATCATTAATACACGCTGGTTTAGCCAAAGAGGTGATAGCCTTTATCTTCTCCGGGTTAGCTTCAATACCCCGTTCTGAAACCAGGAAACCCAAAAGCTTGCCAGTTGGTACCCCAAAAACACACTTGGCCGGGTTAAGCATCATCTTATAAACCCGAAGATTGTCAAAAGTCTCCTTCAAATCATCAATCAGGGTCTCTTTCTTTCTGGACTTCACCACAATATCATTCACATAAGCGTGAACATTACGCCCGATCTGATCATGAAGGAAATTTTGCACACACCGTTGGTAAGTCGCCTGGGCGCTCTTGAGCTCAAAAGGCATAGACACATAACAGAAGGCCCCAAACGGAGTGATGAAAGCTGTCTTCTCCTGGTCTTTAACTGCCATCTTGATCTGATGATAACCAGAATAAGCATCCAAAAAGCTCAAACGCTCACAACCCGCCGTAGCATCAATAATCTGATCAATACGGGGGGGAACAAAAGAATCAGCCGGACAAGCTTTGTTTAAATCTGTGTAATCCACACACATACGCCAAGTGCCATTCTTCTTAAGTACTAACACCGGGTTAGCCAACCACTCAGGATGAAAAACTTCAACAATGAACCCAGCCGCCAAGAGCTGGGCCACTTCTTCTCCAATGGCCTTACGCCTCTCTTCATTGAAACGACGAAGGAATTGTCTAACCGGCTTAAACTTTGGATCAATATTAAGAGTGTGCTCAGCGAGTTCCCTCGGTACACCTGGCATGTCAGAAGGTTTCCATGCAAAGATGTCCCGATTCTCACGGATGAACTCGATGAGCGCGCTTTCCTATTTCGGATCCAGATTAGCACTGATGCTGAACTGCTTGGATGAGTCACCAGGAACAAAGTCAAACAGCTTAGTGTCATCTGCCGACTTAAACTTCAAGACCGGATCATGCTCCGTAGTTGGCTTTTTCAAAGATGTCATATCTGCCGGGTCAACATTGTCTTTATAAAACTTTAATTCCTCTGTTGCGCAGACAGACTCAGCATATGCAGCGTCACCTTCTTCACACTCCAAGGCTATCTTGTGACTCCCATGCACTGTTATAGTGCCCTTGTGACCCGGCATCTTCAGCTGTACGTAAACATAATAAGGCCTTGCCATGAACTTAGCGTAAGCCGGCCGTCCAAACAGAGCATGATAAGGGCTCTGGATCTTAACCACTTCAAAGGTCAATGTCTCAGACCTGGAATCATACTCATCTCCAAAAGCCACCTCCAGAGCTATTTTACCAACTGGGTATGCCGACTTACCAGGCACTACACTGTGAAAAACAGTGTTCGACGGCTTAAGATTTTTATCAGTTAATCCCATGCGACGGAAAGTTTCATAATAAAGAATATTGATGCTGCTACCCCCGTCCATGAGTACCTTGGTGAATTTGTATCCTCCGACATGTGGTGCCACCACCAGCGCCAAGTGACCCGGATTATCAACCCGGGGCGGGTGATCCTCACGACTCCATACAATGGGCTGCTCAGACCATCGCAAGTAACGGGGAACCGCCGGCTCAACGGTGTTCACTGCCCTCTTATGTAGCTTCTGATCCCGCTTGCATAGATTTGTAGTGAAAATGTGGTATTGCCCACTATTCAACTACTTCGGGTTACTCTGATAACCAGATTGCTGCTGCTGATTCCCCTGATTATTCTGTTGGTTGTAACCACCCTGATTTCCTTGGCCTTGAGAACCGGAATTAGAGCCGCCACCACCGTAACCCGGACCATGAGAGCCGGAACCTAAGCCGCCGCCCGGCCCATGATTGTCTTGAAAAAGATTGGAATTTCTGTACTCCTTCATAATGAAGCAATCTTTCCAGAGGTGAGTGGACGGCCTCTCCCGTGTACCATGCCTCGGGCAGGGCTGATTCAGCTGCCGTTCGAGATCAAAAGCTGAGCCCCCAACCCGTGGGGGGGCCTACCCTTACGACGCTGACCATTATTCTGCGTGTTGGTATTAGCCACAAAATCCAAATTGTTATCAGCCTTGCGCTTACCATTGCCCCCCTGATTCGCCGGGTTATGCTCCTGCCCCTTGGCGTTGCTACCCTTCTTTCCCTTTCCCGGCTTCTCATCGTCAGACTCGGGGTCCTTGGTACTATTAGAGTCGGCATATTTAACTAGAGCCGCCATTAGCTCACCCATGTCACTGCAATGGCGCTTGAGTCGCGCTAGCTTCTGCTTAAGGGGCGCAAAACGGCAATTCTTCTCTAACATTAAGACTGCTGAGCCGGCATTGATACGATCCGATGAGTGCAGGATAGTCGAGACCCGACGTACCCAATGGGTTGTTGACTCGCCCTCTTCTTGGACACAGGAGTCCAAATCCACAATTGACATAGGTTGCTTGCACGTATCTTTGAAATTCTGGATAAATCGGGCTTTTAACTCGGCCCATGACCCAATGGAATTGGCTAGCAGTCCTTTCAACCAAGTACGGGTCGTCCCTTCCAGCATCATCATAAAATACTTAGCACATGCCGCCTCGTCAACATCCAACAGCTCCATCGCCATCTCATAACTCTCAACCCATGCCTCAGGGGGTAAGTCGGCTGTGTAATTAGGCACTTTACGAGGGCCCTTGAAATCCTTAGGCAAACGCACATTACGCAAAGCCGGAACCAAACACGGCACTCCCAAGGTTCTGGAGGTTACCCCTGTCTCCGCCGAAGTTGCCGGATAAACCGGAAGATGCTGTTGAGCGGCTTGCTGAGCCGCCAGCTCAGCCTCTCGGCGTGCCCTGCCCTGGTCCACCAAATTCTGAGCACCATCACGCGCCGGGTCATGTCCACGAGGCTGGTTACGACGCCTATCACTGCTTGAAACGGCCGGTGAGTCTATGTGTCTGCTATAACTCCGGCTCGGGCGAGGGGTCGAGTGAATCCTCTCACGACTATAAGAATAAGCCTCCTGCTGTACCAGTGCCGTCTGAAGAAGTTCTCTAGCCCTCCGTGTTTCAACCACAGCTGGAGACTCGCCTTCAACTGGGAGAGCCGCCAGTCGTGTCGCCGCAGCAATCATATTATCCAAAGGGTTAGAATAATGACCCGGTGGTGTCGGCACATGTTGTGGCGGGATATTATTCGGACGAGGCGGATCCATTGTGCATGGCTGAGCTGGCGCTCCAGTCCTAGGTGCGGCTACCATCTGGTTTACCTCTGGCGGGCCACTGGTCCCTGCACCAGGTGTGTTGAAGAGGTTCCTCGCCTCGTAAACTGGAGGCAGACGACTCTGGTGCCTTCTCCTCATGATTTTGTTTGAAGCGTTCTGATGCAACGAGAGCCGGAAGGAATCAGCCTGGATCCGTTGTGCCTGAGCATCCAGAGCAGCCCGCTCCGCAGTCATCCTTGCGTCTTCAGCCGCCAGATCTCCCTTGGCCTGAGCGATCCCATCTCGCAGTTTCGCAACTTCCGCGTTATGCTGAGCTTGATTTTCCGGATTAACCTCTGTTGTCAACAATGCTGTCAAAGTGTCCAATAAGTCGGACAAGACCTGAGCCGGCGGGCGCACAGGGCCTCCTGCCCCGGCCGCCGTTGCTGCTGCTGATCCGAAAATCATTGCTGCTGCCATCGTAGAATTCTGCCCTGGCTGTGTACCGGCCATGAAAATCGCGACCCGGTTCGGTGGCTCATGGGGGTCCGGAATACTATCGCCATCGGAATAGCCCCCAAGCCTGCCGTCTTGCAGTTGATACAATGAAGTAGTCTCGCCCGTGGACGACTCTCCATCAGAATAGATGGCCGTCTCACCGCTAGACATGGATCCTTCCTCAAATTCCGCCCCATGGATGAATCCAACGAAGGCGTGCATCACGGCGGGTTGAACCCGGGCGGGTTGCGCACGCTGAGCTGTCTCGACGATGTTGGTGCAGATGTCCGGCTCAGGGCCCGGTTCGCCGATCTTGCCGATGAAGACGTGAATCCCGCCGAAGGGGACCCGGTACCCATACTCGATTGAGCCGGCCTCGGGGCCCCAGCCTGCGTCGTCGATGTAAAGCTTGCCGCGACGACTCTTGGTCATCCGGCCTACAGCGTATCCTTTGATCCCTTAAAAGTTGCCCTGTAAGAACTCGAAACCACCGTGCGCTGGCCCCACGGTGGGCGCCAACTGTCGTGGAATTGTCACGGCAGATGTCCTAGCAGTAGGACTTAGTCACGGAGCCATCGCAGCAGGGTTAGCTTAAAGGGGTTAAACGGGACAAAGGACACAAGGAGTTTATACTGGTTCAGCCCCTTGCGGTGAAGGTAAAAGCCTAGTCCAGTTGAGGTGGTATTGCTTATGTCTCGATTACCAGGGAGCGAATCCGCTTGACCTAGCTTTCGATCTCTTCTCCCCTAAGTCGCCGCCGGGTCGTCCCGTTATATACACATGTTGACGCCCGGTGGCTCACGGAATCCCGGCCGGCTCATAAACAACGTGTCCGGCTCGGTGACTAACTGTACATGCCTTATAATACAAGTCATACACATACGGCGGTTTACACTTGTTTGGGCCTTAAGTCGCCCTTGGGCTTCAGGCCCTCGATGAGTCCGCGTAATGAACTACCGTCTTAAGCATCTTCATGGGCTTTGTCTTATGAACCGCCAGGGGCTTAACCCGGCCCCTCCTGGGCGAGTTAAACCCAATAGTTATATCCCCAACAGGAGTGGTGAAGGAGGAATCACCCTCGATGACCACGACCGAATAGCTACACTATAGAGTTATCATCAGGAGTGCGTTACGAGGTATCATCCTCGGCACTCGATAGTAACTATGCAGAGTCGTACAACAAAAGGGGGGGTGATGTGAGGTGTCGGTCTCTGGTCGTCGATCACGTTGATCGAGTCATCGATGATGAAGCAGAGGCAACAAGGACAAGGTGGGGGTCACTGATGGATCACTAAGCAACCTATACTAAGCAGTTTGAATAGGCAGGTAAGGTAGCAATAAGCAGGTTACAAAAGCAGGCTATGCATCAGAATAGGAGCAATCATTTACAGTAGCAAAATCTAATGCAAGCAAGGAGGAGAAGGAATGGGCGATATCGGAGTGATCAGGGGGGGGGGGGGCTTGCCTGGAAGCTCTGTGAGAGGGGCTGGTCGTCAGAAAAGGGGACTTGATCGTCCGGAGCGTAGTCGTACTCTGCTGCTTCGGCGTCGGTCTCGGCGTCTATCGAGAGAGAAGGAGGGGGAAGAAACAATAAATTCACGGCAAAAATGCAAACAATATGCATGACATGCCTAAATGATATGCAGAGGTGTTCTACTGCCTAACTAAATGATTTAGTTAATTTAGGAATTTATTTGGATTTATTTTATTAAAGTAGAGCACTATTCATTTATCAAAATCAGTCTGAAAGTTCCATGTTCAGGTAGCTAGGGGCATCTGGCAGCAATACGAAGGGCGTATTCAGATTCGTCTCGTCGTTCTGAGCAACTTTCATGTATAAAGTTTTTTGATCGGAGCTACGGTTTATTTTATATGATTTTCTAAAGTTTTAATCATTTTCTGAATTTATTTAATCATTTTAAATCAACATTATCCAGAATAGTAAATAATGACATCAGCATGGCGTAGGTGTGATGTCAGCAGTCAATAGTGCGGTTGACTGGAGTCAAATCTAACCTGTGGGTCCAGTGGGACCCACATGTCAGTGACTCAGCTAATTAAACAGATTTAGATTAAACTAATTAGGTTAATTAGTGGGTGGGGCCTACTGGTCAGTGAGTGATTAGTATTTAAACTAATTAATTAACTAATTAATAGATTATCTATTTATTTAAAATCGTTTAACAGGCGGGACCCACATGTCATAGACACAGGGCCAGCCCAGTCAGCAGTTGACCCAGTCAACGGGGTCAACTGGGGCCCGTGGGGCCCGCGGTCAGTGACTCTGAGGTGGGGCCCATCGGCGCCAGGTCAGCACGGCGGCCGGAGTAACGCCGGCGACCTCTCCAGTGGCGGATCCGCGCCGGAGTTGGCTGGAAATCGTCTACGGTGCATCAAATCGGATGATTCTTGCGGCGTTCGAAAGCTGAGGCTGCCGCGCATCGAGTGGTGGCGGTGGTTGGAGCTGGGGAGGCCGGAATACTCGCCGGCGATGACGTCGGGCGGCGGTGGTTTCGGGCGTGCTACGGGACAGGGGCTACGGTGCACGCGTGATCAAAGCAAGAGGCTAGGCGAGGCCTACGCGGTGCGGTGAGCGCGATGGTGGCACGCACGGGACCATTTGGTCACCGTGGCCACGCCAGCGACGATGCGGGCGGCAGAGCGGTTCGGGCGACGGCGAAGCGGGTGCCAGAGCTCGCAATCGAGCGCGTGGAGTGAGGGGAAAGAGGGAGAGGCTCACTGCCGTTGCTGGGAAGGCCCGGTGAAGCCGGTGGTGGTCGGCGGGCGGCGGAATCCGGCGATGAAGACGACGGAGCCGGGGAGGAAGATGAGGTCGGGGCAGCTCCTGGAGGCGTCCGGCGTCGCGTGGCTCGATGGGAAGACATGGACGACGAGACGGAGCTCGAGGCGAGGCGGCGACCGAGGCTACGCAGACGACGGCGGCGCGGCCATGGCAGCGCTCGGGAGAGGTGGGAGCGAGCGAGGGAGAGGGAAAGTGGGGCGAGGGAGGCGCCAGGGGGTCGCGGGAGATGCTCTTATCCTCCACGCGCGCGGCGACGCGCTATCGAGCAGGGAGAGAGGGGGGCCAGGTCGGGCGAGGCACGCGCGCTAGGTGCTCGACAGCGAGCGAGGTGAGCAGTGCGGGAGGTGGGAGGAGGTGCGGGGTGGGCTGGGCCAGCGCTGTAGCCACTTAGGCCCAGCCGCTGCGGCCTATTTCTTTTCTTCTTTTCTTTACTGTTCTCTTTTGTTTTTCTGTTTTCTTTTCTGGTTTGCAAATACCTAGGCCACTAAATTACTTTTACAAAATGTGTGACTTAGCTCATTAATTGCAGTACATCATCACCTATCACCAAAAACTAGTTTGGGTAAAATATAATTTTATATTTAATTTAGATTAAATAAAAGGTTATTAAATGTTGCTGTTAGCCACTGTTTGAGGTTGTTAGGGGCACTTAACTAATCCCATTGATGTTGGTTACAGTTTTACAATTGCCTTTGAATTATTTGCTATTTAATGAACATTTTAGTTTCCAATTTGGAACAACTTTTATTTCCACTTTAAATTAATTTGAAGTTTGAATTAGGAGTTTGAAATGCAATATGATGCAAATGATGACTAGGCACTGTTAAACTTGCTGACATGGCATTAACTAAGGGTGATCACTGTGGTTAATTACATGGGGTGTTACAATGATGTATTATGGAACAAGTAAAGAGACTTGCCGATAACGAGATTGAATTAGGTATGGAGATACCAACGATCGAATCTCGGGCAAGTAACATACCGACGAACAAAGGAAACTACGTATGTTGTCATAAAGGTTCGACCGATAAAGATCTTCGTAGAATATGTAGAAACCAATATGGGCATCCATGTCCCGCTATTGGTTATTGACCGGAGAAGCGTCTCGATCATGTCTACATCATTCTCGAACCCGTAGGGTCCGCACGCTTAACGTTCATTGACGATATAGTATTATATGAGTTATGTATTTTGGTTACCGAATGTTGTTCGGAGTCCCAGATGAGATCACGGACATGACGATGAGCTCCGGAATGGTCCGAAGGTAAAGATTGATATATATGATAATATGGTTGAGCCAAGGGGTAAAGCCCACGAGGCTTTAGGTTGGTGCACAAAGGAGTTGTATGGAAGGCAGGGGCTAGACACCAGGGTTCATGGCGTCTACCCATGGGATAAACGCCGGAGTCCGTGGCGTCTACGTAAACGCCGAGAACCATGGCGTTTAGCCCCGGAGTCTGAGAAGGACTCTTCTTTGCGTTCCAAACCAACTTTGGGGAGGCCCTCTATAACACCCCTCCTCGTAAGAAGGAATGTCACCACCAAAACACAATGCTCGTGGGAAAATCCGGCAGCACCTCCTTTGTACCGTCGGACATCCACGACAGGCAGTTGAATAAACGAAGCATATATTTATAATATCACAAGCAGAAGCATCCAACAAGCTCATACAACCCATGTAGAGCACAGTGGTGAAGCCACCAACCGTTATGCTACACATAACAAAGAAAACATACGTTCCAACACACCTGGGCGCAGGGTGGGGACTAGTCAACTCCAACCCACCTTGACAGGAAAACATATTGATCATGGAAACAAACCAAGGCATGGTTAATACACAAAAAGTAGAACCTAGCTACCAGGAATCATGAACCTAAGTATGAGAATTATCATGATCAGCTAGGTGAATGAAAGGGGTGTGCAATGTGAGTGAACACCCATGGGAGCTACACCTTTCCTAGTACTTGCAAAGCCGCACGGTGATGTACCTGAAACAAATCCCATGAGAGGTGAGTCCAAAGACTCAGCAAGTACACAACAAAGCATGTAAGAAAATGGCAAGTAAGACCATGAAAATGAACCATGCTTGAAGTGAATGCTAAACTTGAATCTTCCATGCTTGGAATGGCATGAGAAAGCATGAAGAAATAATGCAACCAAATAAGACCGAGGACTTGGCTCTGAGGATTTGCTGGCAAGCCGAGGAGGGGCGACGTCTCACCTCACTCCTTTTCAACCCTCACCAAGTGAGAGGACCATAACATGAGGACGGACCCGAAGGACCATACACTCGCGAAGCGAGGATCACTCCTTGAACTTGGAAGATTCACTCATGATGGATTTGTTATCAAGAACCAAGAAAAACAAATCCCTATCACATACTAGTGGTATGGTTTGCTGAATACACTAGGGAGTTGTATGTTCACCATTTCATGAATGTAAAGGAATAATGTGAACATGAACATAATATTAAGGGAGCAATCTAGCTCTTGTTGCCCGGTGTACTCGCCTCAACCATTGCGAGGGAGGTGGTGCGAGGCTATCTCCGGTGGATTGGTGCTGCAACCTGCTGTAGAAACATATATACAAGTTTTAAAGATTGCACCAAAACAAGCTATGTAAAGCACACACAAAAACACGCCTAATTGCATTTCCAGGGAGCAACCCATTGCTGCCCCTTCACGGAAAAATTCATATCTTGAGCTAGGAAGCTCGAAAACATGCAAACGAGATGGCTATAGATTCATGGCGAACTCATCTACAAATAACTCCAACTATTCAACCTCAAATTATGAGCTTATGGGGGTCAAAACCAGCAAAAACTGCTCTGCTGTACTAATATTCAGAAATATTGAGTAGCCGTCTTTGGAAGTTCATGGTAACAAAAATACTCATGGGAAATAAGTAAATAAAATTGATCTATGAACTAAAAGGTATCAGGCAGCTATACCATTGTATCACACCAATTTTTCAGGCCTCGAAGATCATGAAAAGCTATGGGCAAAAACTATAGAAATGTTGTTTTGCAGAAACAGCGCAGCAACTTGTTTTTATCACCCCGGCTAAACGGCTGAACCAAATTGAGTGAATGATCACTCAAAACGATTGTGGGATCAACCCCTACAAAACGTTCCAGATGCTCCTCCTCTGATTTTGCCATTTAGGAACCCGAAATTGCTGATTTTCGAATCTGAATACCTAGGAACAGCAATATAGACAGATTTGGCCCGAATTCCCAAATGAACTTACTGCTCCCCAGCCCTAGGAATGTAGGATTCGCCCCGTACAGCACCTGAGAGGATCATGGAGGGTGGGGGAACTCACCCCTGAGGCTTGAGCAAGGGGAATCAGGGAGGTGGGGATCTTCTCTTTCTTCTTCTTCTCCTCCTCTTCTTGTCTCCACTTCTTCTTACCCAAGATCAGGTCCATGTTGCCCTAGGAAATGGGGGTGGGCGTGGTGCTCAAGGGAGAGATCAGGGGCGAAGGGGAGAGTAAGGGGGTGGAGGAAGGAGGCGCCATGAGGAGAGGGGTGAGAGAGCTTTCGTGAGGAAGAAAAGAGAAAGAGGCTCCTTTGTGGATGAGCATGAAGGACCTCACGGTGGGGAGGGGTTAAGGAATGGGGGTTATTCAGCCTAGTTTTTTCCCCTTTGTATAACATAATTTTGTAATACAATAAATAATTCTCATCATCGAATCAAACAAATCATATAAGATGCATCCGAACTCCGATTTGGCCAAATGAGTAGTCCATTTCGACCGTCTCGACGAGCCTGACGCATCCACGGCGTCGGATATTTGATTCATTGAATCAATAAGAAAGTGGATAAAGAGAGTACAAAAGCATGATTTATCCGAAACTGGTTAACTTGAAATGGGGTGTTACAGTCTCACCACCTTAACTGGAACTCGTCCCGAGTTCTTCTCTTCTTAAACTACTCAACAAGCTTGACACATTGAATAGAATGTAATGGGAAAGGGTTGAAAGGATTAGAACATACCATCAGAGAACAATTTTGGGTACTTTTCACGCATTTGTGACTCAAGTTCCCAAGTTGCTTCTCACTCTGATTGATTTGTTCTAAGAATTTTCACATACTTGAGCTTTCGGTGCCTCAAGGCACACTCGAGCTTATCAAAACTCTTTAAAGGACGGGACTCAAGAGTAAGATCTTGCTCAACAGTGACTGGTTCAGTGAGAACAAGATGTTTAGAGTCTCTAAGATACTTCTGAAGCATGGGAAACATGGAAAATATTGTGCATTTCGTGTATTGATTGTGGCAAATCTAGATGGTAGGAAAGCTTCCCAACTCGAGCAACCACAAGAAATGGCCCAACATACCGAGGACTAAGCTTGCCTTTGGTGCCCAATCTCACAATTCCTTTTGTAGGTGACACCTTAAGAAGCACTTGGTCGCCCACTTGAAATTCTAGAGCTCGCCGTCTGACATCAGCATAGCTCTTTTGTCTACTTTGTGCTGTAAGCATGTTCTGATGGATCTCTGTGACACGATCAACAGTTTGCTGAACCCAATCCGGTCCAAGAACTGCTCGCTCACCTGCTGAATCCCAACAAAGAGGTGACTTCAAAGGATGTAGCCTTGATACTTGCATGATAACTGTTATTATAGGCGAATTCCACAAGGGGCAAGTGGTCTTCCTAGGTACCTTGCCATGATAGGGCACATGTGCGAAGCAAGTCTTCGAGAGTTTGAATGGTACGCTCGGACTGACCATCGGTCTGAGGGTGAAAAGTTGTGTTGAACCGGATCTCGGTACCCAATGCATTCTGTAAGCTCTCCTAGAATTTGGAGGTGAACTTTGCATCACGTTCAGAGATGATCGTTTTAGGAACACCATGGAGACGAATGATCTCATGTGTGTATATTGGAGCTAATTGACTAGCTGAGTTTGTGGTATGAATCCGAATGAAGTGTGCCGACTTGCTGAGATGATCCACCACAACCCAAACGACATCCTTACCTCTTGGGGTGCGTGGCAAACCAATTACAAAGTCCATTGTGATATCTTCCCATGGCCATTGCGGGACCTCCAGAGGTTGAAGCTTCCCATCGGGGCTTTTGTGTTCGGCTTTGACTCGTTGGCAAACGCCACATACTTAGACACGTCTACTTTCATCTGCTTCCACCAAAAGTTTTGCTTTAGATCATGGTACATCTTGGTCTCACCAGGATGAACAATGTAAGGAGTGCGATGGGCTTCTTTGAGGATATCATCTTTCACCTGAGACCTCTGCGGAATGCAAAGGCGACCTTGAAATCGCACAAATCCAGTTCCATCAATGGTGAATGGACCTATCCTTCCTTCACGGACGCGCTTAGCTGCTTGTATTAGCAAACGATCTTGTTCTTGTGCTCGCCTAATGCGCTCCACAATGTCAGGCTCAATGGATAATTGGATTTCCGTTTGTGTTGTGCCTGCATAACAAAAGGAAATACCCATTCTCTCTAGCTCGGAAGAGAGGGTCGCCACAGTAGGAGCAACTACCTTTCGGCTTAGGGCATCGGCCACCACATTGGCTCGTCCGGGTTTGTAGTGGATGGTGAGATCATAATCCTTGATCAGTTCCAACCACCTTCTCTGTCTTAGATTCAACTCTTTCTGAGTAAAGATGTACTTCAGACTTTTGTGATCCGTATACATGTCACAAACCTCTCCATAGAGAAGATGTCTCCAGATTTTGAGAGCATGAACGATTGCTAACAATTCTAGATCATGGGTTGGGTAATTCTCTCATGTGGCTTCAATTGTTGGGATGCATAGGCAATATCCTTGTCATCCTGCATGAGCACACATCCGAGTCCAAGTTGGGATGCATCTGAATATACCGCAAAATGCTTACCTGGTTCAGGTAGCGACAAGATCGGGGCAGTCACCAATCGCTCCTTGAGATGACAAAAACTCTTCTCACAATCCTTTTCCCAATGGAATTTGGAGTTGACTTGTGTCAGCTTGGTCATTGACTTGGCTATGGTAGAAAAGTTCTTTACAAACCGCCGATAATACCCGGCGAAGCCTAGGAAACTCCTTACTTCCTTAACATTGGTTTGCCTTGCCCAATTAACAATGGTGGAGATCTTTCTCGGGTCCATGGATATGCCATGTTGGTTGATTACGTGGCCTAGAAAGCCAACTTCTGAAAGCCAGAACTCACACTTCTTCAACTTGGTGTAGAATTTTTGTTGCTGCAAGGTTTCGAGCACTATTCTGAGATGTCGAGCATGATCCTCCTCCGTCTTGGAATAAATAAGAATGTCATCAATGAATACAACCACAAAGTTGTCCAGATAAGGGTGAAGCATGCTATTCATTGTCTCCATGAAATAGGCTGGGGCATTTGTCAGACCAAAGGACATGACCTTAAACTCATAATGCCCATACCTAGTGGAGAAATCAGTCTTCTTGATATCTTGCTCTCGAACTCGAATCTGATTATAACCAGATTGCAGGTCGATCTTAGAGAAAACCTTCGCTCCCTTCAATTGATCAAATAGGTCCTCTATAATAGGAAGTTGATACTTGTTCTATATAGTCACCCGATTGTGGGCACGATAATCAATACTCATGCGCCAGCTGCCATCTTTCTTAGCAATAAGGAGTACGGGTGCACCCCATTCATACATACTCTTGAGAATAAGTCTTTTAGAGAGAAGGTCATCTATTTGCTTCTTGAGCTCTTCCTGGAAGAGTCGAGCAAAACGATATGGTGCTATAAAAATAGGTTGAGTGCGAGGAATCAATTCAATGCATAACTCAGTGTCCCGCTCTGGAGGCATGCCTGGGAGCTCATCCGGGAGGACATCAGGATAGTCGCACACTACCGGTATATTTTGGAGGCACAGTGGGGTACTTGGCTTTCCAAGAAGAGTCCATAATATCCCACTCTTTGGAGATGGCTGGCCTAGAAAGAGACTGGCCAACACTGACAAAGATGGTGGAGGTGCACTAGCTTGGTAGACACACTCCTTTCCTGAGGGGGAGTCAAGGGTGATACTTCTCCAAAAGCAAGAGATCACTGCTTTGTAAGCTTGTAGCCAATCCATGCCAAGAATTACATCAAAAGGCTGAAGTGGAAGGATGAACAGATTTGCAGTGAAATCTTCATCCTCAATAGAAATATCATAGCCAGGACACACAGTGCTACAAGAAAGGAGTCCCCTGGGGAAATAACCCTCACTGGTTGAGAAATTTCTTGCCTAGACATGTTTGCCCGATTCGCAAAGTCTAGCGATTCATATGAGAAACTAGAACCAGAATCAAATAGTACTAGAGCTTCAACTGAGTTGACAGGTAGAGTACCTATCATGACATCTGGATGTCCATTAGATGATGAAGGCCAGGTATAAAAGCTCTGACAAGCTGGTGCAGGTGGAGCGCCAGTCTGGGGCACGATTGGAGGAGCATGGGGTACTGGGTAGTTGGGTGGCATTGTGTGAGTTGGTGGCCAGTAGTACCCTTGAGGAGGAGGAACCCAAGTTGCATATGGATACGGAGGAGCTTGAATATTCTTCATTGCTTGGACAGACCCATGTGAGAACACGGGCGTTGATGAGGACTCCACTTGGGAAGACACAATCTGCCACTTGATAATGCTAGCAGGGTTCAACTTACAAACCCGTTCCGTGTGACCAATTTTGTGACACCATTGCACACACCGGTCCAGTTGCACTCATTAGCTCTATGGCCTTCACCACACTTGAAGCACATCATCCCCTGACCAGGCTTTGGACGATGATGCACGTGTGGGCCAGCAGAGGATGAGGCCTTCTGCGACTTCTGCTTGAAGGGCTGGGGGGTAGACTGGACATTCTTAAACTTCTTCATGGGGCGACGGTTAGACTTGCCGCTGTCACCATAGTCTCGCTTTTGGTTGGCACCCGCAGTAGAGAAATTACTAGGCCCACCGGGTGGGGAAGATATCATTGGAGCAGGTGAGCCATTCTGCAGCTCCAACTCTATCTTTTTGGCTTTCTCAAGCAAGGAAGCAAAGCTAGAGGACCCAGCAGCACTGAGCACAACATGATACTGCTGCTCTAGCCCATCCTTGAACCTCCTTGCCTTCTCTTTATCGTTATTAACCACCGTTGGCACAAAGCGGATGATGTCGTTGAATTCAGTTTCATAGTCCTGAATGGTTCTGTTTCCTTGCCTTAACTTGCTTAGTGCATTCTCCATCCTCTCGACATAGGAAGCTGGATAGTACTTCTCAATGAACTGAGTTCGAAAGAACTCCCAAGTAGGTGTAGCATGCTCTGGTGGTAGAGAGGAACGAACATTCTCCCACCAGATGTCTGCATTGCCCTTTAGCTGAATAGTAGCAAAGATCACCTTCTGGGCTACACTTGCATGACATCGGGACGTCGTTCCATGATGCGCAACAAATTAGTTGCCACAACAGGAGAATCAGTCCCACTAAAAGTATCAAGAGTGTACCATAGAAGAGATGACAAAAGATGAACTTGTCTAGGGCCAAAAAGATCGTTCATGAAGTGAACTTTACCCAGTCAACCCAAGGAATAAGGGGTAGAATATGGATGAGTAAAGAACATAGGAACTCATACTTGAAACTGATTTAAGAATGAAATATAACCCCAGGAGACACATAAACGAGTACTACTCAAAAACAAGACTGCTTAATATGCATTAGGAAAGCACAACAAGCAATCGCTGCACATAGGACAAGGCTTGCAAGTACCTATCTAAAAGAGATCGTTCCTATTGTGCACCAGTGTGTGAGGTTTTATGTTATTTAGCCATCTAATCAAGTTTTATTTAGGAAAACCCTAATAACATACTAGTAAGAGAATTGGGGTATTTCACCCAATCTCAAAAGAATTGACACCCTCGTCAATTATGTTTTATACAAACAAGCAGACAATTACATCTAGCAAGCAAGTATTTCAAAGGTCCTAGGATCTTTCTTTGGTATACATGCTTACACATGTATAGCAAAGATAGAGCTTAACTGATACCAACTATAACACCACTCCTCGTAAGAAGGAATGTTACCACCAAAACACAATGCTCGTGGGAAAATCCGGCAGCACCTCGTTTGTACCGTCGGACATCCATGACAGGCAGTTGAATAAACGGAGCATATATTTATAATATCACAAGCAGAAGCATCCAACAAGCTCATACAACCCATGTAGAGCAAAGTGGTGAAGCCACCAACCATTATGCTACACATAACAAAGAAAACATACGTTCCAACACACTCAGGTGCAGGGTGGGGACTAGTCAACTCCAACCCACCTTGACAGGTAAACATATTGATCATGGAAACAAACTAAGGCATGGTTAATACACAACAAGTAGATCCTAGCTACCAGGAATCATGAACCTAAGTATGAGAATTATCATGATCAGCATGGTGAATGAAAGGGGTGTGCAATGTGAGTGAACACCCATGGGAGCTACGCCTTTCCTAGTACTTGCAAAGCCGCATGGTGATGTACCTGAAACAAATCCCACGAGAGGTGAGTCCAAAGACTTAGCAAGTACACAACAAAGCATGTAAGAAAATGGCAAGTAAGACCATGAAAATGAACCATGCTTGAAGTGAATGCTAAACTTGAATCTTCCATGCTTGGAATGGCATGAGAAAGCATGAAGAAATAATGCAACCAAATAAGACCGAGGACTTGGCTCTGAGATTTTGCCGGCAAGCTGAGGAGGGGTGACATACTGACGTCTCACCTCACTCCTTTTCAACCCTCACCAAGTGAGAGGACCATAACATGAGGACGGACCCGAAGGACCATACACTCGCGAAGCGAGTATCACTCCTTGAACTTGGAAGATTCACTCATGATGGATTTGTTATCAAGAACCAAGAAAAACCAATCCCTATCACATACTAGTGGTATGGTGTATTGAAATGTACACTAGGGAGTTGTATGTTCACCATTTCATGAATGTAAAGGAATAATGTGAACATGAACATAATATTAAGGGAGCAATCTAGCTCTTGTTACCCGGTGTACTCGCCTCAACCATTGCGAGGGAGGTGGTGCGAGGCTATCTCCGGTGGATTGGTGCTGCAACCTGCTGTAGAAACATATATAGAAGTTTTAAAGATTGCACCAAAACAAGTTATGTAAAGCACGCACAAAAACACGCCTAATCGCATTTCCAGGGAGCAACCCATTGCTGCCCCTTCACGGAAAAATTCATATCTTGAGCTAGGAAGCTCAAAAACATGCAAAAAAGATGGCTATCGATTCATGGGGAACTCATCTACAAATAACTCCAACTATTCAACCTCAAATTATGAGCTTATGGGGGTCAAAACCAGCAAAAACTGCTCTGCTGTACTCATTTTCAGAAATATTGAGTAGCCGTCTTTGGAAGTTCATGGTAACAAAAATACTCATGGGAAATAAGTAAATAAAATTGATCTATGAACTAAAAGGTATCAGATAGCTATACCATTGTATAACACCAATTTATCAGCCCTCGAAGATCATGAAAAGCTATGGGCAAAAACTATAGAAATGCTGTTTTGCAGAAACAGCGCAGCAACTTGTTTTTATCGCCCCGGCTAAACGGCTGGACCAAATTGAGTGAATGACCACTCAACCCGATCGTGGGAACAACCCCTACAAAACATTCCACATGCTCCTCCTCTGATTTTGCCATTTAGGAACCCGAAATTGCTGATTTTCGAATCTGAATACCTAGGAACAGCAATATAGACAGATTTGGCCCTAATTCCCAAATGAACTTACTGCTCCCCAGCCCTAGGAATGTAGCATTCGCCCCGTACAGCACCTGAGAGGATCATGGAGGGTGGGGGAACTCACCCTTGAGGCTTGAGCAAGGGGAATCAGGGAGGTGGGGATCTTCTCTTTCTTCTTCTTCTCCTCCTCTTCTTGTCTCCACTTCTTCTTGCCCAAGATCAGGTCCATGTTGCCCTAGGAAATGGGGGTGGGCGTGGTGCTCAAGGGAGAGATCAGGGGCGAAGGGGAAAGTAAGGAGGTGGAGGGAAGGAGGCGCCATGAGGAGAGGGGGTGAGGCCTTGTACAATGCTAGGTGCTTAGGAAGGTGCTTAGAAAAATAAAACGGATTTTTCTAAAGCGCCGGTGCCTATTTCTACAGGAGAGACGCCTAACTAAGCGTCTACCTTGTATAAATAAGCACCGATGCTTAAGAAAAGCCTGGTTTATTTCTCTAAGCATCTCCCCTAAGCACCTTGCATTGTACAAGGCCTGAGAGAGCTTTCGTGAGGAAGAAAAGAGAAAGAGGCTCCTTTGTGGATGAGCATGAAGGACCTCACGGTGGGGAGGGGTAAAGGAATGGGGGTTATTCAGCCTAGTTTTTTTTTCCCCTTTGTATAACATAATTTCGTAATACAATAAATAATTTCTCATCATCGAATCAAACTAATCATATAAGATGCATCTGAACTCCGATTTGGCCAAATGAGTAGTCCATTTCGACCGTCTCGACGAGCCCGACGCATCCACGGCGTCGGATATTTGATTCATTGAATCAATAAGAAGGTGGATAAAGAGAGTACAAAAGCATGATTTATCCGAAATTGGTTAACTTAAAATGGGGTGTTACACCCTCTCCCCAAGTAACGACCCCAGGGCTCAACATATAAATAAATACATGTGTGAATACATAAACAAATACCGTGTCCCTAGTGAGCCTCTACTAGACTAGCTCGTTGATCAAAGATGGTTAAGGTTTCTTAACCATGGACATGAGTTGTCACTTGATAGCGAGATCACATCATTTGGAGAATGATGTGATGGACAAGACCCATCCGTTAGCTTAGCATATGATTGTTCAGTTTATTACTACTGCTTTCTTAATGCCAAATACATGTTTCTTCGACCATGAGATCATGCAACTCCCGGATACCGGAGGAATACCTTGTGTGCTATCAAACGTCACAATGTAACTGGGTAAAGATGCTCTACAGGTATCTCCGAAGGTGTCTGTTGAGTTGGCGCGAATCGAGATTGGGAGTTGTCACTCCGTATGACGGAGAGGTATCTCTGGGCCCTCTTGGTAATACACATCACAAGAAGCTTGCAAGCAAAGTAACTAAGGAGTTAGTTGCAAGATGATGTATTATGCAACGAGTAAAGAGACTTGCCGGTAACGATATTGAACTAGGTATAGAGATACCAACGATCGAATCTCGGGCAAGTAACATACCGACAGACAAAGGGAATTACGTATGTTGTCATAAAGGTTCAACCGATAAAAGATCTTCGTGGAATATGTAGGAACCAATACGGGCATCCAGGTCCTGCTATTGGTTATTGACCGGAGAGGTGTCTCGGTCATGACTACATAATTCCCGAACCCGCAGGGTCGCACGCTTAACGTTCGTTGACGCTAGAGTAGTATTGGGATATTTGATGAGTGGTAACCAAATGTTGTTTGGAGTCCCAGATGAGATCCCGGACGTCACAAGGAGTCTCGGAATGGTCTAGAGGTAAAGATTTATATATAGGAAGTCATATTTTGGGTTCCGAAAAAAGGTGCAGTTTTTTCGGTATTGTACCGGGAAGCTTCTAGAAGGTTCCGGAGGATTCCGGAGGGGTCCAGAAGTCCACAAGTGGGTCCACCATGACCCAAGGGCTAGCATGGGCTGTGTGGAGGCGCCCTGGCCTTATTGGGCTAGGCGCACCAAGTCCTGAAAAGCCCATGTGGCTAGGGAAGGCAAAAAAGGAAGGAGTCCTAGTAGGAATAGGATTGGACTTGGAATCCAAGTCCTCTCCCCTTAGCTGCGCCCTAGGGCTTGGAGGGGTTGTTTCCCATGCCCCTCCACCTATATATAGAGGGGAGGGGGCACCCCAAGAGGACACACCAAGCCTTTGGTGCCCCTCTCTCTCCCATTACTCCGTAGTTCCACCGCCTCGTCCCGGCGACGCTTAGCGAAACGCTGTCGGTGCTGCAGCACCACCATCATCACCACTCCATCATGTTGGTTGTGATCCCATCTACTTCTCCTCTCCCACTTGCTGGATTAACAAGGAGGAGACATCATCGAGCTGCATGTGTGCTAAACTCGGAGGTGCCGTCTGTTCGGCACTAGATCGGTTGGATCATGATCGGATCGCGAAGAGTATGACTACATCAACTGTGTTATATATGCTTCCGCTTAGCGATCTACAAGGGTATGTAGATGCTCTTCCCCTCTCGTAGCTATGCATCTCCATGGATAGATCTTGCGTGTGCGTAGAATTTTTTTGTTTTCCATGCAACGTTCCCCAACAGTGGCATCATGAGCCAGGTCTATGCGTAGATGATATGCACGAGTAGAACACAAAGGAGTTGTGGGCGGTGATGGTCATACTGCTTACCATCAACGTCCTATTTTGATTCGGCGACATTGTGGGATGAAGCGGCCTGGACCAACCTTACATGTCCACGTACATGAGACCGGTTCCACCGACTGACATGCAACTTGTTTTGCATAAAGGTGGCTGGCGGGTGTTTGTTTCTCCTACTTTAGTTGAATCAAATTTGACTATGGCCGGTCCTTAAAGAAGGTTAAAATAGCAAACTTGATAATCACCATTGTGGTTTTGCATAGGTAAGAATGGTTCTTGCTAGTTGCCCGTAGCAGCCACGTAAAACCAGCCACAACAAAGTAGAGGACGTCTAACTTGTTTTTGCAGGGTATGTTGTGATGTGATATGGTCAAGACGTGATGTGATATACGTTGTAGTATGAGATGATCATGTTTTGTAATATCGACAACCGGCAGGAGCCTTAGGGTTGTCTCTTAATTATTGTATGAAATGCAAGTGCCATGTAATTGCTTTACTTTATCGCTATGCGTTAGCAATAGTTGTAGAAGAAATAATTGGCGAGATGACCCCGACGCAGCAATGGAGATCAAGGTGTGGAGCCGGTGACGATGGAGATCATGACGATGCTTTGAAGATGGAGATCAAAAGCACAAGATGATGATGGCCATATCATGTCACATATTTTGATTGCATGTGATGTTTATCCTTTATGCATCTTATTTTGCTTAGAACGACGGTAGCATTATAAGATGATCCCTTCACTAAATTTCAAGATAAAAGTGTTCTCCCCGAGTATGCACCATTGCTAAAGTTTGTCGTTTCGAAGCACCTCGTGATGATCCGGTGTGATAGACTCTACGTTCACAAACAATGGGTGTAAGCCAGATTTACACACGCGGAATACTTGGGTTAAACTTGACAAGCCTAGCATGTACAGACATGGTCTCGGAACACTGGAGACCGAAAGGTCGAACATGAGTCATATAGTAGATATGATCAACATGAATATGTTCACCATTGATGACTACCCCATCTCACGTGATGATCGGACATGGGTTAGTTGATTTGGATCATGTATCACTTAGACAACTTGAGGGATGTTGATTTAAGTGGGAGTTCATTAGTAATTTGATTAATTGAACTAAGATTTATCATGAACATAGTCAAAACATCTTTGCAAATTATGTTGTAGTTCAATAGCTCATGATGTAGCTTCCCCGTTTTTTGATACGTTCCTAGAGAAAACTAAGTTGAAAGTTGATGGTAGCAATAATGCGGACTAGGTCCGTGATCTGAGGATTATCCTCATTGCTGCACAGAAGAATTATGTCCTTGATGCACCGCTAGGTGACATACCTGTTGCAGGAGCTAATGCAGTCGTTATGAATGTTTGGCAAAGCTCGATTTGATGACTACTTGATAGTTTAGTGCGCCATGCTTTACGGCTTAGAATCGGGGCTCCAAAGATGTTTTGAACGCCATGGAACATATGAGATGTTCCAAGAGATGAAATTGGTATTTCAGGCTCATGCCCGTGTTGAGAGGTATGAGACCTCTGACAAGTACTTTGCCTACAAGATGGAGGAGAATAGCTCAGCCAGTGAGCATGTGCTCAGAATGTCTGGGTACTACAATCGCTTGAATCAAGTGGGAGTTAATCTTCCAGATAAGATAGTGATTGACAGAATTCTCCAGTCACTATCACCAAGTTACTAGAGCTTCGTGATGAACTATAATATGCAAGGGATGACGAAAACGATTCCCGAGCTCTTCGCGATGCTGAAATCAGTGGAGGTAGAAATCAAGAAGGAGCATCAAGTGTTGATGGTTAACAAGACCACTAGTTTCAAGAAAAAGCGCAAGGGAAAGAAAGGAAACTTCAAGAAGAATGGCAAGCAAGTTGTCGCTCCCATGAAGAAGCCCAAAGTCGGACCCAATCCTGAAACTGAGTGCTTCTACTGCAAGGGAAATGGTCACTGGAAGTGGAACTGCCCCAAATACTTGGCGGATAAGAAGGATGGCAAAGTAAACAAAGGTATATTTGATATACATGTTATTGATGTGTACCTGCTACTTCTTGAGCTTGCATTGGTTTTTCCCTTGAAGAGGAAAGGGTGATGCAACAAAGTAGAGATAAGTATTTCCCTCAGTTAGAGAACCAAGGTATCAATCCAGTAGGAGGTACAAGCAAGTCCCCAATCTATGCACCTGCACAAACAATCAAACACTTGCACCCAACGCGATAAAGGGGTTGTCAATCCCTTCATGGTCACTTGCAAAGGTGAGATCTGATAGAGATAGGTATAAAAGATTGCTAAAAAGTAAACTAAACAAAAGTAAATAAAATTGCAGCAAGGTATTTTTGGTTTATAGATCTGAAAATATATGATGGAAAATAGACCCGGGGGCCATAGGTTTCACTAGAGATTTCTCTCATGAAGGCAAATAATACGGTGGATGAACAAATTACTGTCGAGCAATTGATAGAAAAGCGCAAAGTTATGACGATATCCAAGGCAATGATTATGCATATAGGCATCACATCCGTGTCAAGTAGACCGAAACGATTCTGCATCTACTACTATTACTCCACACATTGACCGCTATCCAGCATGCATCTAGAGTATTAAGTTCATAAAGAACGGAGTAACGCCTTAACTAAGATGACATGATGTAGAGAGATAAACTCAAGCAATATGATGAAAACCCCATCTTTTTATCCTTGATGGAAACAATACAAATACGTGCCTCGCTACCCCTACTTTGTCACTGGGTGAGGACACCGCAAGATTGAACCCAAAACTAAGCACCTCTCCCATTGCAAGAAATACCAATCTAGTTGGCCAAACCAAACCGATAATTCGAATAGAAATACAAAGATATGAAATCATGCATATAAGAATTCAGAGAAGATTCAAATAATATTCATAGATAATCTGATCATAAATCCAAAATTCATCGGATCTCGACAAACACACCGCAAAAGAAGATTACATCGGATAGATCTCCAAGAACATCGAGGAAAACATGGTATTGAGGATCGGAGAGAGAGAAGAAGCCATCTAGCTACTAGCTATGGACCCGTAGGTCTGAGGTAAACTACTCACGCTTCATCGGAAGGGCAATAGGGTTGATGTAGAAGCCCTCCGTGATCGAATCCCCATCCGGCAGATCACCGGAAAAGGCCCCAAGATGGGATCTCACGGGAACAGAAGGTTGCGGCGGTGGAAAAATATTTTTTTGGCTCCCTCTGATGGTTTGGGAATATATAGGCCAAGAATTAGGGTTAGAGGATCTACAGGGGGCCACAAGCCAGGGGGCGCCCCCCTAGGGCGCGCCCCTACAGCTTGTCGTCTGCCCGTAGGTCTTCTGACCTCCTCTCCAAGTCTTGTAGGTGTCTTCTGGTCCAAGAAAAATCATCGCGAAAGTTTTATTCCGTTTGGACTCCGTTTGATATTCCTTTTCTGTAAAACTCAAAAATAGGGAAAAACATAAACTGGCACTGGGCTCTAGGTTAATAGGTTAGTCCCAAAAATAATATAAAATAGCATATTAATGCATATAAAACATCCAAAACAGATAATATAATAGCATGGAACAATAAAAAAATTATAGATACGTTGGAGACATATCAGTACCTTACTGGTGCTCATAGTAGCCCCTGGGTATTTGATACCAGTTCAGTTGCTAAGATTAGTAACTCGAAACAGGAGTTGCAGAATAAACAGAGACTAGTTAAGGGCGAGGTGACGATGTGTGTTGGAAGTGTTTCCAAGATTGATATGATCACCATCGCACACTCCCTCTACCTTCGGGATTAGTGTTGAGCCTGAATAAATGTTATTTGGTGTTTGCGTTGAGCATGAACATGATTAGATCATGTTTATTGCAATACGGTTAGTCATTTAAGTCAGAGAATAATTGTTGTTCTGTTTACATGAATAAAACCTTCTATGGTCATACACCCAATATGAATGGTTTATTGAATCTCGATCGTAGTGATACATATATTCATAATATTGATGCCAAAAGATGCAAAGTTGATAATGATAGTGCAACATACTTGTGGCACTGCTGTTTAGGTCATATTGGTGTAAAGCACATGAAGAAACTCCATGCGGATGGACTTTTGGAATCACTTGATTATGAATCATTTGATACTTCCGAACCATGCCTCATCGGCAAGATGACTAAAACTCCATTCTCCGGAACAATGGAGCAAGCTAATGACTTATTAGAAATAATACATACCGATGTATGTGGTCCGATGAGTGTTGAGGCACGTGGCGGGTATCGTTATTTTCTAACCTTTACAGATGATTTGAGTAGATATGGGTATATCTACTTAATGAAACACAAATCTGAAACACTTGAAAAGATCAAAGAATTTTAGAGTGAAGTAGAGAATCATCGTAACAAGAAAATAAAGTTTCTACGATCTGATCGTGGAGGTGAATATTTGAGTTACGAGTTTGGCCTTCATTTAAAACAATGTGGAATTGTTTCACAACTCACGCCACCTGGAACACCACAGCGTAATGGTGTGTCCGAACGTCGTAACCGTACTTTACTAGATATGGTGCGTTCTATGATGTCACTTACCGATTTGCCTTTATCATTTTGGGGTTATGCGTTAGAGACAGCCGCATTCACGTTAAATAGGGCACCGTCTAAATCCGTTGAGACGACACCATATGAACTATGGTTTGGCAAGAAAGCTAAAGCTGTCGTTTCTTAAAGTTTGGGGATGCGACGCTTATGTCAAAAGGTTTCAGCCTGATAAGCTCGAACCCAAATCAGAGAAGTGCGTCTTCATAGGATACCCTAAGGAAACTATTGGGTACACCTTCTACCACAGATCCGAAGGCCAGATCTTTGTTGCCGAGAATGGGTCCTTTCTAGAGAAGGAGTTTCCCTCGAAAGAAGTGAGTGGGAGGAAAGTAGAACTTGATGAGGTAGTTGTACCTTCTCTCAAATTGGAAAGTAGCTCACCAGGGAAAAATGTTTCCGTGATGCCTACACCAACTAGAGAGGAAGCTAATGATGATGATCATGAAACTTCAGGTCAAGTTACTACTGAAATTTGTAGGTCAACAAGAACACGTTCCGCACCAGAGTGGTAATCCTGTCCTAGAAGTCATGTTGTTAGACAACGGTGAATCTACGAACTATGAAGAAGCTATGATGAGCCCAGATTCCAACAAATGGCTTGAGGCCATGAAATCTGAGATAGGATCCATGTATGAGAACAAAGTGTGGACTTTGGTGGACTTGCCCGATGATCGGCAAGCCATTGAAAATAAATGGATCTTCAAGAGGAAGACGGACGCTGATGGTAATATCACTGTCTACAAAGCTCGACTTGTCGCGAAAGGTTTTCGACAAAGGGTTGACTACGATGAGACTTTCTCACCCGTAGCGATGCTTAAGTCTGTCCGAATCATGTTAGCAATTGCCACATTTTATGAAATCTGGCAAATGGATGTCAAAACTGCATTCCTTAACGGATTTCTTAAAGAAGAGTTGTATATGATGCAACCAGAAGGTTTTGTCGATCCTAAAGGTGCTAACAAAGTGTGCAAGCTCCAGCGATCCATCTATGGACGGGTGCAAGCATCTCGGAGTTGGAATATACGCTTTGATGAGGTGATCAAAGCATATGGTTTTATACAGACTTACGGTGAAGCCTGTATTTACCAGAAAGTGAGTGGGAGCTCTGTAGCATTTCTGATATTATATGTGAATGACATATTATTGATTGGAAATGATATAGAATTTCTGGATAGCATAAAAGGATACTTGAATAAGAATATTTCAATGAAAAACCTCGGTGAAGCTACTTACATATTGGGCATCAAGATCTATAGGGATAGAGCGAGACGCTTAATAGGACTTTCACAAAGCACATACCTTGGCAAAAGTTTTGAAGAAGTTCAAAATGGATCAGTCAAAGAAAGGTTTCTTGCTTGTGTTGCAAGGTGTGAAGTTGAGTAAGACTCAAAGCCCGACCACGATAGAAGATAGAGAGAGAATGAAATTCATTCCCTATGCCTCAGCCATAGGTTCTATAAAGTATGCCATGCTGTGTACCAGGCTAGTTGTGTGCCTTGCCATGAGTTTGGCAAGGGGGTACAATAGTGATCCAGGAGTAGATCACTGGACAGCGGTCAAAATTATCCTTATGTACCTAAAGAGGACTAAGGAAATGTTTCTCGGTTATGGAGGTGATAAAGGGTTCTTCGTAAAGGGTTACGTCGATGCAAGCTTTAACACAAATCCGGATGACTCTGAGTCTCAATCTGGATACGTATTGAACGTGGGAGCAATTAGCTAGAGTAGCTCCGTGCAGAGCATTGTATACATAGAAATTTGCAAAATACATACGGATCTAATGTGGCAGACCCATTGACTAAACCTCTCTCACAAGCAAAACATGATCACACCTTAGTACTCTTTGGGTGTTAATCAGATGGCGATGTGAACTAGATTATTGACTCTAGTAAACACTTTGGGTGTTAGCCACATGGCGATGTGAACTATGGGTGTTAATCACATGACGATGTGAAGTAGATTATTGACTCTAGTGCAAGTGGGAGACTGATAGAAATATGCCCTAGAGGCAATAATAAAGTTGTTATTATTATATTTCCTTATTCATGATAAAGGTTTATTATTCATGCTAGAATTGTATTGACCGGAAACTTAAATACATGTGTGAATACATAAACAAATACCGTGTCCCTAGTGAGCCTCTACTAGACTAGCTCATTGATTAATGATGGTTAGGAGAATGATGTGATGGACAAGACCCATCCGTTAGCTTAGCATATGATCGTTCAGTTTATTGCTACTGCTTTCTTAATGCCAAATACATGTTTCTTCGACCATGAGATCATGCAACTCCCGGATACCGGAGGAATACCTTGTGTGCTATCAAATGTCACAACGTAACTGGGTGATCATAGAGATGCTCTACAGGTATCTCCGAAGGTGTCTGTTGAGTTGGCGTGAATCGAGATTGGGATTTGTCACTCCGTATGACGGAGAGGTATCTCTGGGACCTCTCGGTAATACACATCACAAGAAGCTTGCAAGCAAAGTAACTAAGGAGTTAGTTGCAAGATGATGTATTACGCAACAAGTAAAGAGACTTGCCGGTAACGAGATTGAACTAGGTATAGAGATACCAACAATCGAATCTCGGGTAAGTAACATACCGACAGACAAAGGGAATTACATATGTTGCCATAAAGGTTCAACCGATAAAAGATCTTCATGGAATATGTAGGAACCAATATGGGCATCCAGGTCCCGCTATTGGTTATTGACCAGAGAGGTGTCTCGGTCATGACTACATAATTCCCGAACCCGCAGGGTCGCACGCTTAACGTTCGTTGACGCTAGAGTAGTATTGGGATATTTGATGAGTGGTAACCAAATGTTGTTCGGAGTCCCAGATGAGATCCCAGACATCACGAGGAGTGTCGGAATGGTCTATAGGTAAAGATTTATATATAGGAAGTCATATTTTGGGTTCCGAAAAAAGGTGCAGTTTTTTCGGTATTGTACCGGGAAGCTTCTAGAAGGTTCCGGAGGATTTCGGAGGGGTCCGAAAGTCGACAAGTGGGTCCACCATGACCCAAGGGCTAGCATGGGCTGTGGGGAGTTGTCCTGGCCTTATTGGGCTAGGCGCACCAAGTCCTCAAAAGCCCATGTGGCTAGGGAAGGCAAAAAAGGAAGGAGTCCTAGTAGGAATAGGATTGGACTTGGAATCCAAGTCCTCTCCCCCTTAGTTGCGCCCTAGAGCTTGGAGTGGCTGTTTCCCACACCCCTCCACCTATATATAGATGGGAGGGGGTGCCCCAAGAGGACACACCAAGCCCTTGGCGCCCCTCTCTCTCATTACTCCGTAGTTCCACCGCCTCGTCCCGGCGCGCTTAGCGAAGCGCTGTCGGTGCTCCACCACCACCATCACCACCACGTCATCGTGTTGGTTGTGATCCCATCTACTTCTCCTCTCCCGCTTGCTGGATCAAGAAGGAGGATATGTTATCGAGCCGCATGTGTGCTAAACTCGGAGGTGTCGTCCGTTCGGCACTAGATCGGTTGGATCGTGATCGGATCGCGAAGAGTACGACTACATCAACCGCGTTATATACGCTTCCGCTTAGCGATCTACAAGGGTATGTAGATGCTCTCACCCTCTTGTAGCTATGCATCTCCATGGATAGATCTTGCGTGTGCGTAGAATTTTTTTTGTTTTCCATGCAACGTTCCGCAACATCCGGCTGCTCCGGAAGAACCTCGAGGAGAATGTCGGGGGTGTGGGTGCTGGGTCGGCAACGGTGGCGGAGCTGGTGTGGGGCGATGAGTACCCGGAGCTGCTGGACCCGTGTGACGACCCCGGCTTAATCGTGCACTAACCATACACGCAAATGCACACAATCAAACCTAAGGACTCACTTGAAGATATCACAACACAACTCTAAAACATAAAAAAGTCATACACGCTTTATATTACAAGCCAGGGCCTCGAGGGCTCGAATACATAGCTTGATGGCATACAAGTGTTAGCGGAAGCATCAAATATCAGGGTACAGATATAACAGAGTTACAGATAGGCCTTTAAGAAGGCGGGGTAAAATAAAACACTACGATCGAAAGGCGTAGGCCTCCTGCCTAGGACCCTTCGAACCTACTCCTGGTCGTCGGACGGCTCCTCGTAGTAGTACTCGCCGAGAGGGTAGTAGTAGTAGTAGCTGTCGGCGGGGGCAACGGTCTCAGGGGCTCCGTCATCTGGATGCACCAAAAGGGATATGGGGAGAAAAAGAAAGCAAAGCAAACGTGAGTACTCATCCGAAGTACTCAGCAAGCAAGGATCTACACTACATATGCAACATTATCAAAGGGAGGCTGTATATGTGGACTGGGCTGCAGAAATGCCAGAATAGAGGGGAAAGCCTAGTCCTATCGAAGACTAGCATCTTCAGCATCTTCAGCGGTCTTGCAGCATTAGAAGAGTGCATATTAGCATAATGTAAAGTAATAGTAGTATCATCAACCTCGCCCAGAGATCCTTCCTCGACTCCCTGCGAGAAAGCAATCCCAGAGCCATACTATCCATTTATCATCTCAAGTGTCCAGTTCTAGATGTACCGATCGGGATACAACTCCGAGTGTCCGTTACCGTAGGACAGGCTATCGATAGATTATTTCTTCCCTGCAGGGGTGCACCAACTTACCCACCACGCTCGATTAACTCCGGCCGGACACACTTTACTGGGTCATGCCCGGCCTCGGCCAAACGATACGCCGCAACCCGACCGAATACTTAACAGAGAGGTCAGCACACCGGACTAACCTATGCCCCCAGGGGTCTTGGGCCATCGCCCCGGACGCTCCTTCACGTTGCGTACACCGCCGGTGAGCAGACCTAGCAACCCCTTAATACAAGCGCGGTTGCGTTACCAGTCCATCCCAGCGTGTGCCGCTCAGTTGCTGACGTCTATTAAGCTTCGGCTGAAGTATACGACGCAGAATGCCCATACTATGCCCACGCGATGGTTAGTGCTATCAGGCCAGAGGCTCCTCGGATCAAATATCCAAACCGTTAGTGTGTTGGTATTGCGGTAACGAGCAGAGACTCACGAAAGATGTGACCCCGTCGCCCCATCTCGAGGACTTGCGGCAAGGGCTAAGAATGCCCGGCCACGCCTCGTATTCATCTCTCCACATCACTTCGCAATTATGCTCGCATGGGTACCCCTCAGGGCCGACCCGTCTTTAGTAACATGGTTCAGTGTGAAGTCATAGTATCCATAGTAACCGTGTGTCTAACACCAAGGGGAACCTTGAGGAATCACCCTCGATGGAATTCCACCTGATGTTATCATCAAGGTGAACGAAGGAGGAATCCCCTCGAGGTCCACACTCAAGAAGTTGCGCGATGACGTTGTTATCGGGGGTGGTGTAGGAGGAATCACCCTCGCTGACCACGACCGATTAACTAACCTACAAGGTTATCATCAGAAGTGCTGACGAGGTATCACCCTCAGCACTCGATAGTAACCCAGTAGTGCCAAGCAACTAAGGGGAAAGTGATGTGCGGTGCCGGGGCCTGGTCTCCAATCCCGTTGATCGGGTCTTCAGATAATCCAGTGGGGCAGTTAGGATAAAGCGGGGTCTCTGATAGATCTCTACCCAACCTCTACTAAACAGTTTAGGATAAGCAGGTAGGTAACAATAGCAGGTTACAATAAACAGGCTATGCAGCAGAAATAGGATAACAGCAGCAGCAGTAACTTCTAATGCAAGCATAAGACAGAAGAGAATAGGCGATATCGATATGCTCAAAAGGGGGGTGCTTGCCTGGAAGCTCTGCGGCAAGTGTCTGGTCGTCAGGGGCGTAGTCGACCTCCGGAGCGGCGTCGGCCTCCAGGACTATGTCGGTGTCGGGGCCTAACGAGAGAGAAGAGGGGGAGGAAACAAATAAATACACAGCAACAATGCAGCACAGAGCATGCTATGCCTAGGATGCAGTGCAGGGTTGTGTAACGCCCGGATAATTATGCTACAGTAATCCCCTGTTAATGGTGCCATGTCATCACATTACTGTTGCTAATCCTCACTTGATCCAAATCACAATTCAAATTCAATTCCAAGGTTAAAGTAAAAAATTCAAATTTGTCAAACATGAAAACAAAAATGGTTGAGATGTTGCAAATATTCACTAAATAATTGTCGTGTAGAAACCAACATCATTTGACTCACCAGTTAATCCCTAGTAAAATCTAAAGTGGTCCAACAACAACTAAAATAGCCTTTTCAAAATAAACAAATGTTTATGTATGTCCAAACCACTTGAAATCTTGTGTGCTAGCTCAAAACATTGTCAACTATTTATGTGACAAGTTTTGGAGTCAACAAAACTTATTTGGTATTATTTTAAAATACAAAATGGTGGAGAAAATACAAAAAGAAATAAAGAAAAAGGAGAGAGGCCCCCCTCTCCCCCGTTGGGCCTCTGGCCCAGCTGGTGGCCACCAGGCCCAGCCGGTCGCCCCCTGGCCTATAGGCCACGCCCCTGCCCACTCGCTAACCCTAACCCCCCACTCTCCCCACTTCCCCTTGTCTCCCCTCACCCACCCGATCTGGATGGTGGATCGGGGCAGCGACCCCGGCGACCGCGCCGCCCCGCGCCCGGAGGCCGGCGCCCAGCACCACCCCACCGCCGTCCTCCTCGCCTCCTCCACCTCCCGATCTGGGCGCCTCGCCGCGGCTTCCCAGCGACGCCACCGCCCGACGACGATGTCGCCCGCCTCCCCGACTGCCACCTCGCCGGACTCCGTCGAGCCTCGCCGGTGAACCCCTGCATCGGGGGTGAGGATCCCTTTTCCCTTCCTGTCTGGTTCCCCCCGGCACGCTCGCCTCCCCCCTCGGCTCACTCCGCCGCGCTCGCCGGTCACCTGCAGCCACGCCTGCCACGGTCTGCCTCGCCCAGGCCGGGCGCTGACCGCGCCCAGCGCGCGCCTAAGCACGCCGGCCCGGGCTCCCGCGTCTGCAGTGCCATCGCCGCTGCCGTTTTCCCCGCACGCGCCGCCCCTGCCCTGCAGCCCCGCTCGCCGCAGCCGCCGCTGGCGCCCCGACTCCCTCCGCCGGCGCCCAGCGCCCGTTAGCCCGCATGCCCGCTAGGCTCCCCCTGGGCCAATGACACATGGGCCCAGCCCCTTTAACAAAAAAGAAAAGAAACAGAACAAAAAATATAATTAATAATTACATTAATTAATTAATTAACCTAATTAATGTAACCTAATTAATCTGTTAATTAAACTAATTAACTTGGTTAATTTGTTAACAGTCATTGACGAACGGGACCCACACGTCTGTTGACCCAGTCAACACATGGTTGACTGATGACATCATGCTAACATCACGCTGGCATCATAATTACATTTTATAATTAATTTAATTACGTTAATTATAAAAATTGAATTAAAACTTTGATAAATAATATAAATTAAACCGTTTATCAGATGAAGAAACTGTGTACATGAAAGTTGCTCAGAACGACGAGACGGATCCGATTACGCAGTCCGTTCGTCCGCCATGCGTCCCTAGCATAGCGAACATGCAACAATCCATCTCCGGTCCGTCTGTCCGAAAATGCGAAACACCAGGAATACTTTCCTGGATGTTTTCCCCCTTCACCAGTATCGCCTACTACCGCGTTAGGGCACACCTAGCACTGCTATTTGCTTTGTCATGCATCGTCATGCATCCGTTTGCATTGTATTCATTGTTTCTTCCCCCTTTTCTCTCCGGTAGACTACGAGACTGACACCGCTGCCGATACCCCTGGGATCGACTACGGTGTTGACGACCCCTCCTTCTCGACCGAGCTTCCAGGCAAGCACCCCCCCTTGAGCATGCCTAAATCGCCTATTCTCTTCTCTCTTGTGCTCGCATTAGAATTGCTGCTGCTACCGCTTTACCTATTCTGATGCATAGCCTATTTATTGTAACCTGCTATTGAAACCTTACCTGCTTATCCTAAACTGTTTAGTATAGGCTGGGTAGAGACCTACCAGAGACCCCACTTGTCCCCAATTGCTCCGCTGGATTATCAGATGACTCGATCAACGGGATCGACAGCCAGACCCCGGCACCACACATCACCCCCTTAGTTGTAACGAAACTGCAGCGTTACTATCGAGTGCCGAGGGTGATACCTTGTGTAGCACTTCTGATGTTCACTCTGTAGAGTAGCTATTCGGTCGTGGTCATCGAGGGTGATTCCTACTTCACCACTTCCGATAACGACGCTGTCGTGCAACACCTCAAGTGTGAACCCATCGAGGGTGATTCCTTCGAGTTCACCTTGATGGATACATCGAGTAGGAATCCAACAAGGGTGATACCTCAGATTCCCCTGATGTTATGGACACACGGATACTTGGACTTTACACTGTTACTTGGAAAGGCGGGTCGACCCTGAGGGGTACCCGCGTGAGCCTAAGTGGCGAGTGTTGTGGAGACGGGTTGACCTGGAGGTTGCCCGAGATATGAATACGAGGCGTGGCCGGGCATTCTTAGCCCTTGCCGCAAGTCCTCGAGACGGGGTGACGGGGTCACATCGATCGTGAGTCTCTACTCGTTACCACACTACCAACACACTACGATTTGGATATTTTATCTGAGTGGGCCTTTGGCCCGATAGCACTAACCATCACGCGGGAATAAATATGGGTACTCTGCATCGTAGCATCAGCCGAAAGCTCTGTCAGATGTCCAGTTCAGCAGTGCGACATGGAGTGATTGACGCCATCCACGACGGAGGGCGAGGGGCGATGGCCCAAGACCCCCCAGCGCTTAGGATGTAGACCGACGGGGACCTCTCTGCTGAGATCTAGGTAGGGTTGCGGTGTGTCGTTTGGCCGAGGTCGGGCATGACCAAGGAAAGTGTGTCCGGCCGGAGTTAAGCGAGCGTGGTGGGTAAGTTGGTGCACCCCTGCAGGGAAGAACTAATCTATGCATAGCCGGATCCTCGGTAACGGACGCTCGGAGTTGTATCCCGATCAATACAACTAGAACTTAATGATGAGATGAGAAATGGATAGTATGGCTTTGGGACTGCTTTCTCGTAGGGAGTCGAGAAAGGATCTCTGGGCGAGGTTGATGACTGTATGGCTCTGGGATTGCTTTCTCGCAGGGAGTCGAGAAAGGGATCTCTGGCCGAGGTTGATGACTGTATGGCTCTGAGATTGCTTTCTCGCAGGGAGTCGAGAAAGGGATCTCTGGGCGAGGTTGATGACTGTATGGCTCTGGGATTGCTTTCTCGCAGGGAGTCAAGGAAGGATCTCTGGGTGAGGTTGATAACATTACTACTACTTTATACTGTGCTATCTACACTCTTCTAATGTTGCAAGACCGCTGAAGATGCTTGAAGATGCTAGTCTATGATAGGACTAGGCCTTCTCTCTATTCTGGCATTTCTGCAGCCCAGTCCACATATACAGCCTTTTTTTGATAATGTTGCATATGTAGTGTAGATCCTTGCTTGCTGAGTACTTCGGATGAGTACTCACGGTTGCTTTGCTTCCTCTTTTTCCCCATATCCGTTTGATGCAACCAGATGACGGAGACCCTGAGACAGCTACCCCCGCTGACGACTACTACTACCATCCCGAGGGTGGTTACTTCTACGAGCTTGCCGACGACCAGGAGTAGGATCGGAGGGTCCCAGGCAGGAGGCCTGCGCCTTTCGATCATAGCTTTTGTTTTGCCCCGCCTTTCTAAAGGCTTATATGTTTCTGTTTCATATCTGTACTCAGATATCTGATGCTTCCGCTGACGCTCGTAAGCGAGCTTATGTATTCGAGCCCTCGAGGCCCCTGGCTTGTAATATAAAGCTTGTATGACTTTATTTATGTTTTGGAGTTGTGTTGTGATATCTTCAAGTGAGTCCTTAGGCTTGATCGTGTGCATTTGCGTGTATGATTCATGCACGATTAAGCCGGGGGCGTCACAGGTTGCCTAAAGATATGTCTAAGTCATTTTGGTTATTTTTGGATTTAAGTTGGATTTATTAACCGGTGTATATGCACTATTCATCTACCGGAAACGGACGAAAAGTTACGGGTTTACCTACGTAGAGGGTTCTGACATGGAAACAGACAACATGGTCAGATTCGTCTCGTCGTTCTAAGCAACTTTCATGTAGAAAGTTTTTCGATCTGAGCTACGGTTTATTTATTACGAATTTTCAAAAGATTTTGCATTTTCTGGAATTTTATTAAATTAGCAGAAAACAATTATGATGTCATCATGAGGTCATCACTGCGTCAGCAATCAACAGGACGCTGACCAGGTCAAACCTGACCTGTGAGTCCAGTGGGACCCACATGTCAGCCTCTGTTAGCACTAACAGTGAATTAAACTGACTAACAGGGTTATTAGGGGAGTGGGCCCAGCGTGTCAGTGACTTAGTTAGTTAACAGGATTAATTAATTCGCTAATTAGCTTAATTATCACAGGGGGCCCACATGTCAGCCATAGTGAATGAACAGTAATGGCGTTGATCATAGTCAACGAAGTCAACCGAGGCGCTGGGGCCCACTGTCAGCCTCACAGGGGTGGGCCCCACGCCGCCCAGCTCAGCGGTGGCGCCGGAGGAGCTCCGGCGACCAAATCCACGGCGGCGCGTCGCCGGAGTGGCTCGGATTTCGTCTACAGGGGGTTATTTCGCGCGCGGCTACCCGCGTTCGAACGAGCGCACACTCGCGCGTCTAACTGCGGCGGTGGCTCGACCGGAAACGGCAGTGGCGAGCGGCGGAGCGGACGCCGGAGTTTGGACATCGTTGGTTCCGGCACTGCACGGCGTGGGGAGGCATGCTAGGGGCCTCTCTGGACTCGCACGAGCTCCAGGAGCTCGATGCGAGGCTCGGCTTTGCATGACGGCGACGTTGGCCATGGCAGCGAGCTCACCGGCGGCAGCGGGTTCGGGCGCAAACGGAGCAGCGGCTACGGCGCGAATTAGAAGGCCTAAAGGGCAGAGGAGGGAGGCATGCTCACCAAGCAGCACGTATGCAGGCCCGTGATATTTTAGTAGCAGAAGAGGCCGGCGTCGGAGACGAGGAATATCGGCGGCGACCGGAGAAGTGGACGAAGGGGATCCGGCGCTTCGGTGCTCCCCAGCTCCAGCTGAGGCCACCGGTCGATGGAGAAGATGATGGCGGAGCTCCTCGACAAGACGGCGGAGCAAGGTGGTGTCCGTGGCCGCGACGACAGGCGAGGCACGGCGGCGATGGCGTCGGGCGACGGTGCATCTGAGGGAGAGACGGGAGGAGCGAGCAAGGAGAGAGGGGGAGAATGGCGGAGGAGGCCAGGGGGGCGCATGAGGCCTCAGCCTTATCCCCTCGTCGAGCCGCGGCATCGGTGGACGTCGCGCTGTCGGCGCCGCACCGACGCGCGCGCGCTCGACCACGGCGGCGGTGACACGCAGGTGAGAGAAGGGGGAGATGGGCCAGGTGGGCTGGAATCGGGGCACTGTGCACTTAGGCCCTGTGCACAGTGCCTCTTTTCCTTTTATTTTTCAGTTTTGCTTTTTCTTTTATCAAAAATAGTCTTTGAAATATTTTGAGCATTCAAAAGGATCTGCAAAAATGTGAAACTTGCTCACACTAGTGTATTGCAATACCCAGCACTGCCACAAAAAGGTTTGGGCATTTTTGGAGCCCATTTGAATCTATTCAAAAATGAATAGGGCATTTAGGTGTTGTTTTTGCTCTGTTTTAAATACTTAGGCCCTTCTGTGGTTGATGGTGATGTTGTGTTCCTTAATAGCAAATAGTTTTAGATTATTTGCTGTAAGGTGAACATTTTTCCAACATGTTTTGGGCAACTTCATTTTGCACTTTGAATTTGAGTTGATTCTCAGAGAAGTATCTTGAATTGTTTTGATTAACCACTATGACTAGGCACTGCAAATGAAGATGACTTGGCATACTTAGCAAAGTGTCACAGTGCTTATTACAAGGGGGTGTTACAAATTCTCCTCCTCTAAAAGAAATTCTCGTCCCAAGAATTTAGGAGGTAGAAGGAAAGAGGTCGGGATATTCTTCCTGAAGATGATCCTCGCGTTCCCAAGTGGCTTCATCTTCAGTATGATTCGACCACTGCACTTTCAGGAACTTGGTCGTCTTGTGACGAGTGCGACGTTCAGCTTCATCGAGAATGCGGATCGGGTGCTCCTTATAAGAAAGATCATCTTGCAATTCTAGCATTTCGTGATCCACTGCGCGATGTGGAGATTCCTTGAAGCATTTACGAAGCTGCGACACATGGAAGACGTCGTGGATATGAGAGAATTGCGGCGGCAACTCCAATTTATAAGCCACCGATCCATGTCTAGCAACAATGCGAAAGGGGTCGATATAGCGTGGAGATAGCTTGCCCTTGATTCCGAAACGACGGGTGCCCTTCATAGGAGTGACACGAAGATAAGCTTGATCACCTGGTTGATAGGTTAAGCCCCATCGTTTGCGATCATAGTTGCTCTTCTGGCGGTCCTGAGCCGCCTTGAGATTTTCTCGGACAATGCGGACTTGTTCTTCGGTGTGTTGGATAATGTCCGGTCCCACGAGTGGTCGTTCCCTAGTTTCTGACCAATTCAGAGGGGTTTGACACTTACGTCCATAAAGCACTTCGAAGGGGGCCATTTTCAAGCTGGCTTGATAGTTGTTGTTATAAGAGAATTCGGCATACATGAGAGATTCCTCCCATTTCTTGCCAAAGGATATAACACAAGCCGGAAGCATATCTTCAAGCACTTGGTTGACTCGCTCAACTTGGCCTTGGGATTGGGGATGATAAGCCGAACTCCAGGTGATGTGAGTTCACATAGCTTGTTGGAAACTTTACCAGAACTTGGAGGTGAAAAGAGCGCCACGGTCCAAACTAATCTCCTTCGGAATACCGTGGAGTGAAACAATTCTGGAGATATACAACTCTGCTAACTGACTAGCAGTGATAGTCTCCTTGACAGGCAGAAAATGTGCATCTTTAGAAAGCTGGTCGACGACGACAAGGATAGCATCATGGCCCTTCTGTGACTTGGAAAGGCCAGTAATGAAATCTATTTGAACCTTATCCCATTTCCATAGTGGAATAGGAAGCGGTTGCAGAATTGATCATCTCTGGGAGGGTGGCTCGTGACAAAACACAAAGTCAATTGCAAAGAATATTTCAGATTCAGGGATATATAGGAGAGTCAGGTTTCAATCCTATGGAACTGTGAGGGGAGGGGTGTCAATCAAAAGTAGGGAGAACGGTGACATTTTACCGGTCACGACAACAAGGTAAGTCAGAGGATAGTCTGTCAGTTATGTCGGTGGCAACATCGGTACCAAGGGCGAGGGACGAAGAGAACCATTTTCCTGCTCGTTGAACGAGGCGGACCAATAGGCAAAGTTCTCGTCCATCGGTGGTTACCGTAATGTCATCAACAATAGTAACACGGTCTCACTGATAGAGTTGTAGACCGGGGTGTTTTATAAGCAGGGAATTATTTCTGCTTACATCATATAGATCACAAGAAAGGTTAAACAAAACAATGGAAAGGAAAATGTGTTTACACACAAGAATTGGAAGTATATCCTATCCAAGGAAAAGCGGAGCCTGATATACATGATGGGTCAGCAAGTTCAAAAGCTTTTAGGTAAAGGGGCGAGGGATGAATCATGATATTACCCATGTAACAGTTTTTGGATAATTGATTGAGAAGCATTTGGCAATGTGCTTCCAATGTTCTTGTTGATATTCGGAATACCACTATCATGCTTCGAGGTAGCAATGATATGGTGTCAAGTAAAGATTGGGTTCAAAGATCTCAAGAGATACCGAGAAACAATTCCAAGATTATCTCAGAACGCAAGGAATAACCAAGCACAACCAGGTATGTGTTGGCAGAGAGTCAAGGATGTCATTGATGATACCACAAATCATCGAGGAGCAAGGATGGTAATTCTCAACATGTATTCGATCGATATCCTGAAATAGGTCAGTATATTGATGGGGATCACGACAGATTTTGTCGAGGTACTATGAAGAGGCCATCGAACAGTGACGGCATCAAGCAAAAGGAATGATGAAGCGAAAGGTTTTTGGAACCACGGATGCAACACAAGCTCAAAATCAAGCTTGTATTTCGAGGTGACTTGATAAGACGGGGAGGATCGACGTGAGCTTAGCTCATCATCGGAAGTTGTGCTTCGGGTATAAGGACCAGGTAGCACAGTTAAAAGTTGGTGCGATAAAAACATAGCCGATCAGGCTCGGAATGATGTGATGGGGTATTAAACTTCCCAGTAACAAGTACTAGGGGTAATACCGGAAGGTTAATCGGAGTAGAGGTTGGACGGGGGAAATGATTTGTAGAGGATAAGTATTTTAACTTATCTGGAAAGTGGAATCAAAGAGGAAATATGGTCGGAACCACGATTGCAAAGGATCAATTCATAGATACAAGATGAACTTGTACCAAGGAAATAATTATTTTTACGATCAGCTTCCATGATAAGTTCTACATCGGGTCCATGGGCATGAACTCACAGTTCAAGGTTGACTCCCACTTCTTCAATGCATAACCTCTCATTCACTTCTCGCTTTTAGTGAAGTTGAAATGTTGAAAATTTATCTGGCGTAACACCAGTAATGGGTGACCCGTAGAAGTTTCTGGGTACTCGCAGATGACAGAAGCATAGTTACAACCCATCGGGACAGTTTTATGAATCCATACAACCATCAGCCAAAGCAAGGGATGCGAGTTCGAAAGCAGAGTATCGGAGTGAAAGCAGATGATACAATTTACCGGAGGTACTAAATACCAAGGGAAGAGCTCATAAGATGTTTGAATATGAAGGATACTGTCGGATATTGATCCAACAAAAGATCAGGTAGACGACAAAGGATCTGACGTGAGTAGCGGTACTCAATCAGAAGAAGAAGAAATGCAAGGGCATCGGTTTATGGAAACATCTGAATAATTCGATGCTTAAATACTAAGAAATTTGATCGGTGTATCAGAATCAGATGCTCCGATCGAAGATGGATAGGTTGAACAGACTTAGAGGCACACCGATCGAATCTTGATTGGGCAAGAACCAGCTCATATCCGGAATGATGTTTGAGTCGGAAAGAAAATTCCTAAGGATTAATTGATGATTACGAATAGTCGCACATACGTTGAATCCATAGGAACATAATGATAATCACAAAGGATTTTAATAAATATTGCTAGACATATGGAATTAACCATAATGCAAGCAGGCAAGGGGAATCAAAAAGTAATAGGCTGCAGAGGATTTTCGGGAGATCAGATAGCATTGCGAAGTATTTTGGAAAGCATATGAACAACTGGGGATGAACGGACCCCGTGTAAGTATGAGGTTTTATTCGTAGATGTGTTCAGGCGGAAAGGAACTACAAGGCAGTAGGTTTAGGGAATTCTTGAAATGTCGGATAGTGTTTCGATATATCGGATAGATCCCTAGAGTAACTAGAATGAGTATATGAACGACGAGTGTAAGTAGTTATCCATCGAAGTTTATCAGTGGTTAGGAACTGCAAAGCAGTGGGCACAGGGTCTCAGGAATCATCGGGGAGTAACTTCAGAGTCTTCTGATGGGGCAGACGATCATCTGTAGTGAAGGGGCTCTCCGGGAAGAAGTGGTTACGAGAACCTAATGCTAGAGTTAGTAAAATCTTTAACCTGAATAGAAGAGAGATCAGAGTCCCAGAGTAAATACGAGTAATAAAAGATCCTAATACCACCCAATTGGCGTCGTGGGCCCGTAAGCCACACAGCCAAGTTAGTAAAACAGTTTTCGGTTACTAGACTAAACTTCGGCCAAGGAGTTGGAAAGGGGGATTCCTAGAGGCAGTCGGCTCTGATAGCAACCTGTGACGACCCCGGCTTAATCGTGCACTAACCATACACACAAATGCACACGATCAAGCCTAAGGACTCACTTGAAGATATCACAACACAACTCTAAAACATAAATAAAGTCATACAAGCTTTATATTACAAGCCAGGGCCTCGAGGGCTTGAATACATAGCTTGATGGCATACAAGTGTCAGTGGAAGCATCAGATATCTGGGTACAGATATAACAGAGTTACAGATAGGCCTTTAAGAAGGCTGGGTAAAATAAAACACTACGATCGAACGGCGTAGGCCTCCTGCCTAGGACCCTCCGAACCTACTCCTGGTCGTCGGACGGCTCCTCGTAGTAGTACTCGCCGGGAGGGTAGTAGTAGTAGTAGCCGTCGGCGGGGGCAACGGTCTCAGGGGCTCCGTAATCTGGATGCACCAAAAGGGATATGGGGAGAAAAAGAAAGCAAAGCAAACGTGAGTACTCATCCGAAGTACTCAGCAAGAAAGGATGTACACTACATATGCAACATTATCAAAGGGAGGCTGTATATGTGGACTGGGCTGCAGAAATGCCAGAATAGAGGGGAAAGCCTAGTCCTATCGAAGACTAGCATCTTCAGCAGCTTCAGCGGTCTTGCAGCATTAGAAGAGTGCAGATTAGCATAATGTAAAGTAATAGTAGTATCATCAACCTCGCCCAGAGATCCTTCCTCGACTCCCCGCGAGAAAGCAATCCCAGAGCCATACTATCCAGTTATCATCTCAAGTGTCCAGTTCTAGTTGTACCGATCGGGATACAACTCCGAGTGTCCATTACAGTAGGACAGGCTATCGATAGATTATTTCTTCCCTGCAGGGGTGCACCAACTTACCCACCACGCTCGATTAACTCCGGCCGGACACACTTTACTAGGTCATGCCCGGCCTCGGCCAAACTATACGCCGCAACCCGACCGAATACTTAACAGAGAGGTCAGCACGCCGGACTAACCTATGCCCCCAGGGGTCTTGGGCCATCGCCCCGGACGCTCCTGCACGTTGCGTACACCGCCGGTGATCAGACCTAGCAACCCCTTAATACAAGAGCGGTTGCGTTACCAATCCAACCCAGCGTGTGCCGCTCAGTTGCTGACGTCTATTAAGCTTCGGCTGAAGTATACGACGCAGAACGCCCATACTATGCCCACGTGATGGTTAGTGCTATCAGGCCAGAGGCCCCTCGGATCAAATATCCAAACCGTTAGTGTGTTGGTAGTGCGGTAACGAGCAGAGACTCACGAAAGATGTGACCCTGTCGCCCCGTCTCGAGGACTTGCGGCAAGGGCTAAGAATGCCCGGCCACGCCTCGTATTCATCTCTCCACATCACTTCGCAATTTTGCTCGCGCGGGTTCCCTTCAGGGCCGCCCCGTCTTTAGTAACATGGTTCAGTGTGAAGTCATAGTATCCATAGTAACCGTGTGTCTAACACCAAGCGGAACCTTGAGGAATCACCCTCGATGGAATTCCACCTGATGTTATCGTTAAGGTGAACGAAGGAGGAATCACCCTCGAGGTCCACACTCGAGAAGTTGCACGACGACGTCGTTATCGGGGGTGGTGTAGGAGGAATCACCCTCGCTGACCACGACCGATTAACTAACCTACAAGGTTATCATCAGAAGTGCTGACGAGGTATCACCCTCGGCACTCGATAGTAACCCAGTAGTGTCGAGCAACTAAGGTGAAAGTGATGTGCAGTGTCGGGGCCTGGTCTCCAATCCCGTTGATCGGGTCTTCTGATAATCCAGCAGGGAAGTTGGGATAAAGTGGGGTCTCTGATGGGTCTCTACCCAACCCATACTAAACAGTTTAGGATAAGTAGGTAGGTAACAATAGCAGGTTACAATAAACAGGCTATGCAGCAGAAATAGGATAACAGCAGCAGTAACTTCTAATGCAAGCATAAGAGAGAAGAGAATAGGTGATATCGATATGCTCAAAAGGGGGGTGCTTGCCTAGAAGCTCTGCGGCAAGTGTCTGGTCGTCAGGGGCGTAGTCGACCTCCGGAGCGGCGTCGGCCTCCGGGACTACGTCGGTGTCGGGGTCTAACGAGAGAGAAGAGGGGGAGGAAACAAATAAATACACAGCAATAATGCAACACAGAGCATGCTATGCCTAGAATGCAGTGCAGGGTTGCCTAAAGATATGTCTAAGTCATTTTAGTTATTTTTGGATTTAAGTTGGATTTATTAACCGGTGTATATGCACTATTCATCTACCGGAAACGGATGAAAAGTTACGGGTTTACCTACGTAGAGGGTTCTGACATGGAAACAGACGACACGATCAAATTCGTCTCGTCGTTCTGAGCAACTTTCATGTAGAAAGTTTTTCGATCTGAGCTACGGTTTATTTATTATGAATTTTTCAAAAGATTTTGCATTTTCTGGAATTTTATTAAATTAGCAGAAAACAATTATGGCGTCATCATGAGGTCATCACTGCGTCAGCAGTCAACAGGACGCTGACCAGGTCAAACCTGACGTGTGGGTCCAATGGGACCCACATGTCAGCCTCTGTTAGCACTAACAGTGAATTAAACTAACTAACAGGGTTATTAGGGGAGTGGACCCAGCCTGTCAGTGACTTAGTTAGTTAACAGGATTAACTAATTCGCTAATTAGCTTAATTATCATAGGGGGCCCACATGTCAGCCACAGTGAATGAACGGTAATGGCGTTGACCGTAGTCAATGAAGTCAACCGAGGCGCTGGGGCCCACTGTCAGCCTCACAGGGGTGGGCCCCACGCTGGCCAGCTCAGCGGCGGCGCCGGACGAGCTCCGGCGACCAAATCCGCGGTGGCGCATCGCCAGAGTCGCTCGGATTTCATTTGCAGGGGGTTATTTCGCGCGCGGCTACCCGCGTTCGAACGGGCGCACACTCGCGCATCTAACTGCGGCGGTGGCTCGACCGGAAACGGCGGTGGCAAGCGGCGGAGCTGACGCCGGAGTTCGGACGTCGTCGGTTCTGGCAATCCACGGCGTGGGGAGGCATGCTAGGGGCCTCTCTAGACTCGCACGAGCTCCAGGAGCTCGATGCGAGGCTCGGCTGCGCATGACGGCGACGTTGGCCACGACAACGAGCTCGCCGGCGGCAGCGGGTTCGGGCGCAAACAGAGCAGCGGCTACGGTGCGAATTAGAAGGCCTAAAGGGTAGAGGAGGGAGGCATGCTCACCAAGCGGCACGCACGCAGGCCCATGATAGTTTAGTAGCAGAAGAGGCCGGCGCCGGAGATGAGGAAGATCGGCGGCGACCGGAGAAGTGGAGGAAGGGGATCCGGCTCTTTGGTGCTCCCCAGCTCCAGCTGAGGCCACCGGTCGATGGAAAAGACGATGGCGGAGCTCCTCGACAAGACTGCGAAGCGAGGTGGTGGTCGTGGCCGCGACGACAGGCGAGGCACGATGGCGATGGCGTCGGGCGACGTTTAATCCGAGGGGGAGAGGGGAGGAGTGAGCGAGGAGAGAGGGGGAGAATGGCGGAGGAGGCCAGGGGGGCGCATGAGGCCTCGGCCTTATCACCTCTTCGAGACGCGGCGTCGGTGGACGTCGCGCTGTCAGCGCTGCACTGGCGCGCGCGCGCTCGACCATGGCGGTGGTGACACGCAGGTGAGAGAAGGGGGAGATGGACCAGGTGGGCTGGAATCGGGGCACTGTGCACTTAGGCCCTGTGCACAGTGCCTCTTTTCCTTTTATTTTTCAGTTTTGCTTTTTCTTTTATCAGAGATAGTCTTTGAAATATTTTGAGCATTCAAAAGGATCTGCAAAAATGTGAAACTTGCTCACACTAGTGTATTGCAATACCCAGCACTGCCACAAAAAGGTTTGGGCATTTTTGGAGCCCATTTGAATCTATTCAAAAATGAATAGGGCATTTAGGTGCTGTTTTGGCTCTGTTTTAAATACTTAGGCCCTTCTGTGGTTGATGGTGTTGTTGTGTTCCTTAACAGCAAATAGTTTTAGATTATTTGCTATAAGGTGAACATTTTTCCAACATGTTTTGGGCAACTTCATTTTGCACTTTGAATTTGAGTTGATTCTCAGAGAAGTATCTTGAATTGTTTTGATTAACCACTATGACTAGGCACTGCAAATGAAGATGACTTGGCATACTTTGCAGAGTGTCACAGTGCTTATTACAAGGGGGTGTTACAACCCGGAGCCGCCGGAGCTGGTGCTAGGGTCGGACGTGGTGTACAGCGAGGAGGCCGTGGGCGACCTGCTGGCGACGCTCACCCGGCTACTTTCTTCTTGTTTGTTTGAAAAACTTTGATAAAACCCAAAAACATTTCTCGCTTCTATGTTTAGTTTTTTATTTTTATTTAAATTAGTTGTAGTATTAAAAGAAAAACCCAAAAAAATTTCTCGTTTCTTCTTTTCCTTGTTGGGAGCTTTCCCGTGTAAATAGTTTTTCTTTTTCTTTTCTTTTCATTAATTTGCTTTCTTGAAGAAAAACTAAAAACTCCAAAAATATTTCAGTGTGTTTCTCTGAAATTCTTTTCTTTTGTTGAGTTGTACCAAGGAGAAGACCACGATGAAAATGTTGAGTGGTTCTCATATGCATTATTGTTAATCTAACTAAGAGCCCATATTACTTTGTCTTCTCCTTTGAATAAAATGTTTACAGATTCCAGCTTAGTCCACGGCACTCTTGCACTATTATTTTCATATCATTCGGTCATGCAAGTGAAAGGCAATAATGACAAAATTTGATGAAGTGATTGTGGCAAGGAAAAGTGGGTATGAACTCAACTTGTTTTTGTCTTCGTAGATATGTTTGACTCGGTATCCATGATTTAGCATATTATGAGTAAACACGTTTATGATGAAAATTAGAGATTATAGTTGCTCATGCCATGCTTAAGTAGCTAGGAGTGGATAATGATTTATCTTGGGTGTCAACATGCATTAAAATGATTGTGATGTAGTATGATGATATGGTATCCTCCTCTGAATGTTTCAAGTGCCTTGACTTGGCACATGTTCACCCGTGTAGTTGTTTCAAAACCAACATAGCCTCTATGATATTTATGTTCATGGTGTTTATATCCTACCCATGCTAGTATTCAATGTTGATTATTCATAATGCATGGTTATGACCGTTTTCGCTCTCTAGCTGGTCGCTGATTTCTTGTACTCGCGTCGGTATTTTCCTTGAAGAGGAAGGGATGATGCAGCACAACAACGATAAGTATTTCCCTCACTTAAGAAACCAAGGTTATCAATCCAGTAGGAGAACCAAGCAACAACCTGTGAACAACACCTTCCCACAAGCAAACACTCCTCACAACCAACGCGAACGACGGGTTGTTAATCCCTCGACGGTAAAGTGCGAGATTAAATTGTATGTGATAGATAAATATATAAAGCAAAAATACAAAATAAAATACATAAAGTAAAATTGCAGCAAGTATTTTTAGGATTTTAATATATGATAAAGGTAGACCCGGGGGCCATATTTTTCACTAGAGGCTTCTCTCATAGAAATAGCATACAGTGGGTAGACAAATTACTGTTGGGCAATTGGTAGAAAAGCAAATAATTATGACGATATCCAAGGCAATGATCATGTATATAGGCATCACGTTCAAGATTAGTAGACCGACTCCTGCCTGCATCTACTACAATTACTCCACACATCGACCGCTATCCAGCATGCATTTAGAGTATTAAGTTCATAAAGAACGGAGTAATGCTTGAAGCAAGATGACATGATGTAGACAAGATAAACCCACGCATGAATAAATCCCATCATTTTACCCTTAATAGCAACGATACATGCATGTCATGTCCCCTTCTGTCATTAGGATTGAGCACCGCAAGATCGAACCCATTACAAAGCACCTCTTCCCATGGCAAGATAAATCAATCTAGTCGGCCAAACCAAATCAATAGATCGGAGAAGAAATACGAGGCTATAATAATCATGCATAAAAGAGTTCAGAGAAGAATCAAATTACTCAAATAATTTCATGGATAGATCTGATCATAAACTCACAATTCATCGGATCCCAACAAACACACCGCACAAAAGTGATTACCTCGGATAGAACTCCAAGAACATCGAGGAGAACATTGTATTGAAGAACAAAGAGAGAGAAGAAGCCATCTAGCTACTAACTATGGACCCGAAGGTCTGTGGTAAACTACTAACGCATCATCGAAAGGGCGGCAAGATTGATGTAGAGCCCCTCCGTGGTGGATTCCCCCTCCGGCGGAGTACCGGAAAAGGCCTCCAGATTGGATCTCTCGAGAACAGAGGCTTGCGGCGGCGGAAAAAGTATATCGTGGACTCCCCTGAGGGTTTCTGAATATTAGGAAATTTATAGGGGAGGAATTAGGTCAAACGAAGCAAGGGGGGCCCACAAGGCACCTGGGCGCGCCAGCCCCCCTGGCGCGCCCAGGTGGCTTGTGGCCACCTCCTTGCCTTCTAGACTCCTCTCGAAGCTTCTAGGGTCCTTCCTTGCCATAAAAAAATCTCCAAAAAGTTTTGTGGCATTTGGACTTCGTTTGGTATTGATTTTCCGTAAAGCAAAAAACATGCAGAAAACAACAACTGGCACTGGGCACTAAGTTAGTAGGGTAGTCCCCAAAAATGATATATAAATGATTAATAATGTAACTAAAACATCCAAGATTGATAAAATCACAGCATGGAACAATCAAAAATTATAGATACGTTGGAGACGTATCTAGCATCCTCAAGCTTAACTCCTGCTCGTCCTCGAGTAGGAAAGTGATAAAACAGAATTTTTGATGTGGAATGCTATCTATCATATTTGTCAAGTATTTTTTTCTTTCTTAGCATAGACATGTGGACTTGGATGATTCAAAGCAATAGTCTATAATTTGACATGGAGACATAAATACTCAAGCATACTAACAAGCAACCATGTTTTTCAAAATATCAATGCTAAAGTAAGTTATTCCTATCCCATTATGCTCAATCATTGATCCATTCATGAAACACACTCGAATATTAGCTATACCCCATGCACAAGTATGATCATAGTGCCCTCTAGTTGGTGCTTTTTGAGAGAAGATGGAGACTCAAAAATAAAAATTGAATAAAAGTAAATTGCATAAAGTAAATAGATAGGCCCTTCGCAGAGGGAAGCATTGATTTGCAGAGGTGCCAAAGCTCAAAGTTTTAAAAGAGAGATAAAATTATTTTGGGTGGCATGCTTTTCTCGTCAACGAAAACGACTAAGAGTTTCCAATATCTTCCATGCTAGATACATCATAGGCGGTTCCCAAACAAAAAGTAAAGTTTATTTGCTTTCCACCATTCTTTCACAATCCATGGCTAGCCGTATCCACGGGTGCCTTCCATACCAACACTTTCCAAGGAATTTTGTTCATATTAATTTCTTTTTTCAATTCGGGACTGGGCATCCCTATTACCTGCCACTCTCTCGTGCGATGACAAGTGAATAAACACTCATCATGAGAATAATATACTTAGCATGGAACACATCGGCCACCCCTCCCTGCTTCATGAGCGGTACGGGCACACAAAACGGAAGTTTATTTTGAAGTGTTATAGTTGGCACATGCAAATTTACTTAGAACGGCATGGAAATACCACATATAGGTAGGTTTGGTGGACTCATATGGCACAACTTAGGTTCAAGGAGTTGGATGCACAAGCAGTATTCCCGCTTAGTACAAGTGGGGGCTAGCAAATAGATTGAGAAGCGACCAACCAAAAAACAGCAATGATCATAAACATGCATAAAACATAACCAACACCGAATAATGCACCATAAGTAGGATATAATTTTGTTGCATAACTATTGACTTTACGTGCATGCATAGGGAATCACAAACCTTAACACCAATATTCTTACTAGATCAAAATTACTCACTAGCATGACTCGCATATTGTCATCTTCATATCGCAAAACTATTGCAAGAAATCAAGTTTTTCATGTCCAATGATCTTTATGAGAGTTTTCATTATCCGTCTTGAATATTCATCAATTTGGGACCAAATTCATATCTCGTGCAAATTAGCATTGCTATTGTCAACTCTCAAAAAGATATAAGAGAAGCATGAGAGTGCAAATATTTCTTCAAAATTTATATTCTCAAAAAGATATAAGTGAAGCATGAGAATATATTTCTTCAAAATTTTATCATAATAACTCTAAATTTTTTTTAAGTGAAGCATGAGAGTTCAAGTGTTTATCTAAAACATAACCACCACCGTGCTCAAAAGATTTAAATGAAGCACTAGAGCAACTACCTAGCTCAAATGATATAAGTGAAGCACATAGAGTGTTCTAACTAATCATGATAACGTGTGGCTCTCTCAAATAAATGTGTTCAAAGATCATGATTGTGATAAACTAAAAAGCAAGCAAAACAAAGACTCATATAATACACGACACTCCAAGCAAAACTCATATCATGTGACGAATAAAAATATAGCTCCAAGTAAAATTACCGTTGGTAGAATGAAGAGGGGATGCCTTCCGGGGCATCCCCAAGCTTAGACGCTTGAGTCTTCCTTGGATATTACCTTGGGGTGCCTTGGGCATCCCCAAGCTTAGCCTTTTGCTACTCCTCATTCCTTCATCCATCGCGATCTCACCCAAAACTTGAAAACTTCAATCACACAAAACTCAACAAAACCTTCGTGAGATCCATTAGTATAATAAAATAAATCACTACTTTAAGTACTATTGCAAACCCATTCATATTTTATTTTTGAATTATACCTACTGTATTCTAACTTCTCCATGGCTTATACCCCACGATACAATCCATAGTTTCATCAAAACAAGCAAAACAATGCATCAAAAACAGAACAGTCTGTAGCAATCAGAGATGATAGCATACTTCTCGAACTTCAAAAAAACTGAAAAATTAGGAAAACATGGAATATTTTTATATTAATACTGTGTAAATATTTCAGAATTTATTGACACTCCAGTAAAAAAAATCCAGTACTGGATGCAAAAGTTTCTGTTTTCAAACAGCATCAAGTCAACTTTCACCCCAATCATCCCAAAGGCTTTACTTGGCACAAACACTAATTTAAACATAAAAATACAATCATAACAGAGGCTATAATTATGTAAACACAAAATAACAGAAACAAAAATCAAAAATTTATTTTATTCATTGGGTTGCCTCCCAACAAGCGCTATTGTTTTATGCCCCTAGCTAGGCATAATGCATAGTTTTAAGTATTGTCATCTTTAGTTTTGGCTCCATAGGTGGCCCCCATGATTGACTCATATGGTGGCTTATTTCTTGTCCTAGGGAAGTGTTCCATGCCTTTCTTTAGTGGAAACTGAAATTTTATATTCCCTTCTTTCATGTAAATTACCGCGCCTATGGTTTGTAAAAAGGGTCTACCAAGTATTAGGGGACAAGACGGATTGCAATCAATATCAAGCACAATAAAGTCTATGGGTACATAGTTACTATTTGAAAGAATAAGAACATCATTAATTCTACCCAAACGCTTTTTAATAGTAGAATCTGCCAAGTGCAAATTAAGAGAGCATTCATCCAAATTGGTAAAACCTAACATATCGCATAGAGATTTTGGAATTGTGGTAACACCAGCACCCAAATCACATAAAGCATTGCACTCATAATTTTTAATCTTGACTTTACTGGTAGGTTTCCACTCATCATATAGTTTTCTAGGAATTGAAATTTCTAGTTCTAGCTATTCTTCTAAAGCTTTCGTCAATGCTTCTACTATATGTTTAGTGAAAGCCTTATTTTGTTCATAAGCATTGGGTGAATTTAACATGTATTGCAACAAAGAAATACATTCAATCAAACAGAAATTATCATAATTAAAATCTTTGTAATCCAAGATAGTGGGCACATTACTAGCTAAAGTTTTTACCTCTTCAAACCCACTTTTAGCAATTTTTTCATCAAGATTTTCACCCTCCGAATTATGGAGACGCCTTCTAACTAAAGTTGACTCTTCTTCAGTCTCCTTTTCATCAAGTTTAACATTACTAAACAAAGAATCAATAGATGACACACCAATCATTTTAACTTACTCATCATTATTTCTATAGAAACCGGTAAGAGATGCTTTTTCTAGCAATTCTCGCTTAGCTCTCAACATAGCGGTTCTTTTCTTACTCTCAACTATGGAGACATACATAGCTTTAATTGATTCATTAATATCAACTGAAGGTGGCAAGACTTCTGTTTTGAGAAGTTCCACATCATGAGTAATTCTATCAATGCTCCTAGACATATCATCAAGTTTACTCAATTTTTCTTCTATCGTAGTATTGAAAACCTTTTTGAGCATTGATAGATTCTTTAATATTACTTTCAAGATCAGAGGGAATCCTATTATTATTATTGTAAGAATTACCATAATATTTTGATAATTATTAGAGGAATTTCCAGGGAACGGCCTAGGATTAAAATTACCTCTATAAGCATTATTGTTAAAGTTGCTACGCGAGACAAAATTCACATTTACGGGATCACTATTTTGCTCAATCAAAGTATACAAAGGCACATCATTAGGATCAAAAGGAGCATTTTTTTCTAGCAACCAATTTCATAAGAGCATCAACTTTATCACTCAAAGTACTAATTTCTTCAACAGAATTCACCATTTTACTAGTGGGAGCTCTTTCGGTATGCCATTGTGAATAATTAGCCATAATATTATCAAGCAATTTAGTAGCATCTCCAAAAGTAATTTCCAAAAAAGTACCACCTCCGACGAAATCTAAAAGATTTCTTGACACAAAATTCAAACCCGCATAAAAGTTTTGTATGATCATCCACAAATTTAAGCCATGAGTAGGGAAATTTCTTATCATTAATTTCATCCTCTCCCAAGATTGGGCAACATGTTCATGATCAAGTTGCTTAAAATTCATAATTTGATTTCTTAGTGAAATAATTTTAGCGGGAGGGGAATACTTAGTGATGAAAGCATCCTTGCATCTATCCCAAGAATCGATACTATTACGTGGTAAGGAAGAAAACCAAATTTTTGCACTATCCCGCAAACAGAATGGAAATAATTTTAATTTCACAATATCATTATCCACATATTTTTTCTTTTGCATGTCACACAATTCTATGAAAGTGTAAAGATGGGATGTCGCGTCCTCATTAGGACTACCAGAAAATTGTTCTTTCATGACAAGATTTAACAAAGCTGCATTAATATCACAAGTCTCCGAACTAGCGGCGGGAGGAGCAATATGATTACTAATAAAATCATTGTTATTAGTATTGGAAAATCACACAATTTTGTATTTTCTTGAGACATCATCACTACGCGAACAAAATAAAAAGGCAAGCAAAGAAACAAACAAGAAAACGACAAACGAAAAATATTTTTGTATTTTTGCAAAAAAATAGAAGTGGGGGAGAGGAAAATGAGAGGGAAATTGCAAATAAAGTAAATGCGAGGAGATGAGTGATTAAGCTTAGGTACTTGATAGTTGTTGATGATGTCTCCCTGGCAACGGCGCCAGAAATTCTTCCTGATTGCTTGTACTCGCGTTGGTATTTTCCCTGAAGAGGAAGGGATGATGCAGCACAGCAATGGTAAGTATATCCCTCAGTTATGAAACCAAGGTTATCAATCTAGTAGGAGAACCAAGAAACAACTCGTGAACAGCACCTGCACACAAGCAAACACTCCTCACACCCAACACGAACGAGGGGTTGTCAATCCCTCATCGGTAAAGTGCGAGATTAAATTGTATGTGATAGATAAATAGATAAAGAACAAATACAAAATAAAATACATAAAGTAAAATTGCAGCAAGTATTTTTAGGATTTTAATATATGATAAAGGTAGACCGGGGGCCATAGTTTTCACTAGAGGCTTCTCTCATAGAAATAGCATACGGTGGGTAGACAAATTACTGTTGGGCAATTGATAGAAAAGCAAATAATTATGACGATATCCAAGGCAATGATCATGCATATAGGCATCACGTCCAAGATTAGTAGATCGACTCCTGCCTGCATCTACTACTATTACTCCACACATCGACCGCTATCCAGCATGCATCTAGAGTATTAAGTTCATAAAGAACAGAGTAATGCTTTAAGCAAGATGACATGATGTAGACAAGATAAACCCACGCATGAATAAATCCCATCTTTTTACCCTTAATAGCAATGATACATGCGTGTCATGTCCCCTTCTGTCACTAGGATTGAGCATCGCAAGATCGAACCCATTACAAAGCACCTATTCCCATGGCAAGATAAATCAATCTAGTCGGCCAAACGAAATCAATAGATCGGAGAAGAAATACGAGGCTATAATAATCATGCATAAAAGAGATCAGAGAAGAATCAAATAACTCAAATACTTTCATGGATAGATCTGATCATAAACTCACAATTCATCGGATCCCAACAAACACACCGCACAAAAGTGATTACATCGGATATAACTCCAAGAACATGGAGGTGAACATTGTATTGAAGACCAAAGAGAGAGAAGAAGCCATCTAGCTACTAACTATGGACCCGAAGGTCTGTGGTAAACTACTCACGCATCATCAGAAGGGCGGCAAGGTTGATGTAGAGCCCCTTGATACGTCTCCGTTGTATCTATAATGTTTGATTGTTTCATTCCAATATTATACAACTTTCACACACTTTTGGTAACATTTTATATTATTTTGGGGACTAACATATTGATCCATTGCCCAGTGCCAGTTCCTGTTTGTTGCATATGTTTTGTATCGCAGAATATCCATATCAAAGCAGGTCTAAATGCAATGAAAATTTATGGAGAATTATTTTGGAATATATGTGAATTTAGGGAGGTGGAATCAACTCAAAAGCATGCATAGATCCTCCACAAGCCACCTGGGCACGTGGGACCCCCCTGGCGCGCGGTGGTGCCTAGTGGGCACCCCGTAAGTCAGTTGGGGCTCTTCTTCGGGCGCAAGGAAGCTAATATATGGAAAAGGTCATGTTAAAATTTCAGCCCAATCGGAGTTACGGATCTCCGGGAATATAAGAACGGTTTTCGGCCAGAAAAGGGGGACACGAAACAGAAGAGAAACAGAGAGAGATCCAATCTCAGAGGTGGCTCCTGCCCCTCCACTACCATGGAGACCAAGGACCAGAGGGGGAACCCTCATCCCATCTAGGGGGGAGGCTATGGAAGAATAAGAAGGAGGGGGGCTCTCTCCCCCTCTCTTCCGGTGGCGCCGGAGCGCCGCCGGGGGAACGATCGTTACGGCAATCTACATCAACAACCTTGCTACCGTCAACACCAACTTTCTCCCCTCTATGCAGCGGTGTAACACCTCTTCTCTCCATTGTAATCTCTACTTAAACACGGTGCTTAATGCTACATATTATTATCCAATGATTTGTGGCCATCCTATGATGTTTGAGTAGATCCGTTTTGTCCTATGGGTTGATTGATGATCGTGATTGGTTTGAGTTGTATGTTTTATTTTGGTGTTGTCCTATGGTGCCCTCCATGTCGCGCAAGCGTGAGGGATTCCTGTTGTAGGGTTTTGCAATACGTTCATGATTCGCTTATAGTGGGTGGCGAGAGTGACAAAAGGTTATACCCGAGTAAGGGGATTGTTGCGTACGGGATTAAAGAGGACTTGATACTTAATGCTATGGTTGGGTTTTACCTTAATGATATTTAGTAGTTGCGGATGCTTGCTAGAGTTCCAATCATAAGTGCATATGATCCAAGTACGAAAAGTGTGTTAGCTCATGCCTCTCCCTCATATAAAATTGCAATAATGATTATCGGTCTAGTTATCGATTGCCTAGGGACAAATAACTTTCTTGTGTTACAAAATCTTTCTACTAAACAACTAACTTTTATTATCTTGCAAATTACTCGTAGTTTTACTCTTGCAAATTACTTCTAGTTTAACTTATCTTATCACACCTACATAATAGTTTCATACTTGTTCTAGGTAAAGCGAATGTCAAGTTTGCACAGAGTTGTATCGGTGGTCGATAGAACTTGAAGGGTTTATAAATTCTACCTTTAGCTCCTCGTTGGGTTCGACACTCTTATTTATCGAAAAAGCTACAATTGATCCCATATACTTGTGGGTTATCACCCCTCCGTGGTGGATTCCCCCTCCGGTGGAGTACCGAAAAAGGCCTCTACATAGGATCTCTTGAGAACATAGGCTTGCAGCGGCGGAAAAAGTATATCGTGGACTCCCCTGAGGGATTCTGAATATTTGGGAATTTATAGGGGAAGAATTAGTTCAAATGGAGCGAAGGGGGGCCCACAAGGCACCTGGGCGCGCTAGCCCCCCTGGCACGCCCAGGTGGCTTGTGGCCACCTCCCTTGCCTTCTGGACTCCTCCCGAAGCTTCTAGGGTCCTTCCTTGCCAGAAAAAAATCTCCAAAAAGTTTCTTGGCATTTGGACTTCATTTGGTATTGATTTTCTGTAAAGCAAAAAACATGCAAAAAACAGCAACTGGCACTGGGCACTAAGTCAGTAGGTTAGTCCCCAAAAATGATATATAAATGATTAATAATGTAACTAAAACATCCAAGGTTGATAAAACCATAGCATGGAGCAATAAAAAATTATAGATACGTTGGAGACGTATCAGTCGCTTCTCAACCTCATTACTAGCCTTCACCTGTACTAAGCGGGAATACTGCTTGTGCACAAATATCCTTAAACCAAAGTCATTCCAGATGAGTCCACTATATCGACCTATATGCGGTATTACATTGCCGTCCTAAGTAAATTTGCATGTGCCACCTCTAATTATTCAAATGAACATATGTTCTGCGTGTCTATACCGCTCATGAAGTGACGGGGGGCAGTCAGAATCTTCCATGCTAAGCGGGTTATTCTCATGATGAGTGTTTATTCACTTGTCCTTGCACGAGAGGGGCTGGTAATCGGGATGCCCATTCCCATGTTTAGAATTGCAAATAATAAAACAAACTCCCTAGGACAGTTGTTGGTATGGAGGGCACCTGAGGATTCGGCTTGCCATGGCTTGTGTTTGTTGGTGGAGGGGGAGTAAACTTTACTTTTACCGCTTGGAAACCACCGCTAATTTTTTTAGCATGGAAGATATTGAAAAATCTCGGTCATGACATTGACATGAAAGGCATGCCTCCCAAAATTTAATTTATCTCTGATTTAAGCTTTGAGCTCTGGTGATACGTCTCCAACGTATCTATTATTTTTTATTGTTCCAAGCTATGATAGTATCAATCTTGGATGTTTTATATATCATTTCATACATTTTTATATCATTTTTGGGGACTAACCTATTAACTTAGTGCCATGTGTCAGTTCCTGTTTTCTGCCTGTTTTTGGTTTTACAGAAAATCATTATTAAACAAAGTCCAAATGCCCCAAAACTTTTTGGAGATTTTTTTCTGGAGATAAGGAACACCATAGACTTGGAAGCCAAGGCAGAAGATGAAAGGGGGGGCCACATGGCACCTGGGCACCCCCCTAGGGCGCGCCCTGGTGCCATGTGGGCCCACCCTAGCTCCGTTTGACCTAATTCCTGGCCTATAAATTCAGAGATATCCAGAAACCCTCGACATCATCCATGAAATACTTTTTCCACCGCCGCAAGCCTCTGTTCTCGAGAGATCCCATCTGGAGACCTTTTCCGGTACTCCGCCGGAGGGGGAATCCATCACGGAGGGGCTCTACATCATCCTTGCTGCCTCTCCGATGATGCATGAGTAGTCTACCACAGACCTTCAGGTCCATAGTTAGTAGCTAGATGGTTTCTTCTCTCTTTTTGTTTCTCAATACAATGTTCTCCTTGTTGTTCTTGGAGATCTCTCCGATGTAATGACTTTTTGCGGTGTGTTCGTCGGGATCCGATGAATTGTGAGTTTATCATCAGATCTATCCATGAATTATTTGAGTTCTTCTTTGATCTCTTTTACGCATGATTCTTATAGCCTCGTATTTCTTCTCTGAATTTTTGGTTTAGTTTGGCCAACTAGATTGGATTTTCTTGCAATGGGAAGAGGTGCTTTGTGATGGGTTCGATCTTGCGGTGCTCAATCCTAGTGACATAAGGGGAAATGACACGCATGTATCGTTGCCATTAAGGATAAAAAGTTGGGATGAATTCTTGTTAGCGTTTGTCTTGACATGTCATCGTTCTTTATGCATTACTTCGTTCTTTTGGACTTAATACACTAGATGCATGCTGGATAGCGGTCGATGTGTGAAGTAATAGTAGTAGATGCAGAATCGTTTCGGTCTACTTGTCTTAGATGTGATGCCTATATACATGATCATTGCCTTGGATAGCGTCATAATTATTTTCTCTTCCATCAATTGCCCAACAGTAATTTGTTTACCCACCATATGCTATTTTCTTTGAGAGAAGCCTCTAGTGAACACTATGGCCCCCGGGTCTACTTTTATCAGATCTATCTTGTTTTTCATACACATAAATACCAAAAATATTTGCTGCATATTTTTATCTTTTATTTTATTTTATATATTAGTTTCAATCTATCAATCTATCATATACCTTTAATCTCGCTATTCGACTGGCGAGAGATTGACAACCTCTCGTTTGCATGGGTGCGAAGGTTTGTGTTTTGTGTGCAAGTGCTGTTTACGTGGTGTTGCTTGGTTCTCCTACTGGATTGGTAACCATGGTTTCATAACAGAGGAAAATACTTACTCTATTGTGCTGCATCATCCTCTCCTCTTCGGGGATAAAAATCCAATGTAGATTACAAGTAGCATCTGGCACCTCTCCAAATCTCTGCTTCCCTCTCCGAAGGGCCTATCTATTTACTGTAATGTTATTTTACTTTTATGTTAAGTCATCACCTTCTCAAATAAGCACCAGACCTGAGAGCACTACTGTCATTCTCATGCATTGTGTATAGTTAATGTTGTGTGCATCATGACTGGATCTCTTCTACCATGGATTACAATGTTTAGTCGCTGCTTGAACTTTGGAGGTACTCTGCATTTACGATTTGCGGTCTCAAAAAGGGCTAGCGAGATACCATGTTGTCATATCATATCATGATTGTTTTGACAAAGTTTTGATTTCTGAGATATATTATTATTTCTCGTTGGTTGATTATTTTATTGATATGAGTGAATATAGTTCCTAAGAGTTATCATGTGCATGGTTATTCATAATCTTGTTGAAAACCTGGGTATCATTTAGGCATATATATGGATACAAGAACAAAAGAGTTCGCAAAAGTTTTTCTTTATCACTTTCAGTTTGTCAACTAAATTGCTTGAGGACAAGCAATGAGTTAAGCTTGGGGGAGTTGATACGTCTCCGTCGTATCTACTTTTCCAAACACTTTTGCTCTTGTTTTGGACTCTAATTTGTATGATTTGAATGAAACTAACCTGGACTGACACTGTTTTCAGCAGAACTACCATGGTATTGTTTTTTGCAAAAGTTCTTGGAATTGGACGAAACTTTTTGGAGAATTTTTATGGAATATATAAAAAATACTGGAGCCAGAACCCACTGGAGGCGCGCCCAGGTGGCTTGTGGGGCCCTCGTGGCTCCGCTGACCCTAATTCCAAGCCTATAAATTCCTATTCCCCCAGAAAAAATAAGAGAAGAAGTTTCATCGCATTTCACAATATGGAGCCGCCGCCACCTCCTGTTCTTCATCGGGAGGCCAGATCTAGAGTCCGTTCTGGGCTCCGGAGAGGGGGATCTTCCATCGTCGTCATCACCAACCCTTCTTCATCACTAATCTCATGATGCTCACCCATGGGAGTGAGTAGTTCTCTTTGTAGGCTCGCTGGACGATAATGGGTTGGATGAGATTTATCATGTAATCGAGTTAGTTTTGTTAGGGCTTGATCCCTAGTATCCACTATGTTCTGAGATTGATGTTGCTATGACTTTGCTATGCTTCATGCTTGTCACTAGGGCCCGAGTGCCATGATTTCAGTTCTGAACCCTTTCTGTTTTCATGAATATATTTGTGTTCTTGATCCTATCTTGCAAGTTATACGCACCTGCTATGTGTTATGATCCGCATACCCCGAGGTGACAATAATCGGGATTCTTTCCGGTGATTGTCGTAGTTTGAGGAGTTCATGTATTCACTATGTGTTAATTTGTTCTAGTTCTCTATTAAAAGGAGGCCTTAATATCCCTTAGTTTCCTTATGGACCCCGCTGCCACGGAAGGGTAGGACAAAAGATGTCATGCAAGTTCTTTTCCATAAGCACGTATGACTATATACGGAATACATGCCTACATTATATTGATGAATTGGAGCTAGTTCTGTGTAGCCCTAGGTTATGACTATTATATGATGAATATCACCCAACGAAATCACCGATCCAATGCCTACGAGTTTTTCTCATATCGTTCTTGCTAAAGTTACTATTGTTGCTACTGCTGTTACAACTGCTACAAAACTATTGCTACTGTTGTTACTGTTTCTGTTACCATTACTGCTACTATTGCTATTGCTATCAAACTATCATACTACTTTGCTACCAATCACTCTACTGCAGATATTTAGTCTCCAGGTGTGGTCGAATTGACAACTCAACTGCTAATAGTTTTAAATATTCTTTGGCTCCCATTGTGTCGAATCAATAAATTTGGGTTGAATACTCTAACCTCGAAAACTGTTGTGATCCCTTATACTTGTGGGTTATCAGTGTCTCTCTCGATGCGATGGAGCTAGGGTCATACAACAAGAGTGCAACAAGTTTTGTGCTTCCCTTGAGAGCATTAAGTCACGTCACATGAGCGGCCTCGGCATGAAAGACATGGTATGCATGCGGCCTCTTCTTCGTTTCCATTTGTGCTTGCATGTCCATATAACCATTTGTGCTTGCATGTCCATATAACCATATGTTGCCACGGTATACATGTGTAGGAGTTCCAAGCTTTGGAGGCGTTCAAGGCCCAACATGAAGGCAAATCTTTCAACCTAAGCCATTGTTGGATGATCATCAACGAGGAGGAGAAGTTCAAGGCACAATATGCCGCCCTCAAGGCGGGTGGAGGGGAGGAGGCCGTTGAGGAGCAAGGTGACGGCGAGAAGCCACAGCCACGGTGGAAGACCAACTCCAAGAAGGAGGACAAACAAGATGTCGTATCAATTGCCCTTCATGCCACTTTGGAGGGCATGATGACCAAGAAGGACACAAGGGACGAGAAGCATTGGCAAGACAAGGAAGAGCAAATGAGTAATTTCATGGAGATTCAAAGGAGGAGGCTTGAGCTTGATGTAGAGAAGCAAGCCAAGTTGCTCGAGATGGAGGCGGCCAAGCAAACGAAGATGATCGAGATCGAGGCCGCCAGTGCCAAGACCAAGGCAAAAGAAGTGGCGCTAGCTAGCATGAGGATAGGGGTGGAGATCATGAATGTGGACTTGACCACGGTGTCGCCGAGGAAAAGGCCATGGTACGAGAAGATGCGGGCCGACATGCTCAAGTTTGACGAGGAGTGAACTATGGCGAACAACGCCATCCTTTTTTGTATGCCGGCAAGTGTGCTGCCTGGCATTACCATGGGCGAGATGTCGTGGTCGATGGCGAGTGAACTATGGTAGAGAACGCCCTTTTTGTCTGCTGGCATGTGTGTCGGCCCCGTGGCAAGTGCGCCAGCGTGAGACTGTGTGGGTCTTTCTGAAGGCTGGCAAGTATGCCGGCCGCTGGCATGTCGCCGGCATGAACTGTGGATGATGGCATGATCGATGGTCGCAGGCCTCTTTTCACTTATTTGTGTGCGGACATGAAATGGGTCAGCGCGTTGGGTGCACTGCTGACCCAAACAAAAAACAGGGCGGACGATGAGCGGGCGGGCGACCCAAACGGATGAAAAGCGGACATTGTACGCGTCCATTTGGGTTGGCGCGTTGGAGTTGCTCTAATAACTTGATGAATGTAGTAGTTTGAATTAGTTAAAGTAGTCATTTAATTTATGTTTTAGAGCTATGTTTAATTATGTTTGAAATGAAATAGTAGTTGATTTTGCTATGTTTGAATTAATTTGTTTGAAATGTTGTACTCCCTTCGTAAAGAAATATAAGAGCGTTTAGACCACTACTTTAGTAATCTAAACACGCTTATATTTCTTTGCAGAGGGAGTACTAGTTAAAGCATAGTTTTACATCTTCAGTCTGCATCATCTATTGGAGTTGCTCTTTTACATCTCCAATATACATCATTTGTTGGAATTGTCTCTTTTTTGAAGATGTAAAAAGCACCTTTTGAAGATATAAATTTTACATCTCCAAATTTGCATCTTCTATTGGAGATGCTCTTACAACGTATAATAAACAGATAGCCAAGATTTCTCACTGAAACAAACACCACCTTAGGTCCCAAAAAAACTCCTTAGGTTTCAAGAGAACGTCTGGGTGAGGGTACCATTTTTTGAGAGAGAGGACGGGGTGAGAGCGCCGAATAGGAGCTCTCGAGGAGAGGACTCGTACGATTGGAGGTGCGTCCAGATTTGCTGGGCCATTGGATGGTTGACCAATTTTTTTGTTTTGGCAAAACTTTTGATCTATTCATCAAACATCATGGCAGTACGAAAAACATTAGAAATAACAAAAATTACATCTATGTTCATAGACCACCTAACGACGACTACAAGTACTAGGACAAGCCGAAGGCACATCGCCGGCACCATCCCTCTGTCACAAGAGTTGGGCAAACCTTATTATAATAGACAGTCGGGAAGTCGTCGTGGCCCCAAAGGACAGGCGCACCAGAACAACAACTGAAGGTAGTAGTGGTTGGTTGACCAATTGACAAACACTTGATAGTTGACTTTATAAAAAAGTTCAAACCTAAATTTGAAAGAGTTTACAATTTTTCTAAAATCAATCGCAAATTTAAGAAGAGTTCACAATTTTTTTTAAAAGCGCACAAAATTAAAAGGTTCACAAAATTTGGAAAAAGTTCTCAAATTTGAAAAAAACATGAAATTGAAAAAGTATAATGAAGTTTAAAAATAGTGAATTTGAAAATAGTCATGAAATTTTAAATAAAAAATCATGAAATTTGAAAAAAAAATCATGATCTAAAAACTCTTGCATTTGAACAAGTTTCACGAATTTGAAAAAAACCTAAAAAGTAAATTTTAAAGGAAAAAAAGGTCCTAAAACGGGTAAAATCAAACAAACAGAAAACCGGACAAAAACCCCCAGAAGAAACTGCACTACCGCTATAGTCCTAAATGGGTCGGCCCGCTCCGTCGGGGGGGGGGGGGAGGGTGTGCCTCCTACAATTTGCACTCTATTTGGCGCTTAAGGTGTCAAATAGAATTCATCCCTCTCCACCTATGTCACGCACACAGCTTGTCCCCCGCTCTGGTTGTGTGTCCCGCTGGCCCGTTAGCACATTGAGTTGTTTTTCCTTTTCCTAACTAGGACAATGTCCCTGCATCGTTACGAACAAAGGTCGATAAATGCGCTCCACGCACATCTTGGCAAGCATCCAAGTTCCTCTCTATTGATCACTATGTGATTCACCGATCCGTCGGCTCCATCACATCATTGAGGAGTGAGGAATGCGGGAATAGGGCCCAAACCCTCTCAGAGTCGGTGAAAGATAGGGATGCAGAAAATGAGGCCGACATTGATGATATGGGGTCGAGTCCACCAAAAAATAATGAAGGAGAAGAGGTGGTGCCAAATTCTAATAAGAGTTTGAATAGGAAGAAGCTAGACTTTGCACGTGTCCCTTTATCGAAGGGTGGAAGGGAAACATGTCATGCCCAATATGCGGTCCTATCCTCGCGGAACTTGGAAGTCCCGCTAAGGATAGAAGTGCATATCGGAGACGCTTCGCAAGGTAGATATCATTACAACATACCATGTACTGAATATATGAGAATACCAGATAAAGGCTTACACTCTCCAGAAGCTACAACATAAATACATCAATACATAAGAGCATACAGTCATCATACAGAAGAGTAGGATCCAACTACAGATGAACTCAAACGAAAGAAGAACCACGCCCACCCTGCTAATCCCAGACTGCCAACCGAGAACCCATCATATGATCGTCGAAGAAGAAGAACTCCAAACAAAACAAGCATCCCTCTCACGTCAAAGCATCGCTTTACCTGTACCTGCACCTATTGTTATAGTAATCGGTCAGCCTTTATGGGACTCAGCAGTCTGATTACCATGGGTATCAAAACTAGCAAATCTTAATGGGTATGGAATGGTTAAGTGGTGAGGTTGCAGCAAGCACTAAGCATTAATATCTGGCTAACTTACAAATACAAGAATAAGAAGAGTAACCTACGCATAATCAGGCGCAAAACTAGTATGACCAAGAAGTGATCCTGAACACCTACTTATGAGTCATTCATAACCCCACCGTTATCTCTTCTCGAACTCCCTTGAAAAGAGATGATCGCGTGTGCGCACACTGTTGGTGCATTTTAATTGGGTTTAGTGTCAAGTTCTCTACAACCAGATATTATAAATTTCCAAGTGGCCACATAACCGGGGGCACGGCTTTCCGACAGAGTTAACCCTGTAGGGGTGCTCCAACTCATCCATCAAAATTATCACAAGCTACATTGAAAAACCTCAGCATCGGGATAGCCCGAAGTATCCTCAGAATCCCAGTGCACAAGACATTCGACTAAGGTAAAACAAGCCTAGCGAGACCTCCCAGCATGTTGAGAATTGATGGCTCGAGAATTTTGTGATGTTTTTCTAGTGATTCTTGCTTGGTTTTCATCAGATTGCTATCACTCTTCGGACATTTATAATGCTAATCTCTCAAAAGAAAAGAAAATCCATTTCTGCGATGTTTGGCAGGAAATATCATATATGGAAGTAAACCAAAGAGGATTATTACAAATCAAGCCAATTGAAGCAACTTCCATGAAGAAACCCAAGTCATCAGACACAACAGACCAAAAAACGGTGTTCCATACAACCACAAGCGCTCGTATGAGCAGTCGTATGGGCTGCCAATAGCTCCATCACATCTATACAAGACACTTTCGTGAAGGGATGAGGGGGGAGATAACCCTAGCCGCCGCCAACACATCCAGAATAGGAGAAGAAGGGATCCGGATAATCTTCGGAGATCTTCTTAGTTTTGGTCCTTTCATCTCCATCATCATCATCACCCCCTTCACTATTGTAAGAGGAATTCCAATTTGTGAGGACAATTGTAACTCTATTCAATATTATCTGGAGATCAAGACTATTTGAATCATCCATTTCATCATCTTATTATGGGTCTTCCCAGTATTATCGATATGGTTTTCATGGATCCTTTCTCTGTTGTGATTGATCCCCCTCTTATGATGTATGAGTAATTCCCTATAGGCATGGGAATGTAGGTGAGTGGTAAGATTCAACTGTGCCTATTCTATATGCCATCATTTGTATTCGCAGTAGCATGATTTGTCTAGTATGTTGATATGCTGTGGTGAACTCTATGCATGTTGTCCAATTTAAGGGCCAAGCAGCATGATCTCAAGACCTACACTGGTAACAAATATTGTTTAGGAAATTTGTGACCTCTGACATGACAGGTGGAGATATCTATGAGGGCCGAAGGAAATATGAGATAGCGGTAATCCATTAAACCTAATGCTTGGTTTCGGTCCAAGGACCTTAATTGTGGAAACGGCCACTCTGTGGCAATGGTGAAGTAGGACCATAGAATGAAATATAATCCCGCGAGTAGGAGTTTCATAACCTTAGGGTGATCTGCCTACAGAACACATATATCAAATACTGTGAGTATAATACAAGGTATCTGGTATTACCGTCGAACTGGCACACTTGATATATACTTACCATGAACTAAATTCTCTCCGCGCCTAATCTCTCCATTGCAGGAAACATAACCTTTCTTTTTATTCATGTTATTTACTTATACGAGTTTTACCTTCATTACTTTAAACCTTTTATCCTCATTACTCTGGTTTACCCATTTGCTAGGACAGTAACAACATTTGCAGAAGCTCAAGCAGTTACTTCACACAAGAATTGTGACACCTTGTGTGTGACAGAAGCACTATTATAAATACTCTCCTCAGCTCTTCGTTGGGACGATTACTCATTGGGATACTTCTGAAAAAGTGCTACACTACCCTATTTGGCTTGCAGGCATCAAAGCATTTTTTGGCGCTGTTGCTGGGGAGCTAAGCATAGAGTATTTGTTTCATAACTATCCTTGCAGGTGTTGTTATTGTAGATGCTTCCTGTAAGTCATAGGAAATCTACTCATTCTGGAAGAACGTATTTACCATATTATATTACTCATTTTCCTCAGGAGCAACAGACTTCATTAATAGAAAAATACAAAAATAGTGAAACGATTGATCTTAACACTTTGTTTGCAGAGATCTCGATTACTCCAAAGCCAAAAAAGACTATAAGAGACCATTGTGCTCCAATATTTACTACAAGATCTCCTATAGTATATCCTACCAATTATGCCAAAGAGTATTCGATTGACTGGGATCCTATTACATATGTTAAAAAGCATGCCTTTGCAGGAAACGAAGAAGAGGATCCTCAAGCACATCCTATGTTCTTTGATACTTTATGTGGGACTCTCAAATTGAAAGATGTGTCACGAGAATTTGTATTGTTAAGGCTCTTCCGGTTTTCTTTAAAATGTGCTACTGCGAAGTGGGATAATCGATTACCTCAAGGGAGTGTAACCAGCTGGCTGATGTATGCTGAAAATTTTATGGCTAAATTTCTGCTGAGCTCTGAGATTACTAAATTCCGAAGAAATATCACCCTATTCGTTCAAGAAGACAGTGAAAGTTTATATGAAGCATGGGGGAGCTATTCCAAATTTCTGAATTTATGTCCTAACCATGTTATGCTGAATATGTTATACTTCATATGTTTTATCATGGATTTAATGAAGAATCAAAATCTATTCTTGATTTAAGTGCAGTAGGATGATTCATGGCTTTGACTCTTAAAGAAGGAAGAGAACTTATAGAGAAGATTGTGACTGCAAAAGAATAGTGGAATATTGAGGAGCTAGCTTACCAAGCCCACTAGCAAAATATATCATATTGAAGATATGGAGTAATTTAAAAAGGTTGCTCAATAAAAAGGTAAACCTGTTGAACAAGTCATTAATGAGAAAGTGGATATTTAGTATCTATCAGCAGGAGGACGAACTTCAAGAAGCAATGAACAAGTTCAAATTCCATCAGGACAATTTCAACAGAGATTTTGAGAGATGCATTTATCATAATGAAAAGGTTATAACCTACCTGTCCAATGAGGTAGAAGGTTTAAGTCATGCGGTAAAGAATCTCGATAAACACTTCGCTAATAGAAACCCTATGCTCTCAGTTTTCTGAAACTCGGTCTTTGATTCTTGCTCAATTAGATAAAGATAACCCTATTTCTACTAATGAAATTTCAACTCATAGTGGTAAACGAACATAGGACCCTAAAGGCCCAAGTGATACGAGAAGGAACAGGAACAAAGAAGGAGAGAAACCGAGTCAAACTCAAGAGAACAGAGAACTCCTCTTTGGTGAGGAAGATTCAGAAGAACATGTCCATCAAGAATCTCAAAGTAATGAAGCAGAAGCGGACAAAGAAGTTGATCCTGATGCGGAGACGGTAGATGGTGACAATAAAGAAGAAGAAGAAGTAGCCCCGAAAGCAGAATGAGCCGAAGAACCAATGGTGGAAAAGAACATTCGGCCGTGTTATTCCACTAGAGGAGAAAGTAGCCAAACATCAAGGAATAAAGAATAAGGTAAGGAAAAGGAGAAGGATAAAGGTAAAACAATTGGCATCGGGTTGCTCACTATTTATATATTTGCGGTGAATAAGGAATCATGCCATTATTAATATGTGAAAGTGAGTAGGGATAACACTCGTTAAGGATCATATATTTTCAAAAATTAATGATTATGCTTCTTATGTTCATGGATATTATTATGTTAATATTGTTAATTCATCGCTTCACAACTTATATGACGTAAAGAGATTACATGATAAACATGCTGGGTAGCATTCCAGATCAAAAATTATGTTTTTATCATTTACCTACTCGAGGACGAGCAGGAATTAAGCTTGGGGATGCTTGATACATCTCCAACGTATCTATAATTTTTATTGTTCCATGCTATTATAGTATCAATCTTGGATGTTTTTTATGTAATTTTATATCATTTTTTGGGACTAACCTATTAACCTAGTTCCCAGTGCCAGTTGTTGTTTTTTGCTTCTTTTTGTCTTTTCAGAAGATCAATATCAAATGGAGTCCAAACGAAGAAAGACTTTGGACTAATTTTTTTTTGGACCAGAAGAGACCCTAGAAGCTTCGGGAGAAGACTAGAGGAGTCACGAGGGAGCGACAAGCTCGGGAGGCGCACCCCATGGGGGTAGGCACGACGCCTAGGCTTGTGGTCCCCTCGTGGCACCTCCTGACCTAATTCCTTCGCTATAAATTCACAAATATTCCCAATATACCAGAGAGACAGACGAGAAAACTTTTTTGCCGCCACAAGCTTCTATTCTTCCACGATCCCATCTGGAGGCCTTTTTCGGCACTCTGCCGGAGGAGGAATCGATCATGGAAGACTTCTTCATCAACCTTTCTACCCCTCTGATGATGTGTGAGTAGTTTACCACGGACCTACGGGTCCATAGCTAGTAGCTAGATGGCTTCTTCTCTCTCTCTCTCTTTGATCTTCAATACGATGTTCTTGGAGTTCTATCCGATGTAATCTTCTTTTGCAATGCGTTTGTTGGGATCCGATGAATTGTGGGTTTATGATCTGAATATTTATGAATATTAATTAAGTCTTCTCTAAACTCTTTTATGCATGATTGTTATAGCTTTGTATTTCTCTCTGATCTATCCGTTTGGTTTGGCCAACTAGATTGATTTATCTTGCAATGGGAGAGGTGCTTTGTGATGGGTTCAATCTTGCGGTGTTCTATATCCCAGTGACAAAAAGGGACAAGACACATATTTGTATTATTTCCATTAAGGATAAAACGATGGGGTTTATTCATATTGATTGTATTTACTTTGTCTATATCATGTCATCTTGCTTAAGGCATTACTCTGTTTTATACTTAATACTCTAGATGCATGCTGGATAGCAGTCGATGGGTGGAGTAATAGTAGTAGATGCAAGCAGGAGGTGGTCTACTTGTCTCGGACGTGTTGCCTATATACATGATCATTGCCTTGAATATCATCATAACTATGCACTTTTCTATCAATTGCCCAACAGTAATTTGTTTACCGAATGTATGCTTTGTGTTCAAGAGAGAAGCCTCTAGTGAAAACTATGGCCCCCGGGTCTATCTTTATCATCTAAAAAACCTAAAAATACTTTGCTGCAATTTATTTACTTTTATTTTATTTTTCCATTTACTTTATCTATCTATCTACCACTACAAGATTTGATCCTTGCAATTAACCACCAAGGGGATTGACAACCCCTTGTTCGCTTGGGTGCAAGTATTTGCTTTTGTGTGTGCACGTGCTGCTAACGAGGTTTTGCTTGGTTCTCCTACTGGATTGATAACCTTGGTTCTTAACTGAGGGAAATACTTATCTCTACTATACCGCATCATCCTTTCCTCTTCGAGGAAATCCCAACGCAGCTCACAAGTAGCAACTATGCGCTTTTCTATCAATTGCCCAACAGTAATTTGTTTATCAACCGTATGTTATGTTTCGAGGGAGAAGCCTCTAGTGAAAACTATGCCCCCGGGTCTACTTTTATCACATTACTAAAACCAAAATTACCTTGCTGCAATTTATTTACTTTTCAATTTATATCTCCACCACTATCAGATTTGATCCTTGCAAATAACGAGTACAAGGGGATTGACAACCCTCTTGCCCGCGTTGGGTGCAAGTATTTGCTTTTGTGTGTGCAGGTACTGTTTGACTAGGTTTTGCTTGGTTCTCCTACTGGATTGATAACCTTGGTTCTTAACTGAGGGAAATACTTATATCTACTATATTGCATCATCCTTTCCTCTTCGAGGAAATCCCAACGTAGCTCACAAGTAGCAACTATGCGCTTTTCTATCAATTGCCCAACAGTAATTTATTTACCCACCGTATGCTATGTTTCGAGGGAGAAGCCTCTAGTGAAAATTATGCCCCCGGGTCTACTTTTATCACATTACTAAAACCAAAATTACCTTGCTGCAATTTATTTACCTTTTAATTTATATCTCCACCACTATCAGATTTGATCCTTGCAAATTACGAGTACAAGGGGATTGACAACCCTCTTGCCCGTGTTGGGTGCAAGTATTTGCTTTTGTGTGTGCAGGTACTGTTTGACCAGGGTTTGCTTGATTCTCCTATTGGTTCGATAACTTTGGTTCTCACTGAGGGGAATACTATCCGCTACTATATCGCTTCACCCTTCCTCTTTAGGGAAAAACCCAACACAGCTCACAAGTAGCAGGAAGAATTTCTGGCGCCATTGCCGGGGAGACATCATCAAATACCTATAGGTCCCTTCACACAAACTATCTTTTACTTACTTTACCTTTTCATTTCGCTTTTACTTAGTCTCGTGAAAAAAAATACAAAAATATTTTACTTTGCTTGTTTGCATGAAGTTGCTATCATGTCTGAGTTTGAGAAAGTTATTGTTGAAAGTGCTAGCGAAGATAGTACTAGTGAGCCTCTTGAGAAAAAACTTAAATTGCTAGATCTTAATCATGATCCTCCGAAAAATAAAGATCCCACAATTTTTAAAACTTTGTGTGGGTAGCGGGAATATAATTGGAAGGATATCATTCAGGAATTCTTTAATTGCACGGGAGTCATACCAATAATTAAAGGATCTATTATTGATAAAACAAATTGCTATGTGGATGCTATTGCGATGCTTGTGGTTAAATTAGAAAGAATTTTTTTGCATATCCATCTTGTTTTACAAAAAATATTCTTTGAACTTCCCAACATCCATAATCCTAAAAAGATTGCCACTATACATAGGTTGGAATCTAATGACTATTTTGCTTATGGTGAAAATATTAGGAGGAAAGTTCCCTATGCTGAATTAATTAAAACATTGTATCACAACACTTGTGATAAATTTGAATGGATAATATGAGGGATTTAGTAAAGAATGGTTTGAAAATTCTGCTAGAGATCCTATTGATGATCAAATCCATGTCTTATATGCAGATCTCTATGGAGATGATTCGGAGTCTAGAGTAATGAATGTCAAAATTACCAATCGAAGTCCCTTCAATTATTTAAGTTCCCCCACCAGAAAAGTAGAGCATGAAAATAGGGAATTAATGAGAAAGGTCTTTGAAGATTTCATCCAAAAGGACTTGGAAGCGAAAGATGACAACACTTGAAACTATGCATTATGCCTAGCTAGGGGCATAAAACAATAGCGCTTGTTGGGAGGCCCAATATTTATTTTTATTTTTTATTTTCTTGAGTCACATGATTATTGCTACTGTAATGATTGTGTTTTTATCTTTTAGTTAGTGTTTTGTGTGCTGAAGTTTTCATGTTTTGGGTGAGATCACGATGGATGAAGTTTTCAAAGTGATGGTCAAAGGGCAAAATCATAAGAGGAGCGAAGTGACTTGGACAGAATCGATGGCTTTTGGAAATTAGGGGTAAAACAGCCGAGTGGGACACACCTAGGGGCATAAAACTAATTATCCCTAAATCTTTTGGAGTCTTAAATAGGAAGTGGTAATGTGCAAGAGTTATGAGACTAGTCCAAAAAGGATAGGTAGTCAAGAGGGGTATAATAAAAACTTTCATGTAGATCACTAAATATGAAACGTACGTTTTAATTATATTGATGTAGTAATATGAAAGGATATGGTTCATGATCAGTGGTTAGTAAGAATATCGATACTAAAGCTTGTTATGCACTCTCATTTAAGTATCCGACATGGCATGGCGGGGATATTGATACGTCTCCGTCGTATCTACATTTCCAAACACTTTTGCTCTTGTTTTGGACTCTAATTTGCATGATTTGAATGGAACTAACCCGGACTAACGCTGTTTTCAGCAGAATTGCCATGGTGTTGTTTTTGTGCAGAAATCAAAGTTCTCAGAACTGGACAAAACTTTTTGAGGATTTTTTATTGAATATATGAAGAATTATGGAGCCAAGACCCACTGCATAGGGGTTCCCAGGTGGCCACATGGTACTTGGGCGCCCCCCTAGGCGCGCCCTGGTGCTGTGTGGGGCCCTGGAGGCCCCCCTGACCCTCACTCCAAGACTATAAATTCACATTTGCTGAGAAAAAAATAGGAGCGAAAGAATTATCGCGTTTCACGAGACAGAGCCGTCGCCACCTCCTGTTCTTCATCGGGAGGCCAGATCTGGAGCCCGTTTGGGGCTTCGGAGAGGGGAATCTTTGATCTTCGTCATCACCAACCTCTCTCCATCGCCAATTCCATGATGCTCCTCACCGGGAGTGAGTAATTCCTTCGTAGGCCTGCTGGTCGGTGAAGGGGTTGGATGAGATCGATCATGTAATTGAGTTAGTTTTGTTAGGGCTTGATCCCTAGTATCCACTATGTTCTGAGATTGATGCTGCTATGACTTTGCTATGCTTAATGCTTGTCAATAGGGCCCGAGTGCCATGATTTCATATCTGAACCGTTTATGTTTTCATGAATATATTTGTGTTCTTGATCCGATCTTGCAAGTTGTATGCACCTTCTACATGTTATGATCTGCATACCCCAGGGTGACAATGACTGGGATTCTTTCAGGTGATTACCGTAGTTTGAGGAGTTCGTGTATTCACTATGTGTTAATGCTTTGTTTCAGTTCTCTATTAAAAGGAGGCCTTAATATCCCTTACTTTCCTTATGGACCCCACTGCCACGGGAGGGTAGGACAAAAGATGTCATGCAAGTTCTTTTCCATAAGCACGTATGACTATTTACGGAATGCATGCCTACATTGTATTGATGAACTGGAGCTGGTTCTGTGTCGTCCTAAGTTATAATTGCTATATGATCGATATCATCCAACACACACCCATCATCACCGATCTAGTGCCTACGAGTTTCCACATATTGATACTTGCTAAGTTACTACTGTTGCTGCTACTGTTACACTTGCTAAAAATCTGCTACTGTTACTGTTACCGCTACTATTGCTACTTTGATTACTCGCTATCAAACTATCAAACTACTTTGCTACTAATCATTTTGCTGCTGATATTTATTCTCCAGGTGTGGTTGAATTGACAACTCAACTGCTAATACTTTCAAATATTCTTTGGCTCCCCTTGTGTCGAATCAACAAATTTGGGTTGAATACTCTACCCTCAAAAACTGTTGCAATCCCCTATACTTGTGGGTTATCAAGACCTTTTTTTGGCGCCATTTCCGGGGAGCATAGCTATATTTGTGAAGTCACTTGGAATTTATATCTGTTAGTGACTATGAAGAATCTTAAGGATGATAGAACCAAGATCATTCCTTCTACTACGAGGGGGGGTAAGGAACTGCCATCTAGCTTTGCACTTGATTCACCATCTGTTTTGAGTAAGCTTGCAACACCACCACATGCTATGAATTCTACTATGTCTCATGTTATTGATGATACTACTTCTACTTTGAATGATGCTATGAATGATACTACTTCTGCTTTAAATGATGCTATTGATGATGCTAGTACTATGCTTGATAATATTGTGCCACTTGGTGAATTTCTTGATGAACAACTTGCTAGGGCTAGAGAGTTTGAGAAAGCCAAGACTATTGAAACTCTTGAAAATCTCGATTCACCTTTCTTGTCTAGTCTTGTTAGAACTAAAATACCTGATGAACACTGCTTTGATAAAGAAACTGCTTTAGCTATTATTGATTGCAATAATAGAGAAGAAGGTTTAGAATTGCTTATTGTGCTGAAAGAAAAAGTCTATGCAGGAGAGAATGAAGTGTGATCCTAAGTTTGCCACTTCTCCCATCTTTATCACTGATAAAGATTATGAGTTTTCTGTTGATCCTGAGCTGATTACTTTGGTTGAGTTTGATCCTTTCTATGGTACTGAATCTGAAACTGTTGTGGCACATCTTACTAAGTTGAATGATATTGTGCTACTTGTAGACTGCGTTGGATTTTTATCCCCGAAGAGGAGAGGATGATGCAGCACAGTAGAGTACGTATTTCCCTCAGTTAAGAAACCAAGGTTATCAATCTAGTAGGAGAACCAAGCAACACCACGTAAATAGCACCTACACACAAAACGCAAACCCTCGCACCAACGCAAACGAGAGGTTGTCAATCTCTCGGCGGTCAAGTAACAAGATTAAATGGTATATGATAGATTGATAAATAAATAAAAGATAAAAAAGTGCAGCAAGTATTTTTGGTATTTTTGTAAAAGTAAACAAGATAGATCTTATAGTAAAAGTAGACCCGGGGGCCGTAGAGTTCACTAGTGGCATCTCTCTCAAGAAAATAGCATACGGTGGGTAAACAAATTACTGTTGGGCAATTGATAGAAAAGCAAATAATTATGACGCTATCCAAGGCAATGATCATGATATAGGCATCACATCCAAATCAAGTAGATCGACTCCTGCCTGCATCTACTACTATTACTTCACACATCGACCGCTATCCAGCATGCATCTAGTGTATTAAGTCCAAAAGAACGAAGTAATGCATTAAGAACGATGACATGATGTAGTCAAGATAAAAACATATAAGAATTCACCCCAACTTGTTATCCTTAATGGCAACAATACTTGCGTGTCAATTCTCCTTCTGTCACTAGGACTGAGCACCGCAAGATCGAACCCATTACCGAGCACCTCTTCCCATTGCAAGAAGATCTAATCTAGTTGGCCAAACCAAACCAAAACTTCAGAGAAGAAATACAAGGCTATACTAAATCATGCATAAAAGAGATCAGCAAAGAACTAAAATAAAACAAGGATAGATCTGATCATAAACTCACAATTCATCGGATCCCAACAAACACACCGCAAAAAGTCATTACATCGGATGGATCTCCATGAAGATCATGGAGACCATTGTATTGAGAAACACAAAGAGAGAGAGAGAGAGAGAGAGAGAGAGAGAGCCATCTAGCTACTACCTACGGACCCATAGGTCTATGGTGAACTACTCACGCATCATCGGATAGGCGGCAAGGTTGATGTAGAGCCCCTCCGTGATGAGTTCCCCCCCCCCCCCCGGCGGAGTACCGAAGAAGGCCTATAGATGGGATCTTGCGAGAACAGAGGCTTGCAGCGGCGGAAAAAATATTTCATGGACTCCCCTGAGGGTTTTGGAATTCTTCTGAATTTATAGTGGTGGAGGTAGGGCAAATGGCGCAAGGAGGGGCCCACATGGCACTGGGGCGCCCCCTTGGGGCGCGCCTTGGTGCCATGTGGGGCCCTCCAGCGTTATCTTCCTTGGCCTCCAAGTTCCTGGTGATCCTTATCTTCAATAAAAAAATCTCCAAAAAGTTTCGGGATGATTCGATCTTATCTGGTTCTGATTTTATGAAAAACAAAAACAGGGCAGAAAACAGGAACTAGCACGTGGCACTAAGTTAATAGTTTAGTCCCCAAAAATGATATAAAAATGTATAAAATGATAATAAAAACATCCAAGAATAATAATATCATAGCATGGAACAAGCAAAAATAATAGATACGTTAGAGACGTATCAAGCATTCCCAAGCTTAACTCCTGCTCGTCCTCGAGTAGGAAAGTGATAAAACATATTTTTGATTGTGGAATGCTACCCAACATACTTCACATTATTTTCATAGCATAGACATGAGGACTTGTATGATTCAAAGCAATAGTCTATAATTTGACATGAAGACATAGATACTCAAGTGATGCTAACAAACAAAAAATAATTTTTTTGCTCCCCATCATCGCTCCATGGTTTTGAGACTTTTGTCCCTTTTTTCCATTCACATCCGAAGGAGTTTGTTTTTCACCTTTCCTTATCACAATCCATGGCTAGCCGTATTCACGGGTGCCTTCCATACAAACACATTCCAAGGAAATTCAATTTATTTTGGGACTGGGCATCCCTTTTACCGTCACACTCTCGTGCAATGACAAGTGAATAAACACTCATCGTGAGAATGACATATCCAACATGAAAATCATTGGCCACCCCTCACCGCTTCATGAGCGATATGGGCACACAAAAGAGAAATTATTTTTGAATTTTTTTTTAGAGATGGCACATGCAAATTTACTTAAGACAGCATTGAAATACCGTATATAGGTAGATATGGCGGACACAATTGGCAAAACAAGTTTTAAGGTAAAGGATGTACAAGTAGAATTCCCACTTAGTACAAATAGAGGCTAGCATAAAGGTTGAGAAGCGACCAACTAAGAAACCATAATGATGCACATGCATACATAAAACATAACCAACACCAAATAATGCACCACAAGTAGGATGTAACTTCATTGCATAACTATTGAGTTAATGTGCTTGCATAGGGAATCATAAACCTTAACATCACTATTCATACTAGAGCATAATTACTCATGAACATAACTCACATATCATCATCTACATATCTCAAAACTATTGCAAGGAATCAAGTTTTTTTTTCATGTCCCATAAAATTTTTATGCTAGTTTTCATTATTCTACTTGAATATTCATCACATGGGGACCAAGCTCATAGCTTGTGCAATTTACCATAACTATTTTCATACTCTCAAAAAGATATAAGTGAAGCATGAGAGCAAAATTTCTACAAAATTTCTAGCATTCTCAAAAAGATATAAGTGAAGCAAAAGAACAAGTTTCTTCAAAACATTCGCACCAGCGTGCTCAAAAAGATATAAGTGAAGCACTAGAGCAACCACCTAGCTCAACAAATTTAAGTGAAGCACAAGAAGCAATTCTAACAAATTATGATGACGTGAGGCCATCTCAAGCAAATGTGTTCAGAGGTGATGATTGTGATAAACTAAAAAGCAAAGACTCATATCATACAAGACGCTCCTAGCAAAACACATATCATGTGATGAATAAAAATATAGCCTCAAGTGTGTTACCGATAGTTGTTAGAAGAAAGAGGGGATGCCTTCCGGGGCATCCCCAAGCTTAGACACTTGAGTCTCCTTAGATATTACCTTGGGGTGCCTTGGGAATCCCCAAGCTTAGGCTTTTGCATCTCTTCATTCCTTCATCCATCGTCGTCAAACCCAAAACTTGAAAACTTCAGTCACACAAAACTCAACAAAACCTTCGTGAGATCCGTTAGTATAACCAAGCAAATTACTATAAATACTGTTGAAAACCCATTCAAATTTTATTTTGCATTATAAGTACTGTGTACTCACTTTCCCATGGCTTGCACCCCCCGATACAATCCATAGTTTCATCAAAACAAGCAAACAATGCATAGAAAACAGAATTTATCAAAAACAGAACAGTCCGTAGGAATCTGTCGAAAAGCCATACTTCTGTAACTCCAAAAATCATGTAAAATTAGGACAACGTGGAAAATTTGTATATCAATCACCTGTAAAAAATTCAGACATATTTGACGCTCTAACGAATTTATAAAATTCCTGGACTGGGCGTTAAAGTTTCTGTTTTTCACAGAATTGCATTCACAAGCATCCACATCATCCCAAAGGTCTTACTTGGCACAAACACTAATTAAAATATAAAAACCAACTAAAAACAGAGGAAAATAAAGGATAATCAAAATAACAGAAACAAAAAGTGAAAAATAAAATTTATTTTATTCATTGGGTTGCCTCCCAGCAAGCGCTATCGTTTTACGCCCCTAGCTAGGCATAAAGCAATACATCAAGTATTGTCTAGTTCCTTGATCACACACCCACCTTTTCTTGGTGGTCCAACAAGCAAGTTCTTAGCAAAAACACTTTGAGGAAAAGAATCATAAAATTTATTCTCAAAAGAAGATTGGCAAAAAGATTCAACCAAACTTGGGTGCACACTAATCATTTTGAGATCCCCATTGTCTTGGGAAGATGAAGCACCATTAGTTTTATGAACATAAATAAATTTGCAATTTTTGGGAAGATAATTTCTACCAACTTGTTCGGTAGGAGAAAAAGTTGAGCCCAATTTTTCAATAATTCCTTCCAACTTATCAATTCGAGCGGGACTTTGCTCTAATTTCTTATCGATAACAGGTGTAACACCCCCATGTATCAACTACAGTGATCACCTCTTAATCATGCCAAGTCATCATCATCATGCCATAAGAAAAACAGTTAAGAAATATTTCTATCTCAAATTCAAACTTAAAATAAAGTCAAATAAATATTTCTTCAAACTACAAAACTAAATAGTTCATCATGTTGCAAATAATCCCAAGGCAGTTATGAAATTGAAACCAACATTTTTTGAGTTATTAAAATGTCCCTAACCTATTTAAAACAGTACCCAAAACAAAAATATTAAATCCATTTTCATTTCAGAAAATTCAAACGACTTCAAATAACTCCCAAACTTTTTGTGCCACCTAGTAATTTTATGCTAGATTTATGTGCCAAGTTTCGCCTTTAACAAAAGTTGATTGCTCACTCAGCTAAACACAAAAAACAGTAGCTAGTTTAATCCCAGAAAGGATAAAGGGAAAATACCACTATGCACTTAGGCCCATCGCTACAGTAGCATGAACCAGCCCATCTACGGCCTTCCCCAACTTCTTGTACAGAGGAGGCAGAGCCATGGCGTGGCAGCCATCCACGGCGCCATGGCCGCCGATGATCGACGCCTGGCGCTACAAAACGCTGGGGAGGGGATAAGGAAGCCACCCCCGACCCTCTAGACGAACCCTAGGTTCTTTCCCTCTCTCCCTCATGCCACACTTGTCTCCTGAACCCATGGCCGAACCACCTTTGCCGCGCCACCATCGTCGTCACGGCCACTGGCCTCCCCGGCGGCCGGGAGGATGTCCACGAGAATCAGCATCGACGACTCCTTCGCCTACGTGCTCTGAATCGAGCTGGCACAGCTCGTACGCTCGCCATCGCCGTCTTCTTCATCTCGTACATCGTCGGCGTCCATCGTCGATTCCCACCGTTCCGGTCCACCTCCGGCCTCCCCGAGCTCGTCATCCGCACCGCGGTGACCTCCTCCTCCATTCCCCCCTTCTTGTACACTCGATCCGTTGCCGTAGCCATCGTCCCTGAGCTCGTCCGAGTTCCCGCGTACGCGTACGCGTACGTGCAGTAGCTGCTCCCGCTTGCTGCTAGCGCTGCGGCCGCTGCTTTGCTCCTGCTGCGTGCGCGCGCGCCCACGAACTGCTGCTGCGCTGCCGCCGTGCTGCTTGCTCTGCTGCCCCGCTGGCTGCTGCTCATGCCGCGGCTGCTTAGTTGCCGCTGCGCCGCTGCTGCTAGCTACAGTAACGTTCAGTTAATGTAGCTGCAGCTAGCTTTGGCAAATTCACATTGAGTAGCCCCTTTGACAGCCAATAAACATCCACAAAACAAATATTGGCTAAGAGTACACTTGACAAAGTTCATTTTATCCCATTGGACCAAATCCATTTGAGGCACGGATTAAATCCTACGAAAATCACAAAGTTCCATGTTCTGTTAACAGAAAAACCGAGAAACAACTTTATTTTCATAGCTACTTTGGAGCTGTTGATGATCAAGCAAATGAACTCTAATATGGATGAAAGTTATACTAACATGTAGATCACAGAGATTACTCAAAATTGATATAAGGCACAAAATCATAGAATGTACAGAACAATAGTTGTAGCCTTTTGAAAACAGCTAAGTGATGTTTAAAAAACTGATGCAATTCTCAGACTTAGCCAAATTCCAGTAAATTCTGAAAATAGCTTAAACTTTGGAAATTCATAGGAAAATAATCGTAGCTCGGTTGAAAAAGTTTTATACATGAAAGTTGCTCAGAACGACGAGGCGAATCCGAATACGTAGTCCATTCGTCTGCCACACGCCCCTAGCATAGCGAACATGGAACTTTTCCCTCTCTTTCATTTGTCTGGAAAATGCCAATCTTCGGGAAAACATTCCCGGATGTTTTCCCCTTCGCCGGTATCACGTAGTACTGCGTTAGAACACCCCTAGCTCTGTCTGAAGTCATGTCATGCATCTGTTTGCTTGTATTTATTGTTTCTTCCCCCTCTTCCTATTCGCTAGACCCCGAGACCGCTGACGATGCCCTGAAGATCGATGACCCCACTGGCGACCCTGCCTTTGCCGCCGAACAACCAAGCAAGCCCCCCCTATGATCATCCCGATATCGCCCATTCTATTTTCTCATGCTTGCATTAGATTTTGCTATTGTAAATGATTGCTCATATTCTGCTGCATAGCCTGTTGATTGTAACCTGCTATTGATACCTTCCTGTTCATCCTAAACTATTTAGTATAGGCTGGTTAGAGACCCATGAGTGACCCCCTTATCCCGACTGCCCCGCTGGATTATCGGAAGACCCGATCAACGGGATCGAAGACCAGGCCCCGGCACCGCACCTCACTTCCCTCTTAGTTGCTCGACACTACTGGGTTACTATCGAGTGCCGAGGGTGATACCTCATCAGAACTTCTGATGATAACCTTGTAGGTTAGTTAGTCGGTCGTGGTCAGCGAGGGTGATTCCTCCTACACCACCCCCGATAACGACGAAGTCGTGCAACACCTCAAGTGTGGACCTCGAGGGTGATGCCTCCTACGTTCACCTTGATGTTACATCAGGTGGGGTCCAATGAGGGTGATGCCTCGGATTCCCCTTGATATGGTAGCTACACGGATGCCTTACATAACTGATGATACTGTTACTTGGAAAGGCCGGTCGACCCTGAGGGGTACCCGCGAATGCTGGATAGTTACCCGTGAGTTATTTTACGAGGCACGGCCGGGCATTCTTATCCCTTGCAGCAAGTCCTCGAGACGGGGCAACGGGGTCACATCGATCGTGAGTCTCTGCTCGTTTCTGCAAGCCCCTAATCCACTAACGATTTGGATATTTGATCCGAGCCGGCCTTTGGCCGGATAGCACTAACCATCACGTGGGAAGAGTTATGGGCACTCTGCATCGTAGCATCAGCCGAAAGCTCTGTCAGACGTCCAGTTCAGCCTGGCGGCCGGGCTGGGCCGGCACCATCCGGTAGTGGTGGAGCCTGGTTCGCCCTGCACGCAACGACCCGGAGGGCGAGGGGCGATGGCCCAAGACCCCCTTGCGCTTAGGAGGTAGACCAATGGGGACCTCCCTGCTGAGTTGTAGGTAGGGTTGCGGTGTATCGTTTGGCCGAGGCCGGGCATGACCCAGGAAAGTGTGTCCGGCCGGAGTTAAGCGAGCGTGGTGGGTAAGTTGGTTTACCCCTACAGGGAAGAACACATCTATCGATAGCCGGTCCTACAGTAAAGGACACTCAGAATTGTATCCCGATCGATACAATTAGAACTTGAGATGGTACCTGGATATGTGGCTCCGGGATCGCTTTCTCGCAGGGAGTCGAGGAAGAATCTCTGGGCGAGACTGTTACTTGACACTACTACTACTTTACATTACGTTATACTATACTCTTCTAATGCTGCAAGATCGTTGAAGATACTTGAAGATGCTAGTCTTCGATAGGACTAGGCCTTCTCTCTATTCTGGCATTTCTGCAGCCCAGTCCACATATACAGCCTTCCTTTGATAATGTTGCATATGTAGTTTAGATCCTTGCTTGCTGAGTACTTCTGAGTACTCACGGTTGCTTTGCTTTCTTTTTCTCCCCATATCAGTTTGTCGTGACCAGATGACAGAGCCCTGAGACAGCTGCACCTTCGACGACTACTACTACCACCTCGAGAGTGGTTACTTCTACGAGCTGGTCGATGACCAGGAGTAGGATCGGAGGGTCCCAGGCAGGAGGCCCTCACCTTTCGATCGTAGTGTTTTGTTTTGCCCCGCCTTTTTAAGGCCTCTCTGTTTTATCTTTTATATCTGTACCCAGATATCTGATGCTTCTGCTGACACTTGTATGCCATCGAGCTATGTATTCGAGCCCTTGAGGCCCTGGCTTGTAATATAAAGCTTGTATGGCTTTATTTATGTTTTTAGAGTTGTGTTGTGATAACTTCAAGTGAGTCCTTGGGCTTGATCGTGTGCATTTGCGTGTATGATTAGTGCACGATTAAGCCAGGGGCGTCACAGGTTGGTATTAGAGCCGACTGCCTGTAGGAATCCCCCTTTCCAACTCCTTGGCCGAAGTTGAGTCTAGTGGTCCAAAAATTGTTTTACTAACTTGGCTGTGTGGCTTACGGGCCCACGTCGCCAATTGGGTGGTATTAGGATCTTTTATTCCTTGTCTTTACTCTGGGACTCTGATCTCTCCTCTATTCGGGTTTAATAAATCTACTAACGTTGACACTTAGGATCTCGTAAATTCCGTCCTCCCGAAGAGACCTTTCACTACAGATGATCGTCTGCTTCATTAGAAGAATCTGAAGATACTCCTCGATGTTAACCGAGACCCTGTGCCACTTCTTTGTAGTTCCTGATCCCTAACAAACTTCTTGTGAATAACTAACCATCCTTGTTGTTTGTACCTTCTTACCCAGTTACTCCGTTATGTGCAAGATACCCCGTAATACTTCTCGTTAATCTGGGAATTCTTTGAGCCTACTGCCGTGCAGCTTCTTTCACACTGCGGATAATTCCTCACACTTATCGGGGATTCGTTCATCCCCAGTTGTTCATATGTCTCACAAAATTCTTTGAAGTGCAATTCGATCTCCCGAAGATCCTCTGCAACCTAGTGCACCCGAAAGTCTTGACTGTCTGCATTATGGTTAAATCCATATGTCTCGCAATATTCATTAGCATTCCTTGTCATTGTCGTTCCGAATCAATTGATTCAATATGAATGAGAATAGTCCCTATCATCCTTCGATTCTTAGAAATTTTCCTACCAGCTCAGTCACCATTCCGGACATGAGCTGGTTCTCGGCCAATCAAGCATTGATTGATTATCCAACTAAGCATGTGCAAATCACTCGTCCCTCTGCCCAGGTGAACTAATTGCCACTCCTGGCTTTGGAAATCGCGAACCCTCTGAATCTTATACTTGGGATGTTCAAGTGCTTCCTTAATTCGATGTACTTGCCCCCGTCCTTTCTCAGAGGACTCTCAGGTGGAACCAGTTGTTAAAACCTTACCCCGTTAGTTCTCACGGATCACTTGATTCCTTTTCTGGACAGTTATCCGACCGATTCCTTTCTATTCTAAGAACCTTATCGGTTCCTTCCCCGTTGACATTGCCTTTGGCACTGAAGCATTCTCTACTTCTTGCCGACTGTATATCCTCCCAGCTTGCATGGCACGGAGAGGTAGTGCATTCCTTCTCCTTATTGACTTGGGACTGACTACTGACCAGGACATGTCACGTAACCATGGTTGGAGATCTCTGCAAGACAAAACACTAAAGTTGCCCATCTAATTCTATTCAACATACTCATCTTTTTATCAGAGCCTCTGCCTCTGATTCCACGAATTTTAGAATCGAAAACCCTTCGCATTTAAACTTTGGCTTATTTAGATGTTTCCATAAACCGATGCCCTTGCATTTCTTCTTCTTCTGGTTGAGTACCGCTACTCACGTCATATCCTTTGTCATCTACCTGATCTTTTGTTGGATTAATATCCGACAGTATCCTTCATATTCAAACATCTTATGAGCACTTCCCTTGGTATTTGGTACCTCCGGTAAATTGTATCATCTGCTTTGACTTCGATACTCTACTTTTGAACTCGCATCCCTTGCTTTGGTTGATGGTTGTATGGATTCGTAAAATTGTCCCGATGGGTTGTATCTATGCTTCTGCCATCTGCGAGACCCCAGAAACTTCTACGGGTCACTCACTACTGGTGTTACGCCAGATAAATTTTCAACATTTCAACTTCATTAAAAGCGAGAAGTGAATGAGAGGTTATGCATTGAAGAAGTGGGAGTCGACCTTGAACCTTTGCGTTCATGCCCATGGACCTGATGCAGAACTTATCATGGAAGCCTCTCTTAAAGGTTCATCTGTACCTGTGAATTGATCCTTTGCAATCATGGATCCGACCATATTATCTCCTTGATTCCATTTCTCGGACAAGTTAAAATACTTGTCTTCTGCAGATCATTTCACCTATCCAACCTCTATTCAGGTGTACCTTCAAGTATTGCCCCATGATATCTCAAGGATATTGTGTCATTGCACTACCTCTAGTAAATTCTTATTGGAGTGAAACTCCATCCCATCATTCCTAGCCTGGTCGATTATATTTTTATCGTGCCAACTTTTAACTGTGCTACCTGGTCCTTATGCCCGAACCAACTCCCGACGACGAGCTAAGCTTACGTTGATCTTCCTCATCTTATCATTTCACCTCGAACAACAAGCTTGATTTCGAGCTTGTGTCGTATCCATGGTTCCAATAACCTTTCGCTTCGACATTCCTTTTGCTTGATGTCATCGCTGACCGACTACATCTTCCTGAAATCTTTCGACAAATGTGTCGTGATCACCGACAGTATTTTGGCTTTCTCAGAGATGTCCATTGAATTCATGGCTAGAAATACCATCTCTGCCCCTCGATGATTTGTGATATCATCAATGACATCCTTGACTTCCTGCCAACACAGACCTGGTCGTGTTTGGTTAATCCTTACATTCCGAGATAATCTTGGAAGTGTTCCATTGTATATCTTGTGATCTTCAGATCCAACTCTTACCCGAAACACCATGTTATTGCTACCTCGAAGCATGACTGTGGTATTCCGAACACCAACATGAACATTGGAAGCACATTGCCAAATGTTTCTCGATCAATTATCCAAACACCGTTGTATGGGTAATAACATGATTCTTCCCTCGCCCCCTTATCTAAGTGCTTTTGGACTTGCTGTCATATCATGTATATCTTGTTCCGCTTTTTCCCTGGGAAGGACATACTACCAATTTTTGGTGTGTAAACACATCTTCCTTCCCATTGGTTAATTTGAATAATCAATTAATCATAATTTCCTTTTCATTGTTTTGTTTAACCTTTCCAGTAATCTAGCTTATCTAAGCAGAAATAATTCTCTGCCTATGAAAACATCTCGGTCTACAACTCTGTCACTAAGACCCTGTTACTATTGTTGATGACATTACGGTAACCACTGATGGACGAGAACTTTGCCTATTGGTCCGCCTCGTTCAACGAGCAGGAAAATGGTTCTCTTCGTCCCTCGCCCTTGGTGCCAAAGTTGTTACCGACATAGCTGATAGACTATCCTCTGACATACTTTGTTGTCGAGACTAGAAAGATGTCACCGATCTCCCTACTCTCGATCGACCCTCATCACAGTTCCACAGGATCGGAACCTGACTCTCCCGAACAACCTTGATTCCGAAATATTCTTAAATTTGGCTCCGTATCATGTCACGAGCCACCCTCCGAGAGATGATCTATTCCCGATGTTCTGAACCCTTTTCCACACCCTGTTCAGGTATCGATCGGATGTCCATTCGCTTGAAACTTCTTATTGTACCTTCACACTTTACTCTTGATGTTTTCTTAAGTTTCAACTCGAGAGATACTTCTGCCACATTCCCAGAATTGTTCACCAGATAATTAACCTGATAAGGGTTAGTTCTCCCGAAGTTACTTTTACTTCCCCACTTAAATCTCGGGACGAGATTTCTTGTAGTGGAGGAGAATTGTAACACCCCCATGTATCAACTACAGTGATCACCTCTTAATCATGCCAAGTCATCATCATCATGCCATAAGAAAAACAGTTAAGAAATATTTCTATCTCAAATTCAAACTTAAAATAAAGTCAAATAAATATTTCTTCAAACTACAAAACTAAATAGTTCATCATGTTGCAAATAATCCCAAGGCAGTTATGAAATTAAAACCAACATTTTTTGAGTTATTAAAATGTCCCTAACCTATTTAAAACAGTACCCAAAACAAAAATATTAAATGCATTTTCATTTCGGAAAATTCAAACGACTTCAAATAACTCCCAAACTTTTTGTGCCACCTAGTAATTTTGTGCTAGATTTATGTGCCAAGTTTCGCCTTTAACAAAAGTTGATTGCTCACTCAGCTAAACACAAAAAACAGTAGCTAGTTTAATCCCAGAAAGGATAAAGGGAAAATGCCACTATGCACTTAGGCCCATCGCTACAGTAGCATGAACCAGCCCATCTACGGCCTTCCCCAACTTCTTGTACAGAGGAGGCAGAGCCATGGCGTGGCAGCCATCCACGGCGCCATGGCCGCCGATGATCGACGCCTGGCGCTACAGAACGCTGGGGAGGGGATAAGGAGGCCACCCCCAACCCTCTAGACGAACCCTAGGTTCTTTCCCTCCCTCCCTCGCGCCACACTCGTCTCCTGAACCCATGGCCGAACCACCTTTGCCGCGCCACCATCGTCGTCACGGCCACTGGCCTCCCCGGTGCCCGGGAGGATGTCCACGAGAATCAGGATCGACGACTCCTTCGCCTACGTGCTCTGAATCGAGCTGGGACAGCTCGTACGCTCGCCATCGCCGTCTTCTTCATCTCGTACATTGCCGGTGTCCATCATCGATTCCCACCGTTCCGGTCCACCTCCGGCCTCCCCGAGCTCGTCATCCGCACCGCGATGAGCTCCTCCTCCATTCCCCCTCCTTGTACACTCGATCCGTTGCCGTAGCTATCGTCCCCGAGCTCATCCAAGTTCCCGCGTACGCGTACGTGCAGTAGCTGCTCCCGCTTGCTGCTAGCGCTGCGGCCGCTGCTTTGCTCTTGCTGCGTGCGCACACGCCCGCGAACTGCTGCTGCGCTGCCGCCGTGCTGCTTGCTCTACTGCCCCGCTGGCTGCTGCTCATGCCGCGGCTGCTTAGTTGCCGCTGCGCCATTGCTGCTGCATTCTGCTGCTGGTAGCTACAGTAACGTTCAGTTACTGTAGCTGCAGCTAGCTTCGGCAAATTCACATTGAGTAGCCCCTTTGACAGCCAATAAACATCCACAAAACAAATATTGGCTAAGAGTACACTTGACAAAATTCATTTTATCCCATTGGACCAAATCCATTTGAGGCACGGATTAAATCCTACGAAAATCACAAAGTTCCATGTTCTGTTAACAGAAAAACCGAGAAACAACTTTATTTTCATAGCTACTTTAGAGCTGTTGATGATCAAGCAAATGAACTCTAATATGGATGAAAGTTATACTAACATGTAGATCACAGAGATTACTCAAAATTGATATAAGGCACAAAATCATAGAATGTACAGAACAATAGTTGTAGCCTTTTGAAAACAGCTAAGTGGTGTTTACGAAACTGATGCAATTCTCAGACAGCCAAATTCCAGTAAATTCTGAAAATAGCTTAAACTTTGGAAATTCATAGGAAAATAATCGTAGCATGGATGAAAAAGTTTTATACATGAAAGTTGCTCAGAACGACAAGGCGACTCCGAATAAGTAGTCCGTTCATCTGCCACACGCCCCTACCATAGCGAACATGGAACTTTTCCCTCTCTTTCATTTGTCCGAAAAATGCCAAACTTCGGGAAAACATTCCCGGATGTTTTCCCCTTCGCCGGTATCACGTAGTACTGCGTTAGAACACCCCTAGCTCTGTCTGAAGTCATGTCATGCATCTGTTTGCTTGTATTTACTGTTTCTTCCCCCTCTTCCTATTTGCTAGACCCCGAGACCGCTGACGATGCCCTGAAGATCGACGACCCCACTGGCGACCCTGCCATTGCCGCTGAACAACCAGGCAAGCCCCCCCTTTGATTATCCCGATATCGCCCATTCTATTTTCTCATGCTTGCATTAGATTTTGCTATTGTAAATGATTGCTCCTATTCTGCTGCATAGCCTGTTTATTGTAACTTGCTGTTGATACCTTCCTGTTCATCCTAAACTATTTAGTATAGGCTGGTTAGAGACCCATGAGTGACCCCCTTATCCCGACTGCCCCGCTGGATTATCGGAAGACCCGATCAACGGGATCAAAGACCAGGCCCCGGCACCACACCTCACTTCCCCCTTAGTTGCTCGACACTACTGGGTTACTATCGAGTGCCGAGGGTGATACCTCGTCAGCACTTCTGATGATAACCTTGTAGGTTAGTTAGTTGGTCATGGTCAGCGAGGGTGATTCCTCCTACACCACCCCCGATAACGACGAAGTCGTGCAACACCTCAAGTGTGGACCTCGAGGGTGATGCCTCCTACGTTCACCTTGATGTTACATCAGGTGGGGTCCAACGAGGGTGATGCCTCGGATTCCCCTTGATATGGTAGCCACACAGATGCCTTACATAACTGATGACACTGTTACTTGGAAAGGCGGGTCGACTCTGAGGGGTACCCACGAATGATGGATAGTTACCCGTGAGTTATTTTACGAGGCGCGGTCGGGCATTCTTAGCCCTTGCAGCAAGTCCTCGAGACGGGGCGACGGGGTCACATCGATCGTGAGTCTCTGCTCGTTTCCGCAAGCCCCTAATCCACTAACGATTTGGATATTTGATCCGAGCCGGCCTTTGGCCGGATAGCACTAACCATCACGTGGGAAGAGTTATGGGCACTCTGCATCGTAGCATCAGCCGAAAGCTTTGTCAGACGTCCAGTTCAGCCTAGCGGCCGGGCTGGGCCGGCACCATCCGGTAGTGGTGGAGCCTGGTTCGCCCTGCACGCAATGACCCGGAGGGCAAGGGGCAATGACCCAAGACCCCCTTGCGCTTAGGAGGTAGACCGACGGGGACCTCTCTGCTGAGCTGTAGGTAGGGTTGCGGTGTATCGTTTGGCCGAGGCCGGGCATGACCCAGGAAAGTGTGTCCGGTCGGAGTTAAGCGAGCGTGGTGGGTAAGTTGGTGCACCCCTGCAGGGAAGAACACATCTATCGATAGCCGGTCCGACGGTAAAGGACACTCGGAATTGTATCCCGATCGATACAATTAGAACTTGAGATGGTACCTGGATATGTGGCTCCGGGATCACTTTCTCGCAGGGAGTCGAGGAAGGATCTCTGGGCGAGACTGTTACTTGACACTACTACTACTTTACATTATGCTATACTGTACTCTTCTAATGCTGCAAGATCGTTGAAGATACTTGAAGATGCTAGTCTTTGATAGGACTAGGCCTTCTCTCTATTCTGGCATTTCTGCAGCCCAGTCCACATATACAGCCTTCCTTTGATAATGTTGCATATGTAGTTTAGATCCTTGCTTGCTGAGTACTTCGGAGTACTCATGGTTGCTTTGCTTTCTTTTTCTCCCCATATCAGTTTGTCGTGACCAGATGACAGAGCCCTGAGACAGCTGCACCTCTGACGACTACTACTACCACCTCGAGAGTGGTTACTTCTACGAGCTGGCCGACGACCAGGAGTAGGATCGGAGGGTCCCAGGCAGGAGGCCTGCGCCTTTCGATCGTAGTGTTTTGTTTTGCCCCGCCTTTTTAAGGCCTCTCTGTTTTTTCTTTTATATATGTACCCAGATATCTGATGCTTCCGCTGACACTTGTATGCCATCGAGCTATGTATTTGGGCCCTCGAGGCCCTGGATTGTAATATAAAGCTTGTATGACTTTATTTATGTTTTTAGAGTTGTGTTGTGATAACTTCAAGTGAGTCCTTGGGCTTGATCATGTGCATTTGCGTGTATGATTAGTGCACGATTAAGCCGGGGGCGTCACAACAGGCTCTTTGTCTTTCATAGTTTTCAAAGTCATTCCCGCCTTAGAACCATATTGAGTAATATGATTGTGGATCTTTTTATCCAAATTCTCAAGATGTTCTATAGTGGGAATTTTTCTTTCAATAGCATCTACCCTTTGCATCACATGCTCAAGGGTCAATGGTGTTTCGTTAACTGTGATAGGTGGCGCGCATTAAAAGCATCCAAATAAGAGCAAGTCAAGAAATTCCCATCGGTAATAGTGTCAAGTGCAAAACGATACCAAGGAGTAACTCCCACATAAATATTACGGAGAAGAATAGTGGTGGATTGCTTGCAAGATGATCTATGATGAGCATCGCAAATCCTATACCAAGCATCTTTCAAATTTTCTCCTCCTCTTTGTTTGAAGTCAAGGACTCCATTCTCCGAGGTGGAGTTAGAAGAAGAACTAGTCATAGCGATAAAACAACGAATAAGGCAAACAATAAAATGGTGAAGGAAAAGAGGCAAATAAAAGTGGCCAAAGAAAAGGCTAATATTTTTGTAAAAAAAATTTCAAGTGGGGAAGATGAAAACAAGAGGCAAATGGCAAATAAAGTAAATGCAAAGGTAAGAGTTGAGAGTGTAGGTACTTGGTAATGTTGATGATGTCTCCCCTGCAACGGCGCCAGAAATACTTCCTGCTACTTGTAGACTGCATTGGATTTTTATCCCCGAAGAGGAGAGGATGATGCAGCACAGTAGAGTAAGTATTTCTCTCAGTTAAGAAACCAAGGTTATCAATCCAGTAGGAGAACCAAGCAACACCACGTAAACAGCACCTACACACAAAACACAAACCCTCGCACCCAACGCAAACGAGAGGTTGTCAATCTCTCAGCGGTCAAGCAACGAGATTAAATGGTATATGATAGATTGATAAATAAATAAAAGATAAAAATGTGCAGCAAGTATTTTTGTATAAGTAAACAAGATAGATCTTATAGTAAAAGTAGACCCGGGGGCCGTAGAGCTCACTAGTGGCATCTCTCTCAAGAAAATAGCATACGGTGGGTAAACAAATTACTGTTGGGCAATTGATAGAAAAGCAAATAATTATGACGCTATCCAAGGCAATGATCATGATATAGGCATCACATCCAAATCAAGTAGACCGCCTCCTACCTGCATCTACTACTATTACTTCACACATCGACCGCTATCCAGCATGCATCTAGTGTATTAAGTCCAAAAGAATGAAGTAATGCATTAAGAACGATGACATGATGTAGTCAAGATAAAAACATATAAGAATTCACCCCAACTTGTTATCCTTAATGGCAACAATACTTGTGTCAATTCCCCTTCTGTCACTAGGACCGAGCACCGCAAGATCGAACCCATTACCGAGCACCTCTTCCCATTGCAAGAAGATTTAATCTAGTTGGCCAAACCAAACGAAAACTTCGGAGAAGAAATACAAGGCTATACTAAATCATGCATAAAAGAGATCAGCAAAGAACTCAAATGAAACAAGGATAGATCTCATCATAAACTCACAATTCATTGGATCCCAACAAACACACCGCACAAAGTCATTACATCGGATGGATCTCCATGAAGATCATGGAGACCATTGTATTGAGAAACGCAAAGAGAGAGAGAGAGCCATCTAGCTACTACCTATGGACCCATAGGTCTATGGTGAACTACTCATGCATCATCGTAGAGGCGGCAAGGGGATGCTTGATACGTCTCCAACATATCTATAATTTTTTATTGTTCCATGATATTATATTATCTGTTTTGGATGTTTTATATGCATTAATATGCTATTTTATATTATTTTTGGGACAAACCTATTAACCTAGAGCCCATTGCCAGTTTCTGTTTTTTCCTTGTTTTTTAGTTTCGCAGAAAAGGAATACCAAACGGAATAAAACTTTTGCCATGATTTTTCTTGGACCAGAAGGAAACCAGAAGACTTGGAGATGAAGTCGGAGGAGCCACGAGGCGGCCACAAGGACGGAGGGTGCGCCCAAGGGGGTAGAGCACGCCTCCACCCTTGTGGGCCCCTCGTGCACCTCCTGACCTAAATTCTTTCGCCTATATATACTCATATATCCCCAAACCAACAGAGGCATCCACGAAAAGACTTTTCCACCGCCGCAACCTTCTGTACCCGTGAGATCCCATCTAGGGACCTTTTCCGGCACCCTGCCGGAGGGGGATTCGATCATGGAGGGCTTCTACATCAACACCATTACCCTTCCGATGAAGCGTGAGGAGTTTACCACAGACCTACGGGTCCATAGCTAGTAGCTAGATGGCTTCTTCTCTCTCTTTGATTCTCAATACCATGTTCTCCTCAATGTTCTTGGAGATCTATTCGATGTAATACTTTTTTGCGGTGTGTTTGCCGAGATACGATGAATTGTGGATTTATGATCAGCTTATCTATGAATATTATTTGAATCTTCTCTGAATTCTTATATGCATGATTTGATATCTCTGTAATTCTCTTCGAACTATCGGTTTGGTTTGGCTAACTAGATTGGTTTTTCATGCAATGGGAGAAGTGCTTAGCTTTGGGTTCAATCTTGCGGTGTCCTTTCCCAGTGACAGTAGGGGCAGCAAGGCACGTATTGTATTGTTGCCATCGAGGTTAAAAATATGGGGTTTTCACCATATTGCTTGAGTTAATTCCTCTACATCATGTCATCTTACTTAATGCATTACTCCGTTCTTTATGAACTTAATACTCTAGATGCATGCTGGATAGCGGTCGATGTGTGGAGTAATAGTAGTAGATGCAGAATCGTTTCGGTCTACTTGACACGGACGTGATGCCTATATTCATGATCATTGCCTTAGATATCGTCATAACTTTGCGCTTTTCTATCAATTGCTCGGCAGTAATTTGTTCAGCCACCATATTATTTTCTATCTTGAGAGAAGCCTCTAGTGAAACCTATGGCCCCCGGGTCTATTTTCCATCACATAATCTTCTACTTTTTATCATACAAGTTCCTGATCTACTATTTTGCAATCTTTTACTTTCCGATCTATAAAACAAAAATACCAAAAATATTTACTTTATCGTTTATCTATCTCTATCAGATCTCAGTTTTGCAAATAACCGTGAAGGGATTGACAACCCCTTTATCGCGTTGGGTGCAAGTTGTTTGTGCAGTTATTCGGTGATTTGTGCGTTGTCTCCTACTGGATTGATACCTTGGTTCTCAAACTGAGGGAAATACTTACCTCTACTTTGCTGCATCACCCTTTCCTCTTCAAGGGAAAAACCAACGCAAGCTCAAGAAGTAGCAGGAAGAATTTCTGGCGCCGTTGCCGGGGAGATCTACGCCAAGTCAAGACATACCAAGTACCCATCATAAAACTCTCATCTCTTGCATTACAATATTCGCCATTTGCCTCTCGTTTTCCTCTCCCCCACTTCTAAAACAATTTTCTAAAATATTTGCCTTTTTATTCGCCCTCTTTTTCGTTTGCCTTTTTCTCGTTTGATCTTTTGTTTGCTTGTGTGACCATGTGTCTTCTATTTGCTTGCATCTTCGCTTGCTAAAAATCTATTGATATGGATCCTCATCCACTTGCTAATCTTTTTAAAGGATCCAATTATGATGAACCAATTGCTAGTGAGTTGAGTGCACTAGATTATCTTTATAAGGTTTTGCTTGAAATTCGTGAATCTGGAAATTGTGATGAAGTGTGAAAAGAAGAAATCTATGAAGTGATTCACGATATCTCCTTGGATGAAAAGCGTGTTTGCAATGGTTCTACTATAAATTCTATTAATGTCAGTTGTGCTAATGATATGCAAAAACCCTAAGCTTGGGGATGCTAGTTTTGCTAGGTCCACTACTTGTTGCAATGATCATGATTGGGGTGATTCTTTTTATGATCTTGAAAATTTATTTAAGCCCCATGATGAATATGAGATTGATAATAATGTTTGCAATAATATTGAAAGTGGGTTTGGAAGAGTGTCAACTTTAGATCCAACATATTTGGAGAATGTTCAATCTTATGAATTTTTTGATAAAAGTGGGTTTGGAGAGGTCATGACTTTATTTTATGATAATCTCACTATTTTGGAAGAGTGTCAACTTTGCACGCATGTGGATCATGTTGAGAATATTTTATGTGATAGTTATTTTGTTCAATTTGATTATGATCCTATATGTAATTATTATGAGAGAGGAAAATATGATGGTAGAAATTTTCATGTTACTAGATTACCTCTCATTATGTTGAGATTGCTATTGTTTCTTTCTTCCTTGCATATGCTAGTTTTTCCTTACCTTGACAATTTGTTTGCCTATAAGATGCCTATGCATAGGAAGTATGTTAGACTTAGATGTCTTTTTCACATGCTATATGATGCTCTCTTTGTGCTTCAATTCTTGTCTTTCATGTGAGCATCATTAAAATCTCAATGCCTAGCTAAAAGGCTTTAAAGAAAAGCGATTGTTGGGAGACAACCCAATATTTTTATTTCCTGTTTTGCAATAAAAAATTCATCTAGCCTATGGTTAGATTTGGTTTTGTTTTAATTAGTGTTTGTGCTAAGTCAAACCTTTGGGATGGCTTACGGTGATAGTTGATTTGATCTTGCTGAAAAACAGAAACTTTTGCGTCCAGTCTCAGAGTTTTATTAATTCACTGGAGGGTTGAAAAACCTTGAAGTTTTTATACGAGATTTATATACAAATTTCATCTGTATTCAGAATTTTTCAGAATTTTCTGAATTACATAAGTATTATAACAATTCGGATCTTTGCAGACTGTTCTGTTTTTGACAGATTCTGTTTTCTTTGTGTTGTTTGCTTATTTTGATGAATCTATGGGTAGTATCGGGGGGTATGAACTATGGAAAAGTTGGAATACAGTAGATATTACATCAATATCAATAAATAATGAGTTCACAATAGTACCAAAGTGGTGATTTATTTTCTTATAATAACGGAGCTTATGAGATTTTCTGTTGAGTTTTGTGTTGTGAAGTTTTCAAGTTTTTGGGTAAGGATTTGATGGACTATGGAATAAGGAGTGGCAAGAGCCTAAGCTTGGGGATGCCCAAGGCACCCCAATTTAATATTCAAGGACAACCAAGAGCCTAATCTTGGGGATGCCCCGGAAGGCATCCCCTCTTTCGTCTTCGTCTATCGGTAACTTTACTTGAGGCTATATTTTTATTCACCACATGATATGTGTTTTGCTTGGAGCGTCTTGTATAATTTGAGTCTTTGCTTTTTAGTTTGCCACAATCATCCTTGCTGTACACACCTTTTGAGAGGGACACACATGAATCGTGATTTATTAGAATACTCTATGTGCTTCACTTACATCTTTTGAGCTAGGCAATTTTGCTCTAGTGCTTCACTTATATCTTTTTAGAGCACGGCGGTGGCTTTATTTTGTAGAAATTTTTGAACTCTCATGCTTCACTTATATTATTTTGAGAGCCTTTAAACAGCATGGTAATTTGCTTTGGTTATAAATTTAGTCCTAATATGATAGGCATCCAAGAGGGATATAATAAAAACTTCCATATAAAGTGCATCGAATACTATGAGAAGTTTGATTCCTTATGATTGTTTTGAGATATAAAGATGGTGATATTAGAGTCATGCTAGTGAGTAATTTGGATTTGATAAATACTTGTGTTAAGGTTTGTGATTCCCGTAGCATGCACGTATGGTGAACCGTTATGTGATGAAGTCGGAGCATGATTTATTTATTTATTGTCTTCCTTATGAGTGGCGGTCGGGGACGAGCGATGGTCTTTTCCTACCAATCTATCCCCCTAGGAGCATGTGCGTAGTACTTTGTTTCAATAACTAATAGATTTTTGCAATAAGTTTGTGAGTTCTTTATGACTAATGTTGAGTCCATGGATTATACGCACTCTCACCCTTCCACCATTGCTAGCCTCTCTAGTGCCACGCAACTTTCGCCGGTACCATACACCCACCATATACCTTCCTCAAAACAGCCACCATACCTACCTATTATGGCATTTCCATAGCCATTCCGAGATATATTGCTATGCAACTTTCCACCGTTCAGTTTATTATGACACGCTTCATCATTGTCATATTGCATTGTATGATCATGTAGTTGACATCGTATTTGTGGCAAAGCCACCGTTCATAATTCTTTCATACATGTCACTCTTGATTCATTACACATCCCGGTACACCGCCGGAGGCATTCATATAGAGTCATATTTTGTTCTAAGAATCGAGTTGTAATTCTTGAGTTGTAAGTAAATAAAAGTGTGATGATCTTCATTATTAGAGCATTGTCCCATGTGAGGAAAGGATGATGGAGACTATGATTCCCCCACAAGTCGGGATGAGACTCCGGACGAAAAATAAAATAAAAAGAGGCCAAAAAAAATGAGAGAAGGCCCAAATAAAAAAATGAGAGAAAAGAGAGAAGGGGCAATGTTACTATCCTTTTACCACACTTGTGCTTCAAAGTAGCACCGTGATCTTCATGATAGAGAGTCTCCTATGTTGTCACTTTCATATACTAGTGGAATTTTTTCATTATAGAACTTGGCTTGTATATTCCAATGATGGTCTTCCTCAAATTGCCTTAGGTCTTCGTGAGCAAGCGAGTTGGATGCACACCCACTTAGTTTCTTTTTTGAGCTTCCATAAACTTATAGCTCTAGTGCATCCGTTGCATGGCAATTCCTACTCACTCACATTGATATCTGTTGATGGGCATCTCCATAGCCCGTTGATACGCCTAGTTGATGTGAGACTATCTCCCTCTTTTTGTCTTCTCCACAACCACCTTCTATTCCACCTATAGTGCTATGTCCATGGCTCACGCTCATGTATTGCGTGAAAGTTGAAAAAGTTTGAGAACGTCAAAAGTATGAAACCATTGCTCGGCTTGTCATCGGGGTTGTGCATGATTTGAATATTTTGTGTGATGAAGATGGAGCATAGCCAAACTATATGATTTTGTAGGGATAAGCTTTCTTTGACCATGTTATTTTGAGAAGACATAATTGCTTTGTTAGTATGCTTGAAGTATTATTATTTCTATGTCAATATTAAACTTTTGTTTTGAATCTTACGGATCTGAACATTCATGCCACAATAAAGAAAATTACTTGGATAAATATGTTAGGTAGCATTCCACATCAAAAATTTTGTTTTTATCATTTACCTACTCGAGGACGAGCAGGAATTAAGCTTGGGGATGCTTGATACGTCTCCAACGTATCTATAATTTTTTATTGTTCCATGCTATTATATTATCTGTTTTGGATGTTTTATATGCATTAATATGCTATTTTATATTATTTTTGGGACTAACCTATTAACCTAAATCCCAGTGCCAGTTTCTGTTTTTTCCTTGTTTTTGAGCTTCGCAGAAAAAGAATACCAAACGGAGTCCAAACGGAATAAAACTTTCGCGATGATTTTTCTTGGACCAGAAGGAAACCAGGAGACTTGGAGATGAAGTCGGAGGAGCCACGAGGCGGCCACAAGGATGGAGGGCGTGCCCCTCGTGCACCTCCTGACCTAATTCTTTCGCCTATATATACTCATATATCCCCAAACCAACAGAGGCATCCACGAAAAGACTTATCCACCGCCGCAACCTTCTGTACCCGTGAGATCCCATCTAGGGACCTTTCTCGGCACCCTGCCGGAGGGGGATTCGATCACGGATGGCTTCTACATCAACACCATTGCCCTTCCGATGAAGCGTGAGTAGTTTACCACAGACCTACGGGTCCATAGCTAGTAGCTAGATGGCTTCTTCTCTCTCTTTGATTCTCAATAACATGTTCTCCTCGATGTTCTTAGAGATCTATTCGATGTAATACTTTTTTGCGGTGTGTTTGCCGAGATCCGATGAATTGTGGATTTATGATCAGCTTATCTATGAATATTATTTGAATCTTCTCTGAGTTCTTATATGCATGATTTGATATCTTTGTAATTCTCTTCGAAACTATCGGTTTGGTTTGGCCAACTAGATTGGTTTTTCTTGCAATGGGAGAAGTGCTTAGCTTTGGGTTCAATCTTGCGGTGTCCTTTCCCAGTGACAGTAGGGCCAGCAAGGCACGTATTGTATTGTTTCCATCGAGGATAAAAAGATGGGGTTTTCATCATATTGCTTGAGTTAATTCCTCTACATCATGTCATCTTACTTAATGCGTTACTCCGTTCTTTATGAACTTAATACTCTAGATGCATGCTGGATAGCAGTCGATGTGTGGAGTAATAGTAGTAGATGTAGAATCGATTCTGTCTACTTGACACGGACGTGATGCCTATATTCATGATCATTGCCTTAGATATCGTCATAACTTTGCGCTTTTCTATCAATTGCTCGGCAGTAATTTGTTCACCCACCGTATTATTTTCTATCTTGAGAGAAGCCTCTAGTGAAACCTATGGCCCCCGGGTCTATTTTCCATCATATAATCTTCTACTTTTTATCATACAAGTTTCCGATCTACTATTTTGCAATCTTTTACTTTCCGATCTATAAAACAAAAATACCAAAAATATTTACTTTATTGTTTATCTATCTCAATCAGATCTCAGTTTTGCAAATAACCGTGAAGGGATTGACAACCCCTTTATCGCGTTGGGTGCAAGTTGTTTGATTGTTTGTGCAGGTATTCGGTGATTTGTGCGTTGTCTCCTACTGGATTGATACCTTGGTTCTCAAACTGAGGGAAATACTTATCTCTACTTTGCTGCATCACCCTTTCCTCTTCAAGGGAAAAACCAACGCAAGCTCAAGAAGTAGCAGGAAGAATTTCTGGCGCCGTTGCCGGGGAGATCTACGCCAAGTCAAGACATACCAAGTACCCATCATAAAACTCTCATCTCTTGCATTACAATATTCGCCATTTGCCTCTCGTTTTCCTCTCCCCCACTTCTAAAACAATTTTTGAAAAGATTTGCCTTTTTATTCGCCCTCTTTTTCGTTTGCCTTTTTCTCGTTTGATCTTTTGTTTGCTTGTGTGACCATGTGTCTTCTATTTGCTTGCATCTTCGCTTGCTAAAAATCTATTGATATGGATCATCATCCACTTGCTAATCTTTTTAAAGGATCCAATTATGATGAACCAATTGCTAGTGAGTTGAGTGCACTAGATTATCTTTATAAGGTTTTGCTTGAAATTCGTGAATCTGGAAATTGTGATGAAGTGTTAAAGAAGAAATCTATGAAGTGATTCACGATATCTCCTTGGATGAAAAGCATGATTGCAATGGTTCTACTATAAATTCTATTAATGTCAGTTGTGCTAATGATATGCAAAACCCTAAGCTTGTGGATGCTAGTTTTGCTAGGTCCACTACTTGTTGCAATGATCATGATTGGGGTGATTCTTTTTATGATCTTGAAAATTTATTTAAGCCCCATGATGAATATGAGATTGATAATAATGTTTGCAATAATATTGAAAGTGGGTTTGGAAGAGTGTCAACTTTAGATCCCTCATATTTGGAGAATGTTCAATCTTATGAAATTTTTGATAAAAGTGGGTTTGGAGAGGTCATGACTTTATTTTATGATAATCCCACTATTTTGGAAGAGTGTCAACTTTGCACGCATGTGGATCATGTTGAGAATATTTTATGTGATAGTTATTTTTTTGAATTTGATTATGATCCTACATGTAATTATTATGAGAGAGGAAAATATGATGGTAGAAATTTTCATGTTACTAGATTACCTCTCGTTATGTTGAGATTGCTATTGTTTCTTTCTTCCTTGCATATGCTAGTTTTTGCTTACCTTGACAATTTGTTTGCCTATAAGATGCCTATGCATAGGAAGTATGTTAGACTTAGATGTGTTTTTCACAAGCTATATGATGCTCTCTGTGTGCTTCAATTCTTGTCTTTCATGTGAGCATCATTAAAATCTCAATGCCTAGCTAAAAGGCTTTAAAGAAAAGCGCTTGTTGGGAGACAACCCAATATTTTTATTTCCTGTTTTGCAATAAATAATTCATCTAGCCTCTGGTAAGATTTGGTTTTGTGTTTTAATTAGTGTTTGTGCTAAGTAAAACCTTTGGGATGGCTTACGGTGATAGTTGATTTGATCTTGCTGAAATACAGAAACTTTTGCGTCCAGTCTCAGAATTTTATTAATTGACTGGAGCGTTGAAAAACACTGAATTATTTATACGAGATTTATGTACAAATTTCTTATGTTTCCCTAATATTTCAGAATTTTTGGAGTTACATAATTATTAGAACAATTCGGATCTTCGCAGACTGTTCTGTTTTTGAGAGATTCTGTTTTCTTTGTGTTGTTTGCTTATTTTGATGAATCTATGGGTTGTATCGGGGGGTATGAACCATGTAAAAGTTGGAATACAGTAGATATTACAACAATATAAATAAAGAATGAGTTCACAACAGTACCAAAGTGGTGATTTATTTTCTTATACTAACGGAGCTTATGAGATTTTCTGTTGAGTTTTGTGTTGTGAAGTTTTCAAGTTTTTGGGTAAGGATTTGATGGACTATGGAATAAGGAGTGGCAAGAGCCTAAGCTTGGGGATTCCAAGGCACCCCAAGGTAATATTCAAGGACAACCAAGATCCTAAGCTTGGGGATGCCCTGGAAGGCATCCCCTCTTTCGTCTTCGTCTATCGGTAACTTTACTTGAGGCTATATTTTTATTCACCACATGATATGTGTTTTGCTTGGAGCGTCTTGTATAATTTGAGTCTTTGCTTTTTAGTTTGCCACAATCATCCTTGCTGTACACACCTTTTGAGAGGGACACACATGAATCGTTATTTGTTAGAATACTCTATGTGCTTCACTTATATCTTTTGAGCTAGGCAATTTTGCTCTAGTACTTCACTTATATCTTTTTAGAGCACGGCGGTGGCTTTATTTTGTAGAAATTATTGAACTCTCATTCTTCACTTATATTATTTTGAGAGCCTTTAAACAGCATGGTAATTTTCTTTGGTTATAAATTTAGTCCTAATATGATAGGCATCCAAGAGGGATATAATAAAAACTTTCATATAAAGTGCATCGAATACTATGAGAAGTTTGATTCCTTATGATTGTTTTGAGATATAAAGATGGTGATATTAGAGTCATGCTAGTGAGTAATTGTGGATTTGAGAAATACTTGTGTTAAGGTTTGTGATTCCCGTAGCATGCACGTATGGTGAACCGTTATGTGATGAAGTCGGAGCATGATTTATTTATTGATTGTCTTCCTTATGAGTGGCGGTCGGGGACGACGATGGTCTTTTCCTACCAATCTATCCCCCTAGGAGCATGCGCATAGTACTTTGTTTTGATAACTAATAGATTTTTGCAATAAGTATGTGAGTTCTTTATGACTAATGTTGAGTCCATGGATTATACACACTCTCACCCTTCCACCATTGCTAGCCTCTCTAGTGCCGCGCAACTTTCACCGGTACCATACACCCACCATATACCTTCCTCAAAACAGCCACCATACCTACCTATTATGGCATTTCTATAGCCATTCCGAGATATATTGCCATGCAACTTACCACCGTTCCATTTATTATGACACGCTTCATCATTGTCATATTGCTTTGCATGATCATGTAGTTGACATCGTATTTGTGGCAAAGCCACCGTTCATAATTCTTTCATACATTTCACTCTTGATTCATTGCACATCCCGGTACACCGCCGAAGGCATTCATATAGAGTCATATTTTGTTCTAAGAATCGAGTTGTAATTCTTGAGTTGTAAGTAAATAAAAGCGTGATGATCTTCATTATTAAAGCATTGTCCCATGTGAGGAAAGGATGATGGAAACTATGATTCCCCCACAAGTCGGGATGAGACTCCGGACGAAAAAAAAAGAGGCCAAAAAAATGAGAGAAGGCCCAAATAAAAAAATGAGAGAAAAGAGAGAAGGGGCAATGTTACTATCCTTTTACCATACTTGTGCTTCAAAGTAGCACCGTGATCTTCATGATAGAGAGTCTCCTATGTTGTCACTTTCATATACTAGTGGGAATTTTTCATTATAGAACTTGGCTTGTATATTCCAATGAGGGGCTTCCTCAAATTGCCCTAGGTCTTCGTGAGCAAGCGAGTTGGATGCACACCCACTTAGTTTCTTTTTTGAGCTTTCATAAACTTATAGCTCTAATGCATCCGTTGCTTGGCAATCCCTACTCACTCACATTGATATCTATTGATGGGCATCTCCATAGCCCGTTGATACGCCTAGTTGATGTGAGACTATCTCCCTCTTTTTGTCTTCTCCACAACCACCTTCTATTCCACCTATAGTGCTATGTCCATGGCTCACGCTCATGTATTGCGTGAAAGTTGAAAAAGTTTGAGAACGTCAAAACTATGAAACCATTGCTTGGCTTGTCATCGGGGTTGTGCATGATTTGAATATTTTGTGTGATGAAGATGGAGCATAGCCAGACTATATGATTTTGTAGGGATAAACTTTCTTTGGCCATGTTATTTTGAGAAGACATAATTGCTTTATTAGTATGCTTGACGTATTATTGTTTCTATGTCAATATTAAACTTTTGTTTTGAATCTTACGGATCTAAACATTCATGCCACAATAAAGAAAATTACTTGGATAAATATGTTAGCTAGCATTCCACATCAAAAATTCTGTTTTTATCATTTACCTACTCGAGGACGAGCAGGAATTAAGCTTGGGGATGCTTGATACGTCTCCAATGTATCTATAATTTTTGATTGTTCCATGCTATTATATTATCTGTTTTGGATGTTTTATATGCATTAATATGCTATTTTATATTATTTTTGGGACTAACCTATTAACCTAGAGCCCAGTGCCAGTTTCTGTTTTTTCCTTGTTTTTGAGTTTCGCAGAAAAGGAATACCAAACGGAATAAAACTTTCGCGATGATTTTTCTTGGAACAGAAGGAAACCAGGAGACTTGGAGATGAAGTCGGAGGAGCCACGAGGCGGCCACAAGGATGGAGGGCGTGCCCCCCACCCTTGTGGGCCCCTCGTGCACCTCCTGACCTAATTCTTTCGCCTATATATACTCATATATCCCCAAACCAACAGAGGCATCCACGAAAAGACTTTTCCACCACAACAACCTTCTGTACCCATGAGATCCCATCTAGGGACCTTTTCCGGCACCCTGTCGGAGGGGGATTCGAACACGGAGGGCTTCTACATCAACACCATTGCCCTTCCGATGAAGCGTGAGTAGTTTACCACAGACCTACGGGTCCATAGCTAGTAGCTAGATGGCTTCTTCTCTCTCTTTGATTCTCAATACCATGTTCTCCTTGATGTTCTTGGAGATCTATTCGATGTAATACTTTTTTGCGGTGTGTTTGCCGAGATCTGATGAATTGTGGATTTATGATCAGCTTATCTATGAATATTATTTGAATCTTCTCTGAGTTCTTATATGCATGATTTGATATCTTTGTAATTCTCTTCGAACTATCGGTTTGGTTTGGCCAACTAGATTGGTTTTTCTTGCAATGGGAGAAGTGCTTAGCTTTGGGTTCAATCTTGCGGTGTCCTTTCCCCGTGACAGTAGGGGCAGCAAGGCACGTATTGTATTGTTGCCAGCGAGGATAAAAAGATGGGGTTTTCATCATATTGCTTGAGTTAATTCCTCTACATCATGTCATCGTACTTAATACGTTACTCCGTTCTTTATGAACTTAATACTCTAGATGCATGCTGGATAGCGGTCGATGTGTGGAGTAATAGTAGTAGATGCAGAATCATTTCGGTCTACTTGACACGGACGTGATGCCTATATTCATGATCATTGCCTTAGATATCGTCATAACTTTGCGCTTTTCTATCAATTGCTCGGCAGTAATTTGTTCACCCACCGTATTATTTTCTATCTTGAGAGAAGTCTCTAGTGAAACTTATGGCCCCCGGGTCTATTTTCCATCATATAATCTTTTACTTTTTATCATACATGTTTCCGATCTACTATTTTGCAATCTTTTACTTTCCGATCTATAAAACAAAAATACCAAAAATATTTACTTTATCGTTTATCTATCTCTATCAGATCTCACTTTTGCAAATAACCGTGAAGGGATTGACAACCCCTTTTCGCGTTGGGTGCAAGTTGTTTGATTGTTTGTGCAGGTATTCGGTGATCTGTGCGTTGTCTCCTACTGGATTGATACCTTGGTTCTCAAACTGAGGGAAATACTTATATCTACTTTGCTGCATCACCCTTTCCTCTTCAAGGGAAAAACCAACGCAAGCTCAAGAAGTAGCAGGGCGCGCCCTGGTGCCATGTGGGGCCCTCCAGCTTTATCTTCCTTGGCCTCCAAGTTCCTGGTGATTCTTATCTTCAGTAAAAAAATCTCCAAAAAGTTCCGGGACGATTCGATCTTATCTGGTACTGATTTTCTGAAAAACAAAAACAGGGCAGAAAACAGGAACTGGCACGTGGCACTAAATTAATAGGTTAGTCCCCAAAAATGATATAAAAATGTATAAAATGATAATAAAAACATCCAAGAGTAATAATATCATAGCATGGAACAAGCAAAAATAATAGATACGTTGGAGACGTATCATATTGCCACTCTTTTTGCTCATGAGGAAAAGATTCGTTACTACTATATTCTTAAGTTGTTCCCTTTTTCATTAAAGGGTGATGCTAAGGCTTGGTACAATACTCTTACTCCTGGTTGGGTGCGTAGTCCCCAGGATATGATTTACTACTTCTCTGAAAAATATTTCCCTGCTCATAATAAACAAGCTACCTTGCAGGAAATATTTAACTTTGTGCAGGTTGAAGTAGAGAGTCTCCCACAAGCTTGGGGGAGGCTTCTCCAGCTACTTAATGCTTTGCCAGATCATCCTCTGAAGAAAAATGAAATACTTGATATCTTCTATAATGGTATAAATGATGCTTCTAGGGACTACCTAGACAGTTGTGCTGGGTGTGTTTTCAGGGAACAAACTGTTACTCAAGCGGAGGAATTATTAATGAATATATTAAAGAATGATAATGAATGGACACTTCCTGAACCACCGCCTGAACCTACTCCGAAGAAGAGGGGTATTCTATTTCTCAGTCCTGAAGACATGCAGGAAGCAAAGAAATGCATGAAGGAAAAGGGTATTAAAGCTGAAGATGTTAAGAATTTACCACCTATTGAAGAAATACATGGGATCAATGCACCACCACCACAGGTGGTAGAGGTAAATTCTTTGTTAAAGTTTAATGAAAATGATGTCCCTTATGGTAAAACTCCTCATCAGTGCTATTATGAGTTTGATAATTATATTGTAAACAAAATTATTTCAATGCTCGTGCTATGAAATAATTGGAACATAATGCTCATGCAATAGATCGTTTGAGTGATTTGTTGTTTACAATTATCAATGATGTTAAAGGAGGTAGTAAGCATGCTTCTATGGTTCAAACTCAGTTAGAACAAGTTGCTAAATCTCAAAGTGATTTGCTTGATGATATGAATAGAAATGTGCATGATCATGTTGTTCGAGTTATGACTAGGGGTGGTAGGATGACCGAGGAGCCTCTATATCCCGAGGGACACCCCAAGAGAGTTGAACAAGACTCTCAAAGATCTACTATTGATGCTCCTAGTTCTTCTAAAAAGAAGAAGAAAAAGAAAAATGATAAGACTTTTGCTACTTGTAGACGGCGTTGGATTTTTATCCCCGAAGAGGAGAGGATGATGCAGCACAGTAGAGTAAGTATTTCCCTCAGTTAAGAAACCAAGGTTATCAATCCAGAAGGAGAACCAAGCAACACCACGTAAACAGCACCTACACACAAAACGCAAACCCTCGCACCCAACACAAACGAGAGGTTGTCAATCTCTCGGCGGTCAAGTAACGAGATTAAAGGGTATATGATAGATTGATAAATAAATAAAAGATAAAAAAGTGCAGCAAGTATTTTTGTATAAGTAAACAAGATAGATCTTATGATAAAAGCAGACCCGGGGGCCGTAGAGTTCACTAGTGGCATCTCTCTCAAGAAAATAGCATACGGTGGGTAAACAAATTACTGTTGGGCAATTGATAGAAAAGCAAATAATTATGACGCTATCCAAGGCAATGATCATGATATAGGCATCACATCCAAATCAAGTAGACCGACTCATGCATGCATCTACTACTATTACTTCACACATCGACCGCTATCCAGCATGCATCTAGTGTATTAAGTCCAAAAGAACGAAGTAATGCATTAAGAACGATGACATGATGTAGTCAAGATAAAAACATATAAGAATTCACCCCAACTTGTTATCCTTAATGGCAACAATACTTGCGTGTCAATTCCCCTTCTGTCACTAGGACTGAGCACCGCAAGATCGAACCCATTACCGAGCACCTCTTCCCATTGCAAGAAGACCTAATCTAGTTGGCCAAACCAAACCAAAACTTCGGAGAAGAAATACAAGGCTATACTAAATCATGCATAAAAGAGATCAGCAAAGAACTCAAATAAAACAAGGATAGATCTTATCATCAATTCACAATTCATCGGATCCCAACAAACACACCGCACAAAGTCATTGCATCGGATGGATCTCCATGAAGATCATGGAGACCATTGTATTGAGAAACACAAAGAGAGAGAGAGAGAGAGAGAGAGAGCCATCTAGCTACTACCTACAGACCCGTAGGTCTATGGTGAACTACTCACGCATCATCGGAGAGACGGCAAGGTTGATGTAGAGCCCCTCTGTGATGAGTTCCCCCTCCGGCTGAGTACCGGAGAAGGCCTCCAGATGGGATCTCGCGAGAACAGAGGCTTGCGGCAGCGGAAAAAGTATTTCGTGGACTCCCCTGAGGGTTTTGGAATTCTTCTAAATTTATAGTGGTGGAGGTAGGGCAAATGGCGCAAGGAGGGGCCCACATGGCATTGGGGCGCGCCCTGGTGCCATGTGGGGCCCTCCAGCATTATCTTCCTTGGCCTCCAAGTTCTTGGTGATCCTTATCTTCAATAAAAAATCTCCAAAAAGTTTTGGGACGATTCGATCTTATCTGGTACTGATTTTCTGAAAAACAAAAACAGGGCAGAAAACAGGAACTGGCACGTGGCACTAAGTTAATAGGTTAGTCCCCAAAAATGATATAAAAATGTATAAAATGATAATAAAAACATCCAAGAATAATAATATCATAGCATGGGACAAGCAAAAATAAAAGATACGTTGGAGATGTATCAAGCATCCCCAAGCTTAACTCCTGCTCGTCCTCGAGTAGGAAAGTGATAAAACATATTTTTGATTGTGGAATGCTACCCAACATACTTCATATTATTTTCATAGCATAGACATGAGGACTTGTATGATTCAAAGCAATAGTCTATAGTTTGACATGAAGACATAGATACTCAAAGTGATGTTAACAAACAACCATGCCTTTCAAAATAACAATGCTAAAGAAAATTATCCCTAGCCCATTATGCTCAATCATTGATCCATTCATGAAACACACTCGAATATCAATCATACTCCATGCATACACATGACCACATGACCCCCTAGTTGGTGCTTTTAATGAGAAGGATGAGACACAACATAAAAAGTAAATAGAAAGGCCCTTCACAGAGGGAAGCATTGATTTACAGAGGTGCCAGAGCTCAAGTTTTAAAAGAGATGAAAATTTTATTTTGGGAGGCATGCTTTTCTCGTCAACGAGAACGACTTAAGGTTCCCAACACTTTTCACACTGGATACATCATAGGCGGTTCCCAAACAAAAAATAATAGTTTTGCTCCCCATCATCGTTCCATGGTTTTGAGACTTTTGTCCCTTTTTTCCATTCACATCCGAAGGAGTTTGTTTTCCACCTTTCCTTATCACAATCCATGGCTAGCCGTATTCACGGGTGCCCTCCGTACAAACACATTCAAAGGAAATTCAATTTATTTTGGGACTGGGCATCCCTTTTACCGCCACACTCTCGTGCAATGACAAGTGAATAAACACTCATCGTGAGAATGACATATCCAACATGAAAATCATTGGCCACCCCTCACCGCTTCATGAGCAATACAGGCACACAAAAGAGAAATTATTTTTGATTTTTTTTTAGAGATGGCACATGCAAATTTACTTAGGATGGCATTGAAATACCGTATATATGTAGATATGGTGGACACAATTGGCAAAACAAGTTTTAAGGTAAAGGATGTACAAGTAGAATTCCCACTTAGTACAAATGGAGGCTAGCATAAAGGTTGAGAAGCGACCAACTAAGAAACCATAATGATGCACATGCATACATAAAACAAACCAACACCGAATAATGCATCACAAGTAGGATTTAACTTCATTGCATAACTATTGACTTTCGTGCTTGCATAGGGAATCATAAACCTTAACATCACTATTCATACTAGAGCATAATTACTCATGAACATAAATCACATATTATCATCTACATATCTCAAAACTATTGCAAGGAATCAAGTTTTTTTTTCATGTCCCATAAAATTTTTATGCTAGTTTTCATTATTCTACTTGAATATTCATCACATGGGGACCAAGCTCATAGCTTGTGCAATTTACCATAACTATTTTCATACTCTCAAAAAGATATAAGTGAAGCATGAGAGCAAAATTTCTTGCATTCTCAAAAAGATATAAGTGAAGCAAGAGAACAAGTTTCTTCAAAACATTCGCACCACCGTGCTCAAAAAGATATAAGTGAAGCACTAGAGCAACCACCTAGCTCAACAAATTTAAGTGAAGCACAAGAAGCAAGTCTAACAAATTATGATGACGTGAGGCCATCTCAAGAAAATGTGTTCAGAGGTGATGATTGTGATAAACTAAAAAGCAAAGACTCATATCATACAAGACGCTCCAAGCAAAACACATATCATGCGATGAATAAAAATATAGCCTCAAGTGTGTTACCGATAGTCGTTAGAAGAAAGAGGGGATGCCTTCCGGGGCATCCCCAAGCTTAGACGCTTGAGTCTCCTTAGATATTACCTTGGGGTGCCTTAGGCATCCCCAAGCTTAGGCTTTTGCATCTCTTCATTCCTTCATCCATCGACGTCACACCCAAAACTTGAAAACTTCAATCACACAAAACTCAACAAAACCTTCGTGAGATTCGTTAGTATAACCAAGCAAATCACTACTATAAGTACTGTTCAAAACCCATTCAAATTTTATTTTGCATTATAAGTACTGTGTTCTCACTTTCCCATGACTTACACCCCCCGATACAATCCATAGTTTCATCAAAACAAGCAAACAATGCATAGAAAACAGAATCTGTCAAAAATAGAACAGTCTGTAGCAATCTGTCAAAAAGCCATACTTTTGTAACTCCAAAAATTCTGAAAAAGTAGGACAACGTGGAAAATTTGTATATCAATCACCTTTAAAAAATTCAGACACATTCGACACTCTGACGAATTTATAAAATTCCTGGACTGGGCGTCAAACACTAATTAAAATATAAAAACCAACTCCAAACAGAGGCAAATAAAGGATAATCGAAAGAACAGAAACAAAAATTGAAAAATAAAAATTTATTTTATTCGTTGGGTTGCCTCCCAAAAAGCGCTATCGTTTTACGCCCCTAGCTAGGCATAAAGCAATACATCAAGTATTGTCATCCTTGGATTTTACTCCATAGGTGGCCCTCATTATGGATTCATAGGGCGGTTTAATTTTGGTCATTGGGAAGTGTTCCATGCCTTTCTTCAAAGGAAACTGAAACTTTATATTTCCCTCTTTCATATCAATCACCGCACCAATAGTGCGCAAAAATGGTCTACCAAGAATCAAAGGGCAAGATGGATTGCAATCAATATCAAGAACAATAAAGTCCACGGGTACATAGTTCCTATTTGCCACAATAAGAACATCATTGATCCTCCCCAATGGCTTTTTAATAGTAGAATCCGCCAAATGCAAATTAAGAGAACATTCTTCCAAATTGGTAAAACCAAGAACATCACAAAGAGACTTTGTAATAGTGGAAACACTTGCACCCAAATCACACCAAGCATTGCACTCAAATTTTTTAATCTTAACCTTGATACTAGGTTCCCACTCATCATACAATTTCCTAGGAATAGAGATTTCTAACTCAAGTTTTTCTTCCAAAGCTTTCATTAAGGCTTCCACAATATGTTTAGTAAAAGCCTTATTTTGTTCATAAGCATTTGGTGAGTTCAACAAAGATTGCAATAAAGAAAAACACTCAACCAAAGAACAACTATCATAATTAAAGTCATGACAATCCAAAATAGTGGGTGCGTCACTAGCTAAAGTTTTGACCTCTTCAAACCCACTTTCAACAATTTTTTCATCAAGATTTTCACCCTCCAAATCATGGAGACGCCCTCTATCTAAAGTTGACTCTTCTTCAGTCTCCTTTTCAACAAGATTGACTTTACTAAACAAAGAATCAATAGAAGACACACCAATCATCTTAACATGCTCATCCTTATTGCTACGAAAGTTAGTAAGAGAGGCTTTTTCAAGCAATTCCCGCTTAGCATTCAACATAGCGGTTCTCTTCTTACTTTCTTCAATAGAAACATACATAGCCTTAATAGATTCATTAATATCAACTCTCGAAGGCAAAGATTTCACCTTGAGATTTTCCACATCAAGAGAAAGCCTATCAACACTTTTAGACAAATCATCAATCTTGTTCAACTTTTCTTCTATCGAAGTGTTGAACGTTTTTTGAGCATGGATAAATTCCTTCATACTATTTTCAAAATCAGAGGACATCCTTTGGTTATTATGGGAAGAATTACCATAAGGATTGCCAAAAACATTAGAGGAATTTCCAGGATAAGGCCTAGAATTAAAGTTCCCTCTATAAGCATTATTATTGAAATTGCTACGAGAAACAAAATTCACATCAATAGGATCACTATTTTGTTCAATCAAAGTAGACAAAGGCAAATCATTGGGATCAATAGAAGCATTCTTACTAGCAACCAACTTAACAAGAGCATCAACTTCATCACTCAAAGTGCTAATCTCCTCAATGGCATTCACCTTTTTGGTAGTAGGTGCCCTTTCGGTATGCCATTGGGAGTAATTAGCCATAATATTGTCAAGCAATTTAGTAGCAGCACCCAAAGTAATCTCCATAAAAGTTCCACCCACGGCGGAATCCAAAAGATTTCAAGAAACAAAATTCAAGCCAGCATAATTTTTTTGGATAATCATCCACAAGTTCAAACCATGAGTGGGACAATTTCTCGGCATCAATTTCATTCTCTCCCAAGATTGCGCAACATGTTCATGATCAAGTTGCTGAAAGTTCATAATCTAGTTATGGAGAGAGATGATTTTGGCTGGAGGAAAATATTTAGTAATAAAAGAATCTTTGCATTTGTCCCAAGAATCAATGCTATTGCGAGGCAAAGAAGAAAACCAAATTTTTGCACGATCTCGCAAAGAAAACGGAAATAATTTCAACTTGACAATATCATTGTCCACATATTTTTTCTTTTGCATGTCACACAACTCAACAAAAGTGTTGAGATGTGATGCCGCGTCCTCACTAGGACTTCCAGAAAATTGATCTTTCATAACAAGATTCAATAAAGCATCATTTATGTCAAAAGACTCCGCACTAGTGGCGGGAGGAGCAATAGGAGTGCTAATAAAATCATCATTATTGGTATTGGAAAAATCACACAACTTGGTGTTTTCTTGAGACATGATGTCTACGCAAAAAGAGATTAAGCGAACGAGAAAACGGCGAAGGAAAAAAGGCAAATAAAAGTGGCAAAAGAAAAGGCAAATATTTTTGTAATTTTTTTTTAGAAGTGGGGGAGATGAAAACGAGAGGCAGATGGCAAATAAAGTAAATGCAAAGGTAAGAGTTGAGAGTGTAGGTACTTGGTAATGTTGATGATGTCTCCCCGGCAACGGCGCCAGAAATTCTTCCTGCTACTTGTAGACTGCATTGGATTTTTATCCCCGAAGAGGAGAGGATGATGCAGCACAGTAGAGTAAGTATTTCCCTCAGTTAAGAAACCAAGGTTATCAATCCAGTAGGAGAACCAAGCAACACCACGTAAATAGCACCTACAAACAAAACGCAAACCTTCGCACCCAACGCAAACGAGAGGTTGTCAATCTTTCGGCGGTCAAGTAACGAGATTAAAGGGTATATGATAGATTGATAAATAAATAAAAGATAAAAAAGTGCAGCAAGTATTTTTGTATAAGTAAACAAGATAGATCTTATGATAAAAGTAGACCCGGGGGCCGTAGAGTTCACTAGTGGCATCTCTCTCAAGAAAATAGCATACGGTGGGTAAACAAATTATTGTTGGGCAATTGATAGAAAAGCAAATAATTATGACGCTATCCAAGGCAATGATCATGATATAGGCATCACATCCAAATCAAGTAGACCGACTCCTGCCTGCATCTACTACTATTACTTCACACATCGATCGCTATCCAGCATGCATCTAGTGTATTAAGTCCAAAAGAATGAAGTAATGCATTAAGAACGATGACATGATGTAGTCAAGATAAAAACATATAAGAATTCACCCCAACTTGTTATCCTTAATGGCAACAATACTTGCGTGTCAATTCCCCTTTTGTCACTAGGACTGAGCACCGCAAGATCGAACCCATTACCGAGCACCTCTTCCCATTGCAAGAAGATCTAATCTAGTTGGCCAAACCAAACCAAAACTTCGGGGAAGAAATACAAGGCTATACTAAATCATGCATAAAAGAGACCAGCAAAGAACTCAAATAAAACAAGGATAGATCTGATCATAAACTCACAATTCATCGGATCCCAACAAACACACCGCAAAAAGTCATTACATCAGATGGATCTCCATGAAGCTCATGGAGACCATTGTATTGAGAAACACAAAGAGAGAGAGAGAGAGAGAGAGAGAGAGAGAGAGAGAGAGAGCCATCTAGCTACTACCTACGGACCCGTAGGTCTATTGTGAACTACTCATGCATCATCGTAGAGGCGGCAAGGTTGATGTAGAGCCCCTCCGTGATGAGTTCCCCCTCCGGCGGAGTACCGGTGAAGGCCTCCAGATGGGATATCACGAGAACAGAGGCTTGCGGCGGTGGAAAAAGTATTTCATGGACTCCCCTGAGGGTTTTGGAATTCTTCTGAATTTATAGTGGTGGAGGTAGGGCAAATGGCGCAAGGAGGGGCCCACATGGCACTGGGGCACGCCCCCCTGGGGCGCTCCCTGGTGCCATGTGGGGCCCTCCAGCATTATCTTCCTTGGCCTCCAAGTTCCTGGTGATCCTTATCTTCAATAAAAAATCTCCAAAAAGTTTTGGGACGATTCGATCTTATCTAGTACTGATTTTCTGAAAAACAAAAACAGGGCAGAAAACAGGAACTGGCACGTGGCACTAAGTTAATAGGTTAGTCCCCAAAAATGATATAAAAATGTATAAAATGATAATAAAAACATCCAAGAATAATAATATCATAGCATGGAACAAGCAAAAATAAAAGATGCGTTGGAGACGTATCAACTTTGCATGCTTCTAGTGAACCAGAGGTAGAAAAACCTCCTGATGTTAATCTTGATGTTTCTATTTCTGATGCTAAAACACAATCAGGTGATGAACATATACCTAATGCTACTAATGAGGTCTTGCAGATGCTCAGCCAGAAAATGTTGGAGAACCAAATAATGATATTGATATTGAACCCGCTGAGGATCTTGATAACCCACCGCATAAAAACAAAAGGTATAAGAAAAAGGACTTCGTTGCTAGGAAGCATGGTAAGGAAAGATAACCATGGGTTCAAAAGCCCATGCCTTTTCCTCCTAAGCCTTCTAAGAGTAAGGATGAGGAAGACTTTGATCGCTTTGTTGAAATACTTAGACCTGTTGTTTTACGTACTCGCTTGATTGATATGTTGAAAATGCCTCCTTATGCTAAGTATATGAAAGATATTGTTACTAACAAAAGAAAGATTCCTGAGGCTAAAATTTCTACTATGCTTGCAAATTATTCTTTTAAGGATAGTGTGCCTAAGAAATTGGGAGACCCAGGTATACCAACTATACCTTGTTCCATTAAGAGAAATTATGTTAGAACTGCTTTGTGTGATTTGGGAGCTGGTGTTAGTGTTATGCCTTTCTCTCTATATAAAATACTTGATTTGAACAAACTCACTCCTACTAAGATTTCTTTGCAGATGGCTGACAAGTCAACAGCCATTCCTATCGGTATTTGTGAGGATGTGCCCGTTGTGGTTGCAAATGTTACTATCTTAACAGACTTTGTTATACTTGATATGCCCGAGGATGACAACATGTCGATTATCCTTGGTAGACCCTTTTTGAATACTTCAGGGGCTGTTATTGATTGCAACAAAAGCAATGTCACTTTTCATATCAATGGTAATGAGCACACGGTGCATTTCCCGAAGAAACAATTTCAAGTGAATGGTATTAATGTTCTCGGAAAAACTCCTACTATCACTATTGGAAGCTTTCAACTACCTATTCCTACTGTCAAAAAGAAATATTAAATAATTATGGTAGGGGACATGCCTGTCCCTATTGAGGTAACATAGTGTTCTCGCGAAAATTCTTTGGTTTCATGTTAATTGAAAGGGGTTATTAATAAGACTTGATCAACCTTATTAATGGATTCTTTTCGAGAGGCATGATATTGATGAATTTAGCAAGCACAACTTTCTGTACCAATCTTTTATTAGTCAAATACAATAAAATGCCATGTTTTCCCGTTTTCTGAATTTTCCGTGCAATAAAAAAGTGCCCAGAAATGAAAGTGCTCAGATTGTCCTAAAATTTTTACATGATTTTTTATATAATATATTAGAATTTTTGGCACAAAAATTACTGCAGAGGAGCACCCCAGGTGGCAGGGGGCGCGCCCATGTGCCATGTGGGCCACCCAGGGCCCCACTCACTTACTTCTGCCCACCACACCTTTCTTCTTCCTTTGGAAAAAAATCCTGGTTCATCTCTTGCTCGTGTTCTTGCTTCCATTGCTGTGATTTTCGATGTCCTTGCTCAGAACTCCGTTTCTGAAACTGTTTTCAAGAATTGCTCCTTGGTATGTGACTCCTCCAATGCTCCAATTAGTTTTTGTTTTATGGTTTATATTTTGCATATTTAGCTACTCTTGGTGCTACAGAAAATGAGCTTGCATGTTGAATTCTTTGAGTGCTAAGTAGTTTGAATGCTTGATATGGACTTTAGACACTTGTATGAGTAGTTGCTATCAATCTTGTGAAGTTTTGTTAACATCTTTTTGTGGACCAAAAATTTTCAGAAATTTGTTCATAGGAAGATGAAGATATTCAGGAGGAGCTCCTCTAGGAAGAATGCCAAGGGAGTTCGTGGAGAGTCTTCGGACAATGATCTCTATGCACCCCGCGTTGTGGAGGTTCGGTCGTGCGAATGGCCACATGTACCCTTCATGGCCGAAGCCGGCTTTCACCACGAGTTCGCACAATTCATCACCAACGTCGGGCTGATAGCCTTCCTCGCAGATGAGTGTGAACAATATCACATCCTTACCAATTGTTTTGTGCAAAGTTTTCATTTCTTGAGTGGGTATAATCCTCCCGAAGTGAGCTTTAATTTATATGATGAGAATCATCAGATACCGCTTGCTCAGTTTTGTGAGATATTCTTGATCCCTACTGATGGGGATTTGAGAGAGCCTCGACCAGGGGAGTTTGAGGACTTCCTCCTCACCATAACGGTGGGAGAAGGAAGGGGAGTGTCCGCAGCCAAGTCCACTAGTTTGCATTTCCCAACTGTTCACTACTTTGCTTTATTCATAGGGAAATGTTGGACTGCTAGAGAGTCTGCAAGCTCTCTCAGTGCACCTAACCTTGCTATCTTACGCCGTGCACTTCACACTAACAACACTTTTAGCATGGGAGCTATCATTGCACGCCGCCTGCACCTTAATGGGACTAAGGGCAAGATTCACGGTGGTATTTATGCTACTCGCTTAGCGAGTCATTTTAATGTTAACATCCATCCGCATGATCCCCGCTTACCCAAAGTTTATCTAGATTACATGTCCATGAGGTACCACACTTCATTTCGGATCCGGATGACTTTCACCGCATCCGCTATAACTTAGTCTTTGATAAGGTTTCTCAGGATATTATTCCGTTTCTTGCACCTGCTTTGTTTGATTCTCATGCCAGGGACAGATACATTATCATGCCATCGGACATTGTTGCTTATCGAGAGGTGTTCGCCGCGGCCGAGCATGAGGCCCATGGCTGGGAAGCTCAGGTGCCGCCTCCGCAGGAGTTTCACATGGGACCGGATGGATTCTTCGGATGGTAGTAGACCAAGCTAGGCCAAAAGCCTAAGCTTGGGGGAGTGCGTATTTCCCACCGACATTTTATTCATGCTTACACATTTCACTCTAGTTGTCGGTGCTCATACTCTTTCATTGTATTATCCATGTTAGTTTTATTTTCTCGCTTTCTTCTTGTGTGTTTGAAAAACCTTCAGAAAATTCAAAAACATAGTTAGCTTCTTTTGGTTTTTGCTTTCCAGTTTAATTAGTTGTAGCCTTTAAAAATAAAAAACCCAAAAAGATTTCTCGTTTCTTCTTTTGCTTGTTGGGAGCTTTCCCGTGTAAATAGTTTTTCTCGTTTTTGTTTTTCTTTCTTTAATTTGCCTTCTTCAAGAAAAACAAAAACTCCAAACATATTTCAGTGTGTTTCTCTGAATTTCTTTTCTTTTGGTTGAGTTCTTATAAGGAGAAGACCAGGATGAAAATGTTGAGTGGCTCTCATATGCATTATTGATGATCTAACAGAAAGCCCATATTACCTTGTCTTCTCCTTTGAATAAAATGTTGCAGATCCCAGCTTAGTCCATGGCACCTTTGCACTATTATTATTTTCATATCATTCGATCGTGAAAGTGAAAGGCAATAATGACGATGATTTGGTGGAGTGACCGTGGCAAAGAAAAGCGGGTATGAACTCAACCTGTTCTTGTCTTTATGAATGTGTTTAGATCGATGTCCATGATTCAGCATATTATGATTAAACATGTTTGTGATGACAATTAGAGATTATAGTTGTTCATGCCATGCTTAAGTAGCTAGGGGTTGATAATGATTTATCTTGGATGTCAACATGCACTTAAAATGATTGTGATGTGGTATGATGATATGGTATCCTCCTCTGAATGTTTCAAGTGGCTTGACTTGGCACATGTTTATGCATGTAGTTGAATCAAAACCAATATAGCCTCTATGATATTTATGTTAATGGTGCTCATATCCTACTCATGCTAGTACTCAATGTTGATTGTGCATAAAGTATGTTCATGACCTTATTCGCTCTCTAGCTGGTCGCTTCCCAATCTTATTGCTAGCCTTCACCTGTACTAAGCAAGAATGCTGCTTGTACATCAAAACCCTTTAAACCTGAGTTGTCCCAGTCGAGTCCACTATATCTACCTATATGCGGTATTACCCTGCTGTTCCAAGTAAATTTGCATGTGCCATCTCTAAATATTCAAATGAACATCTGTTTTGTGTGCCTGGACCGCTCATGAAGCGACAGGGGGCAGTCAGTATCTTCCATGCTAAGTGGGTTATTCTCAGATGAGTCTTTATTCACTTGTCATTGCACGAGAAAAGGGCGGTAATCGGGATTCCCAGTCCGAAATCAAAATTGCAAATAATAAAACAAACTCCACCGGACTGTTGTTGGTATGGAGGGCTTCTGAGGATTCAGTTAGCCATGGCTTGTGATATGAATGGTGGAGGGGGAGTAAACTTTCACTACAAGAAATATGTCAACTTGTGACCTTCTCTTAGCGAACGTGGCTGAATTGGTCGTAAATCTACGACCATTTAGAACCAATTGGTCGTAAGCTGTTTGGGAGGGTCCAAACCCTAAACCATAACGACCATTTTACTCAAAAAGGTCGTAATTTGCCTTACATCAAATGGTCGTAAAGCACACAACAGTAGACAACAGTGGTCGACAGCCTTATTTCTACCTGATTACGACCAATTTAGATGGTCATGAGGTTGTGAACGTGGATGCATTGCTATGGTTGGACGCCACATCATCAATTTGCCTATGTGTCAATATCATTTTGGCTTATGTGTCACTTCTACTAGTTGCTTTGACCTTCCACGTATTGACTTGTTGACTAAGTTGACATATGAGGCCTATCACTAACACGCGGGACCAACTAACACAGGCCCAATGACATGTGGGACCCATCCCACCATAATGCGGGACCCTCTACACATACTAGCACAGGACAAATGACATGTGGGACCCCATCCTAGCAACCTATTATGTAGGACCCGCCGCACCAACTGGAAAGTGACATGTGGGACCAACCTGTCATGGGGACCCGCCACACCACAGTTACAAATTGGCGTTAAAAAGCAGCAAAAAACAACCCACGCGGGACTCGAACACATGACTCACCCACTCTCCCTCACAGCACCTAATCACCACGCCACCACGACTTGTCTTATACAAACAGCATGCCGGTTCTACTTATACAGTTGCGCCAGGTGGGCTTGGGCCTCGGTGGCATGAGGCCACCTCTTCTTTTAAGAAAAAAATCGTGTGCCAAGTAGGCCTTGGCCCATCCAGGAATAAACGTGGGATGCCCTCATATTTCTCAAAAAAACATATGTTCGGCCCATAACTGAAAAATAGGAAAATAGCAAGTTTCTCATTATTACCATTTGGTATGAAGGCGAGCTATCTAAAAAAATAAGTTTTTCATTTGTCTAAAAGAACAGGATTTTCATTGTATATCTCTAAAAAGGTTTTTCCTTATAGAAAAATCTCGAAATCAATTAAACAATATATAATCATAAGAATAGAAAAAATAATGAACTCCCTGATGAATCTTGCTATATGGTTTAGCAATTAGAAAACTAAACGTGTATTACAAAAAAATGTTAACACGTATTTCAAAAAAATGTTAAACATGTATTTAAAAAAACTAAATGTGTTTATTTGAAATGTTTCATGTAGAAAAAAAATGTTAATCGTAAATAATGTTAGATATGTATAAAAAATGTTTCATGTGTATGAAAAAATAGACATCAACACGTGTATGAAAATTGTACAATATGTACGAAAAAGTAGATATCAAAACAAAATTTGGTAAAAATGTTAATCATGTATTTAAATTTGTCTAACCTATATAAACAATGTCTTGTATTTATACAAAAAATGTACAGTATGTAAAAACAAATATATACATCAAAATATATGTATGAAAAGATATTTTTTGTTGGGAATGTATGAAAAGAGGTTAATCATGTATTTGAAAAATGTTAAACATATATAAACAATATGTACAATATGTGTTAAAAAATATAGACATGTGTTCAAAAAATTAGACATCAAAATATCTATTAAAAAATGTTCATGACGTACTTAAAAAATGTTAAATATGTATACAAAAATGTTACTAGTGTACACAAAACTGTATAACGTGTATGAAAAGAAATTAAAACAAAAAATATAGTAAAAGTCTAAAAGAAAGGAAGAAAAGCAAACTATGTCATGAACTTGGCCATAACTCATTTATGAGAACACTTTTTTAAGAAATTTGCCGTAGTCCAAATTTGTTTTTTTCTGAAAACTAAGTCACATATAATGACACCATGCAAAGGTTTTCAATTTATTTTGATTTTTTTAAATTTCTTATGCCTGTTTCAAAATACGGTCAAAACGGCGGGCATGACCGTTCGTAGTTAGGGATTGAATCTTGCAAAACTTTTGGAGTATCTCTGATTGAAACGGCGGGCATGACCGTTCTTTTATTCTGGTCATATTTTCAGTTTGTGAAGCAACTATATTTTATATTGATTAATTCTTTCTGAAAATTTACCAGGGCATGTTGCTACCTATATAACTTCCCTCCACCAAATTTGAGCTCATTTCATTCAGCCAATTCTTCTCAATAATTTTCCAAAGTTTCTGTCCAGAGAAGAGCATTGTGAAGGAAGTGCCACTTTGGCATGTCCAAATGGTATCAAATTTTTACAGTGCCTTCCTATGCCCAAATGACCATCCTCCACCAAATTTCAGCTCAATCCATTCATTCATTTGAGCCCAGCTTCAACATCCATATTTCTGCCTAGTGTGGTACTTTGCAAAGCAAGTGCCACTTAGGCTCCTCCATTTGAGCTACAACTTTGCCAAGACAGTCTCCTTAGTAGATGATCATCCTCAACCAAAACTCAGACCCATTAGCCATGTGCATTTCCCCAACCGCTAATCAAACACTTGGCTGCTAATTCATGTTTGAGCTTAGTTCAGTCTCCTCGTGAGATTCTTCTGTTGTATTCTTCTTTCTAACACCTATCGGGGAAGTGAACAACCCGCCAGACATGCCTAGGCCGCCCAGAATCCATGGCAACGCCAAGGTCACGCAGTGACCACGCGGCTGGCATGCCAGTTTACGCGCTCTGGAGTTGGGGCCCTCAGCCACCATCCAAACCTCGACGTCTCACCACCACACCATGTATATATGATTAAATAGATACTTATGTACCTATAAATGATTTTTGGAAAAAATAAAGAGCAAACTATAACACAATGTGAAGGTTTTCCATTTTTTTATTTTTTTTTTGAATTTTCCATGCCCATTTCAAAATGCGGTCAAAACGGCGGGCATGACCGTTCCTAGCTAGTGGTTGGATCTTGGAAAACTTTTGATGTTTCTCTGATTAAATAGATACTTATGTACCTAGAAATAATTTTTGGAGAAAATAAAGAGCAAACTATGAGGCAACTGCAGTTCAAATTTGACCCGCTTCCTACTAAATCGGCGGAAATTTGTCTTTTTCACGAGATGTGGATAAAAGCTTTTGACACCCAACCATTTGGTTAATTTTGCATTAAATATGGCCTAGTATTTTAGAAAATTGATTTGGTACAATTTTGCAACAAATATATGGTAGGTCCTTCACAAAAAAACTCATTTTGGGCACTCGAAAAATGGGAAATGAAATTTCCGTGCAAAGAAAATGAAAACTTCCTTAGGCAACATTGTTTGCCATTCCAAGATGCATCCTTGTGCATAATATTAGATCATTTGAACAAACTATGACATGAATGTGGCCATAAGATTGATCATTTGGCTTGAAAGCCATGAATCTTCACACATGATAGCTCATTTCTAAGAACACTTTTTTAAAATAATTGCCGTATTACAAGTTTATTATTTTTCCTGGTAACTTGGTCACATATAATGACACAATATGAAGGTTTTCCATTTTTTTGATTTTTTTTGAATTTTCCATGCCCATTTCCAAACGCGGTCAAAACGGCGGGCATGCCCGTTCCTAGCTAGTGGTTGAATCTTGGAAAAAATTTGGTGTTTCTCTGATTAAATAGATACTTATGTACCTAGAAATAATTTTTGAAAAAAATAAAGAGCAAACTATAAGGCAGTTGCAGTTCAAATTTGACGCGGTTCCTTCTGAATCGGCGGAAATATGTCTTTTTCACGAGAGGTGGATCAAAACTTTTGACACCCAACCATTTGGTCAATTGTACTTTAAATATGGCCTAATATTTTCTAAAAATGGCGTGGTACAATTTTGCAACAAATATATGGTAGGTCCTTCACAAAAAAAAACCATTTCGGGCACTCGAAAAATGGAAAATGATTTTTATGTGCAATGCAAATGAAGACCACAAAATCATCATTTTTTGAAATCCTAAGATACACATATGTGCACAATATTGGGTCATTTAAACATACAACATGAGGCTAATATATTGAGTGTTTACCCGAAATAAGAGGGTAAAAAATATAAAAGAAACAAAATAAAAAAACACAATTACATAAGCTGGATTCTGATTGGTGGAACCGTTTGTGGCACGGATCGATGACATGGCAGACATCCTACCATCCATTGCTAGCAATCCCACGTCCATCCATCCATCCACGCGAAGAAAAGGAGAAAAAAAACCCACCGCACCAAACCCTACCTCTCTCTCACCTCTCATCCCTTCCTTCCACCCGCCGCCTCCCTCTCTCTGTCCCCGATCCAGATCGATGCCGCCACCCTCTCCCTCACCCCTCTCTTACCGTCGCCGGCGGTGGCGCCCTCCTTCCCTCGCGCTGCACCCGAACCTCGCTCCTGCTCCCAGCTCTTCTTCCTCCTTCGCCGCAGCTAGGGTTTCGTCTCCCCGATCCCCAATCCCCCAAGCTCGGATCCAGCAGCAGCAGCGATGGCGGCCACGGGAGATCCTCTCCAAGGTCATCGAGTACTGCAACAAGCACGTCCAGGCCAAGCCCGCTGATGGAGTTGCAGCCGCTGGAGGGGCCGGCGTCTCGGATGCGGCGGCCGCCGAGAACCTCAAGAACTGGGACACCGAGTTCGTCAAGGTTGACCAGGCCACCCTCTTCGACCTCATCCTGGTAAGAAATCCGTTGACCCCCCTCCTTGCTCTAGATCTACTGTTTCTTGATGATGTTCCCCTTCCGCGCCGTGTTTCATGCCCGTCCTGCCGAGAATCGCGATCTGGCGAGAAGAACTCGGCGGCAAACTAGATCCCCCGGTGTTTCCGCCCTAGAATTTGGAGCCGATTAGGCCGCTTCTACTAGTTCCGGGCGTCGCATAGTTCAGATCGATGGTAGAAAACAGAGCGGAAATTCCGTCCTGCTTTGTCGAACTGTTTCTGACCATGTTTGCCCGCATTGCGTGGTCTGTGCAGGTGCTGATGCAGGCAGATCCGTTCCTGAGCGAGCTGACCAGCATGTACGAGCGGAGCACGGAGAAGGGCTCCGTGTGGGTCACCATGAAGTGATGTGAGTGCCCCCCTACCCTTACAGCTGGTTCGTGTGGTGTGGGTTGTAGATTTGATGGGTTCAGCAACTCTGATGTGATGAGTTGTTCAATGTGCGCAGCATCGATGAAGTGTCAGGCTAGGTTGAAGAAGATGGCGAGTAAGGGGGAGCATGTTGAGTACCGGTGCCTAGTCCGCGCCACCGATGGCAAGAGGAACATCTCCGCCTTGGTATTATTCACTTTCTCTCTGCTGCTGGTTCGGCATTATGTCTGTTGGATGTGTTTTGCCTTGATTCTGTGCATGCTGGTAATCAGGTTGCCGTTATTTATCCCCCTCGTGTGCTATGATTGTGAATTATAGATCAGACATTTGCATATTTCCTCCGGGTATCTGCTGTACGAACTGAAACAACTCCGGTTTGCACACATGCTAAATAGAATTTTTGTTGGTTGTTACTTCCAATTGGTGTTGAGAAATCAATAGTTAGGTAGGTAAATATAATGGAAGAACTTATATTAGATTTTAGTTGGTTTCAGAATGTCTGTTTCATGGTCTTTCCTGATAATGGAAGAACTTATATTAATCCGATGCTTTATATATGTCCCTAGATGTCCTTATGCAATACCTGACATGATAACATGACCTGAATTTGGACTATTAGTTCATTTACTTGCTCTGGTTTGGTTAAAACTGATAATGCCATGGATAAGAACACACATTACTATTAAGTTTAAAAGTTCTGTTGAAACAAGGTGGAAGCATGTTCTTTCTTGCAAATGTTCTGTTAGCTAATATGAAGATAGAGCATTGAGTTCAATCCATTACTGATGATTCTTGTTGTTTGTCTTTGAACAATGCTTGCGTTTTAGCTACTGCCATTTTGAGCTGCTGTAGCTTGTAGTTATCAATTCCAGCTGGGTTTATATATTGCATTTCTGGAGCAGTCGATCGACATTTCTGAGTTTTTTTTTGTTATATAAGATGAACAAATGTTATGTTTACAGTGTGAGCTGACTAGTAATCCTAGAGAGAACCAACTCCATTTTTGCAAATGTTATGGTACATTATATGGTTTCTTTAGCTATGCGATGCCACACTTATATTTTAATTTTCTGTTTAATGTAAATTTTGGTCTCGTTCTCAATTTCGGTGCCTCTGGTTGATGCAGGTGCACATGAGTGTTCTGGACGACATGGTCTCCTTTTCGGCATGTGCAAGTGTCGGGTGGTGCTCGCCTACATGGTTTACCGGCAAGCTGCAGTTCAGGTGGGCGCTCCAGCTCTCCCTTCTCATGCTATACATCCAGATACACCCTTCCATCGGTACCTACACATACCAATGCCCGCTGGCTAGATCCCATCGGAGCATATCTTTTGGCTTAATTTTACTTCAGGAATTGTGTCCCCTGGATACAAGGGAATAATCAAATACTTCACTAGATTGTTCCTTCTGTGTCATCATCGTTGTTTCGTTAGTTCCTTCTGTAATCACTGGCTGAGGGGGGTACCTTATGATGCAAATCAAACTATTTGGAGCTTGATTAATACTATTGCTTGCTTGCATCATTAAATGAACTTGCACTAAATGGACACAAATAAAGGAGCTGAGTATTAAATGAGCTTGTACTAACCGGAAACAATTTCTGTATGGTGTACATATATATCGAGTTGATAGTTGATCTGTAGCAAATATAGTTGCGTGTAACTTCTTTACTTGGTTCCTCTTTTACAGGAGCTCCAGGCCTAAGAAAGTTGGAAGTGCGAAGATGTGAAGAAAAGCGCGAAGCCGTGAAGCGCTACTCAGCAAAGAGTTGTCTGTTCTATTTGACTGTAATATTGTAATAGCTGGTATACCTGGGTTGTAATAGTCTACAGAAATTGTAATACACTAATTTAGTGTTATTTGACGAATTTCACATGTTCTCTTATTTGTTTGGAATATTTGATTATGAACGTGATTTGATAGTGTGTGAGATGGGAACCTGACTAGTGCAACCCACTTATGAAATAATATGACTAGTTTGTAACTTTCTGATGTGTGGGATCAATATATGAGATTAACATGACTAGTGGGACCAGCTCCAAAATATATTTGCCAAAAATAGGAAATCAATAGACTGTAAAAGGCCAAAGCCCAGAAATAAAAAGGCTGAAATATTGGGCTTGGCCCATGTAGCCCAATAGAATTCATAGGAAAAATAATAATAGAAATATCGAATTTGTTGGGCTTGGCCCACGTAGAACACCGAATTGGACCGGGCTGAATCTTACCAACGACCAATTCAATTGGTCGCAATTTTGCCACGTCGGATCCAACATGGCCTGGGCAGACAGCTAGCGACCAAAACAGAAGGTCGTAGGATCAACGACCTTTTGTTTTGGTCGTTACCTTCAACGACCTTATCACAAAGAAGGTCGTTAATTTCCATTAAAGACGGTCAGCTTTTGACCATCTGTTTTTGGTCACAAAAAGGTCGCAAATGAAAAACAATGACCATTCAGCGACCAATAGTGATGGTCGCAAGTTGACATATTTCTTGTAGTGTTTACTTTTATCGCTTGGGAACCACCACTAATTTGTTTAGCATGGAAAATATTGAGAAATCTCGGTCGTGACGTTGACAGGAAGGGCATGCCACCCAAAAATAAATTTTATCTCTGTTTTAAAACCTTGAGCTCTGGCACCTCTGCAAATCCATGCTTCCCTCTGCCAAGGGCCTATCTATATACTTTTATTGTTGAGTCATCACCTTCTCAAACAAGCACCAGACCGGAGAGCACTATTGTCATCCTCATGCATTGTGTATGGTTAATCGTTGAATGCATCATGACTGGATCTTTATTGACATGAATTACAATGTTTATTCGCTGCTTGAACTTTGGAGGTGCTCTGCATTTATGTTTTGCGGTCTCAGAAAGGGCTAGCGAGATACCATCATTGTCATATTATATCATGATTGTTTTGACAAAGTGTTGGCATTTGAGATACTTTATTATTGCTCGCTAGTTGATTATGCCATTGATATGAATGAATATGATTTCTAAGAGTTATAATGAGTGTGGTTAGTTATAATCTTTGCTGAAAACCTGGATGTTGTTTAAGCGTATTCATAAGCACAAGAACAAAAGAGTTTGTAAAAGTTTTTCTTTATCACTGTCAGTTTGCCAACTGAATTGCTTGAGGACAAGCAATGAGTTAAGCTTGGGGGAGTTGATACGTCTCCGTCGTATCTATTTTTCCAAACCCTTTTGCTCTTATTTTGGACTCTAATTTGCATGATTTGAATGGAACTAACCCGGACTGACGTTGTTTTCAGCAGAATTGCCATGGTGTTGTTTTTGTGCAGAAATCAAAGTTCTCAGAACTGGACGAAACTTTTTGAGGATTTTTTTATTGAATATATGAAGAATTATGGAGCCAAGACCCACTGCATAGGGGTCCCAGGTGGCCACATGGCACTTGGGCGCCCCTTCCCCCCCCCCCCCCCCCGTGGCGTGCCCTGCTGTTGTGTGGGGCCCTGGAGGCCCCCCTGACCCTAACTCCAAGCCTATAAATTCACTTTTGTGGAGAAAAAATAGGAGAGAAAGAATTATCACGTTTCACGAGACGGAGCCGCCGCCACCTCCTGTTCTTCATCGGGAGGCCAGATCTGGAGCCTGTTCGGGGCTCCGGAGAGGGGAATCTTCGATCTTCGTCATCACCAACCTCTCTCCATCGCCAATTCCATGATGCTCCTCACCGGGAGTGAGTAATTTCTTCGTAGGCTTGCTGGTCGGTGAAGGGGTTGGATGATATCAATCATGTAATCGAGTTAGTTTGTTTAGGGCTTGATCCCTAGTATCCACTATGTTCTGAGATTGATGTTGCTATGACTTTGCTATTCTTAATGCTTGTCACTAGGGCCCGAGTGCCATGATTTCATATCTGAACCATTTATGTTTTCATGAATATACTTGTGTTCTTGACCCGATCTTGCAAGTTGTATGCACCTGCTACGTGTTATGATCCGCATACCCTAGGGTGACAATAACTGGGTTTCTTTCCGGTGATTACCGTAGTTTGAGGAGTTCATGTATTCACTATGTGTTAATGATTTGTTCTGATTCTCTATTAAAAGGAGGCCTTAATATCCCTTAGTTTTCTTATGGACCCCGCTGCCACAGGAGGGTAGGACAAAAGATGTCGTGCAAGTTCTTTTCCATAAGCACGTATGACTATTTACGGAATGCATGCCTACATTGTATTGACGAACTGGAGCTTGTTCTGTGTCGTCCTAGGTTATAACTGCTACATGATCAATATCATCCAACACACACCCATCATCACCGATCCAGTGCCTACAAGTTTCCACATATTGATACTTGCTAAGTTACTACTGTTGCTGCTACTGTTACACTTGCTACAAATCGGCTACTGTTACTGTTACCGCTACTATTGCTACTTTGGTTACTCGCTATCAAACTATCAAACTACTTTGCTACTAATCATTTTGCTGCAGATATTTATTCTCCAGGTGTGGTTGAATTGACAACTCAACTGCTAATACTTTCAAATATTCTTTGGCTCCCCTTGTGTCGAATCAACAAATTTGGGTTGAATACTCTATCCTCAAAACTGTTGCGATCCCCTATACTTGTGGGTTATTAGATATCTGAGCATTTTTGTTCCTCTATGAAATCCTTGTGTGCTGTCATAATTGGGGGTGCGAGATGGTTAACTCCTACCAACCTCCTCCCCAGTGGCATGCGAGTAGTACTTTGCTTCGAGGGCTAATAAAACTTTCACAATAAGTATATGAGTTTTTTATGACTAATGTGAGTTCATGGACAATTACGCACTCTAACCCTTCCGCAAATTGCTAGTCTCTTCGGTACCGTGCATTGCCCTTTCTCACCTCGAGAGTTGGTGCAAACTTCGCCGGTGCATCCAAACCCCGTGATACGATACACTCTTTCACACATAAGCCTCCTTATATCCGCTGGTTTCAGCACCAACACCTGGTCCATTTAAATCATATTGCTAAAACCCTAAAAACCTTGCTACAATTTATTTACTTTTATTTAGTTTTGCAATTTATATATCTTCCACTATCAGAGTTAATCCTTACAATTAATGAGTACAAGGGGATTGACAATCCTCTTGCCCGCGTTGGGTGCAAGTATTTGTTTGTGTGTGTGCAGGTACTACTAAAAGTTGTTTGCGTGAATCTCCTATTGGTTCGATAAAGCTTGGTTCTTAACAGAGTGAAATACTTTCTGCTACTATACGACATCACCCTTCCTCTTCGGGGAAATCCCAACGCCTATCACAAGTAGCAGTCGCCTCCACAAGGAGCAATGAGACATCCGCAAGAAGTAGATGAATCACTGTAGGTGTTGTGGGTGCAATTTGGATCCCTTTAATTTGACCGGTAATCTTGGCATGGTGAAGAAGAGCGGACAGACCCTCAGCGCTGAGAAGAAAAAAGTACAGTGAAATCGGGTCCCCTTGACGCAGACGACGACCCGGAATGACTTGGTTGGTGCACGACCCATTCACCTTAAAGCGAAACCTCACCGTCCTTATGCACTCACTAATCAGCCGCACGAACGCACCTGCAAAACCCAACTGCCTCACAACCTTCTCCGAAAAATCCCACTCAACCCGATCATAGGCCTTACTCATATCCAATTTTAGCGTTGCAAAACTTGTGCTGCCGGATCTCTTCCTCTTTATAGAATGTGTCAACTCATAGGGAAAAGTAGGATTATCCGAAACCAGCCTCCCCGGTACAAAGGCACTCTTGTTCGGTGAGATAACCTCACCCAAGATGTTCTTGAGACGATTCGCCAAGACCTTGGACACGAGTTTGTACACCACGTTGGCTATGCTAAAAGGGCGTAGATCCTTCAGAGTTTTGGGGTTCTGAACCATTGGGATAAGCACTACAAGAGTGTTGTTCCATCCCTCTAGCATTCTGCCGCCACGCAACATATGCAAAACCTCATGTACCACGGTATCTCCAACCAAATGCCAATAGTGCCTATAGAATTCAGCTGGTAATCCATCAATACAAGGTGCCTTGAGATCCCCCATGCTATCAACAGCAATTTTAACCTCTTCAGCCGTGAACTCGGTAGTGAGGAACTCATCATTTGTGTCGTCACCTTTGGATTAATATGGTTCAGAATTTCACCAGTATCCTCACCTATCAGTTGCATGCCCAACAACAATGGACATCATATTTTTATTTCATGGTAATGCACGACATTATCGTACATTTTTTTGGTTAGGATAGAAGGGCAAATGCATTGGTTGGTTGCTTCAAGAATTAATAAGGAAGACGGCGGCGTCTTAGTTGCATGCCCAACAACGGGCATCACATTTTTGTATCGTGGTAATGAACGGCATTGAACTATATGTTACAACATGACAATGGCTCAGGAGACATCGGATATGCCTTCTTGGCTTGTGGTGGCGCATGCTTCCTCCTCATTGATGGTGGTGGCGTATCGACACAAACACGGGGGATATATTTTGTTTTTTAATGGGAGGGAGAAAAAATCCAGTAAGAGAGGGTGAGGCAAAAATAATGAAAAGAGGTGGTGGGAGATGAGACGAAAATAAACCGGAGAGGAGGCGATGCCAACAACTCCTTATTTAGTACACAATCACATTTGTTTTAAATTACAAATATTTGACATAATATGTGTCAGTATAGACCTGGAGACGTTCCCATCAACTATGAAGGTCTCTGTGATGACTTCGTCAATCTCAAGATGATGTGCTGGTTTAGTCTTTCGAAGGTGCTCATCGGAGTAGGGTGTGCGTGTGTGCGTTCATACGGATGAGACGTTCCCATCGACTATGAATGTGTTTGTGATAACTTCATCAATCTCAAGCGGAAAGGCAAGGACAAGGACAAAAGCTAGTGTGTTTGTTTTACTGGTCCTGCACATAGTTTTTGGTTATACTTCTTCTGCACATTATTCTGGGTGGTTTTGAGTTTCTCCCTTGGAAGATGGCCTGGTCAATTAATTGGGGTTGCTCTTAAAATGCTTTCCTTGTTCTCTACCATTTTGAATCTGTTGAACTGAAACTTGAATGGCTCCTAAAAGTATTGCAAGTCCTAGTCAAAAGTTCATTATTGCAATTATCTTCAAGTGGAGAAATTTTCAGTGTGTGGTAGTCAGTAACAGTGTGAATGGAAGGAGATGCCTAATTGTACCGTAGTTGCAATTGATCAAGATATAAGATGTGGGCATGCCACTAGCGAGTCGGCCATGCCTGACAGTAATAGTGCTTGGAATCAGTTGCAGTATGGTCCGTTGGGAGGTACTACTCTTCATGCTATGAAATCACATATGCTGCAATTATTTGTTACTGTCTCAACCTCTCCTGGTTACACCATTGTCTGCAATGTTAGCTTGAATTGGTACTTGGGGGAAGTGATCTGGGGTGTCAAGCAATGGTGGTCATATACTCTGCAGTCAGCCTAAGCAATTCTTGAGACTTTACTTAGGCATGAGTGTTCTGATCTGGGAATTTCCTTGCAAGTGAGTGTTCAGATCACAAGTACAGATGACATGAGTGTTCTGATCTAGGAATTTCCTTGCAAGTGAATACTACATATTTACTCCAGTCTTTATCTCCTTGGACTAACCTACAGGAAGATGGCACTAGTGGAACTGAAGCCATGGATTTCTTGGGTGTTTCTCTCTGGAAGAATTGCCCAGCTTGCCATATTCTCTGTACTGGTGATGTACGGAAGTGGTAGACATACTTCATTATCTGCAGCTATTTGAGGACAAGGCTTGCCATATTCTCTCTGGAAGCTTGGGTTCAGGATGTCGTGTGACCTCCATAGGATTCCGGTGGCGCCATACAACATCAGCTTGGGGGCAAGTCGAATCTTATGGGGGAAGAAGGATTGTCAGCGACCCTTCCTCTGACATGGTGGGCCATCGTCATCAGGTGGGGCCCAACACAGATGGTAGAAGGAGCAGGTACTGTAAGATGGCAAGGAAGGACAACAGGAAGCTGGGCTTGGAACAGAACGGCGGCTTTGGCCGAGGCTTGTGCTGGCTAGGATAGTTCCTGTTCATCTTCTTCCTCCCTTCTAGCTTCCTGATTTCCATTCTTCCTTCAGATTATTGTACTCCGAATCATGGTGATTGAGTGGAATAGATAGGGATCCTCACAACTCCATTGGAAATTTCCAGGTCTGATAACAGATGGGGCAATGAGTAGTGTAAGAGATGGGGCAATGAGTAGTGCAGTCGTGATGCTACATGATCAGAGATCAGTGATGGAAATGGTCAAGCATATCACTGATGCAGGTGTGATGGACATATACAGCAAGATACCTGAAGATTTTTCAGAGGAAATGCATAGTGACTGGGAGGATGAGTATGCACAAGAGCAGCAACAACATTCAGTTGAGGAAGGGCAGCAACAACATTCAGTTGTAGGAGAGCAGCAGCAACATTCAGAGGAGCAGCAGGAAAATGTAGGTGCAAATGAGCAGCATTATACTGCAAATGCAGAGGAGTAGCAGCGAAAGGCAGGTGCAGAGGATCATATGGAAGAACCAGAACCTTGGCAACTTTCTAACATGTATTATCATCCTGGTAGGACTTCTAACTTACCAGTGAGCACAGGAAAATCCGTTGTAGCTGAGGAGGAAGTAAACATTGGCAATCATGAATCTGATAGTGACTGTGCTATTCCCCCTGTAGACAGCAACATCTCAGCATCTGATGATGAAGTCTTGGAACATCTGATGCAAGACGAAGAGAAGAAGGTGGGAAACCACATGGGAACAAAGCTTTCAAATAAAGGCATTAAAATTGGGACGTGGAGTATGTGATCGCGAGCTCACAGGAGCTCGTTATCTGTCCCGTCCAGTATAACTTTGCGATTCGTTGTATTGAATCCCTCTGGCAGGTTCTGAGTCCATCTGGAACTCCTCTAGCAGAGTTCTGAGTCATGTATACTGACCTGACTGGTGGGTCCTGTTTTGCACAGATGTTTGGACGCCGCGGACGGAGCGAGGCAGGGCCATGGCTTGAGATGCCGCCGGCGTCCTGATCCATGGATCAGATCCTGTGCTCTCCGGTAACGACGGCAGTAGATGTAGTAAATGCAGGAGTGGGTCGCTGAGAGCAGCTGTCTCCTACCTCCCGAGATTGGATGCCCCATTGGTGAAAGCGGCGAACCGGTGGAGGAACCTCCTACGACAAGGCAACTGGGCGCACCGGCGCGAGCATGGAGTTCTTGATGCATCCAATAAATAGGTACGGATCTGTTCGCTATTGCTGCTGATTCGCCACCGTTTTGATTTAGGATTTCCAGAAGATTTGATTTGTCTGCCGACTCTCTGTGCAAGAAGCAGAACTCTGCTAGAGGAGGTAAACGAGAACATCGCCATGGAGCCTCTTCACTACCCTGTGAGCACGCCGCCGGTGGTTGAGCTGCCGGCCATGATGGCGTCAAATGCAGACGGCCAGATCTGTGCTGAGGATGCTGCTCCAGAGGGATGCAGTGCAGATAAGGCTCAATTTTCAGAGCACTCCATAGATCAGGTTGACCCGAAAACTCCTGGCTGGACGCAAAGGTATGCAGAATAAGATTGAAAAATAACTTCATTTGCGTTCGAACACTGAGGTGGCCCTATGCTGTAAAGCTATAGTGTACATATATATTCCAGTAGTGATTAGAATCACTTACCATGTATTGTTATTGATTCACAAACAAAAATTGAATGTCCAAAATTGAGCTTGCGTAAAAAGAATAAGTCTGTACAAAATTATCTATGCCATAACCAGTGAATATACTGGAACGATTCTGGTGCAAACATGATGTGTAAAGGACCATAAATATAGTCGATTTCACTCTAAAAGGGAACTGATTCTCTGAACATATTTTTCATGCTAGCAGGGTTATTACCTCCAGCTAGACACAAGGAAATGGGGAGGCCTACGACAAGTAGGGAGAAGGCATTGTACTAAGGGTTAAGTAAATGGACCAGATTCTGCAGCATATGTCGGCAGCAAGGTCACAAGCAAACGACTTGTCCAGATTGTGGCGATGTACCGAAGCAGCCTCGCAAGCCATCAAGATAAGACTGAAGTAATTGATCAATTTGGGGTATTTTAATGATCGGATCCTTAGTTGTGTTCTATCTGTATAATTAAAATTTGTTGAGACTGTATTGATTATAACTTGTGTGTTACTCCTCTGCCTAGAAAATAAAATGTTTTTCATCCAGCTTGCCTGGATAGTTTCAGACTTATAAGAGTGTTTGCCAGTGTTGATGCTGTATTTTTTATTACTGAATTAAATTTGTTGACTATTAATGAATTGGTTCGATGACTAGCTGTAGATTGTGTTGTTCAGGTGAACTTGATCCCCAGATTTGAGGTGGTGTGTGATACCTGTTATTTCAAAATCCAGCTGATACATGCTTTGAGTTACCAAAGACAGCCATATGGCATGTTTTGGGTCAAACAAGTTAATTAACGCATTTAGTAGTGTTTGGTCAGGTGGAACTATCCTTGTGAGCAGGCTTGCATTTGAAATTCGAACATCGTGGGCGGTAGACCAGTGATGGCATAAGTGCAAATGGTAAGAAATCTATCTATTAACTACAACATCTTGAAGCTTTGTTGCATAGTAATAACGTGATGAATTGATGCAGAAATGGAGGTGCCCTTCATCGACTTGGTAATGAGTGTCCCGATAACACAAACTGAGGATCTTGGACCGGCGGCAGGTATTTTCTAAAAAACAATAGAATTAGCTCATGTAGAGGATGGTAGACTAAGCTATGCTGATTGCAGAGGTTGAAGTGCCTTTCATCGACTTGACCACAAGCAGTCCAGATACAGATGTGGACACAGGGGCTCTGGTGTCTGGTATGTATGATGCTCATGTTGCATATGTTTGCTGAGCAAGATCAATCTTTGGAAACTGATAAAAAATGTTTTCTTGGTTAAACAAATGACGCAGCGAGATTGGCGCCTGTAAAGAAAGAGGATACGTTGGATTGCCTAAAGTTTCAGACTGTCATTGGTGGTAAGCAAGTTTGCATATGAGCATGTTCCATGTATGCGTTTTGCAAGTCTATGTACGTTTGAATATGAGAAAACAACATCTTGCAGGAGAACAAGTTATTGGCTCTACCCCTGGCAATGATGTACCTACAGCAACTCCTCATGGACGAGTAGAAGCAATGCCAACAATTCCGGCACAAGGTTGCACACTGGAGGTATATTTCAACACTGATGTTCATAAATTACATAAATGAAAACAAACTTTGCTAATTATGACATGAACTGAGTGCTGAAAATTATGTTGGCGTAGGCATGGAAGAGCATGTCCTTCCGATGTCACAGACAAGGAATAATGCAGATGTCATAGAGATTGTGGTCAGACCGTCTGGCAAATTGAACAGAGCACTCAGTGCCTGAAGTTTGAGACAATAATAGACAGTAAGTTCTGTATCTGAATGTGTGTATATCATTTTGTGAAGTAGTTCATGGTGGCTGATTGCATGCCAAATCCAATTTGTACTTACTAGGACTGGCATGTGTGGGGTCATCGCCACCACAAGGTTTTAGGAGCACTTCGCAAGCGGGGGTCATTGCGTCTGATCCAGTTAGGTCTGGTGAACCAAGATGTGCTGCTATTACCTAATTCTGTAGAGTCATTCTTTACAATGTAGATGATGCCATGCTAACTCAAATTGATGGGTGGCCTGCAATGCAGCTAGGGCGGATGGCATGCTGCCATTGAACACGTCGGCAGCAGCAGGCATTAGGAGGTGGCAAAAGAGGTGCGCAAACAGGGGCAGCAGGCAGTATCGTCAGAGGAGACGCCTAAGGCGATCAAGCAGGCACTCGTCACCCTCAAAAAGCTCTGATGAAGATGAAGATAATCTTGCCAGCCGCAATCAAGCTACAGGTATTGGCAGAGTGAATGCTCCAGGCAATGTTTCTGCTGTTAGCTCAGCAAACCATTCGGCAAGCATGCTGCAAGACGCATCGCTGCCGATAGGCACAGCCATGCTTTGTGGCAGCACGGTGTATGTCTTCCCAGGGATTACAAGTGAGTAAACCAAACCCAATGAGAATTAACACATAATCTGCATGCATTTGCTGCCGCGTCTGATGCCCTGTCGTTGTGGAACCAAAGTTGCAGCTAGAGGGGAGAGCTCCGCTGCAGCAATGCGCCGCACTGGGCATACTTCAGGAGGTAATTGCTTTGGGAAATTGACACACTACAAACTTGCTTTGCACATGAATATGGTAATTGATAAATTGATTATGGTGCGCTAGCGGCATTGGAGCTGATGAACATTGCGTGAGAGTGCCGCCGTGGCCACCGGCTTGCAGCCTTGCACTCTCTTACACGACACCCCGCGCATGCGCGGGGGTGGATGATCAGGAGGGGAACGCCACGAGGGCGACCACCAGCTCCCCTACGCACATCATCCGGACTTGAACAGCAGGCGAAGCCACATCGCTGCTCCGACTGGAGGTGAAGCCCGACGTGAAGGCGCGTGACGACGCGGAGAAGGGGTAAGCCTTGGGGTGTTTTACGAAAAATTGTACCAGAGGTCCTGTTGTAATTTTGTGAAAATCCCCCCGATTTTGCCATGCTGTCACCCTGGACGTGGTCAACAAGTCAAAGCGTATGCCACGTTGGTAGAATATAAATAGCCCAAAAGTACGCGGTGACCGTCTCTGCTCGTTGGTGTGGGTAATTCCCTAGTCCAATGACCAAAGTGAATTTTGAGGATGAGTCTAAGTGACCGCGGCTGAATTTATGTCCACACACATCAATTGGATTCTCAACAGCTGGCATTTTTCACATTGCTATCAAATGAACATTACAGTGCCCAAACAAGGCATTTCTTTGCAGTTCAATGCTCACAACATAAATCTCAAAATCAGCACAAAGCTCACACAACATTTCATTCCAGTACAAAGCTCGCACCTCTCAAACTCAGTCACTCCAACGACACTACTTTACCTCATGTTCTGTGTCCAACTTTTCTCTAAGCATCACATTATCCTTTGACACCTATGATCTCTGTCCAACTGCTCTCCAAGCATCACATTGTCCTCCTGCAGCATTTTGTTCTGAAGCACAAAATTCCATTTTTCTTCCTTCTTGTCCCAAACAACATCACGAAGGCCTCCACCAACGCCTGGTTTATCCAACCAAAAAAAATGATAGTGAAGCACGTCAACGTAGAAACAACACTAATGTAGCAGCAGTTTCGGTCACTTGACAGGAAAGGAACTGGTGAGCTTGAGATGAAAGAATCTCACGAACTGCGGTGACATGCTGCATCAAGGAGATGTCCACCTTCTGAACAAAATCTCTACCATCCTTGTAGATGTACCGTCGCTCAGTCATTTATGTACGAACGGTGTCCGATGCAACAGGAGGGAGTAAGAGGCAGGAGCGAGTAGCTTTTTCCCGATAGTCAAACACTTGGCAGGCGTCGACGTGTGAAGTCCTCTGTCGTCCAACCACGTCGTCAGCATCGTCGTGTCGAGGGTGTTCTCATGCATGGAGACGGCGGAGAAGGTCGATGGGGACACTTGAACTTGCGCCGTGAGCTCCTGAGTGAACGCTGGAGTTGTTGTTGGCAGCGGTCTTGTTGCAGTGCCTTGATTGGGTGAGGACGCAGGGGACGCCGTGCCCAAATCGTTGCTGGAACAATCGGTCGAACAGGTAGCAGGCAGCTTCGTGACTTGCTCGAGGACGTGTAGCAATGGGGTGGTCGTCCCCATCGTAGGCGTTGGAGCAGTAGGAGACACGGCGTCCAGAGCCACGGACACCTCTAGAGTGATGTGGAGTCCAACGGCGCCGCAGTGGGGACGCATGTGGCCGTCGCCGCACGCACGGCACGGAGGCCGCGGCCCAACTGGCGGTGGTCACTGATGGAGAAGACCTCGCTGCTGAGGAAGCCGGCCGTCGCGGTGGGATCGAGTCGAGCGAGTCGTCCGGCGTGCAGGTCGGGGTCGGGTCGGCTATGACGGCGCTGCAGAGATGCTCATGGATGCAGGCGAGTACATTGTAGGGCAGTGCGCGAATAGGCAGCTTGCTGTCATGCCTTTTTTTTTTGCCGGAGACTTCTCCAGCCCTCCATCGGTGAGCCTGCTGCTGCGTTGGGAGTGTCGTGGCCTCATGGGGCGACGACCATGGAATGGATGGCTGTGGAGTGCTCCCCCACCTCCGGGTGCGACAGCAGCACACCGTCCACCGGCACGCCCTCGGCCGGCGGCATCACCATCCCCAGCGTCGGCGGTATCGTTGGCACTGTCACTCCGGTCATCGGCGGCGCCACCCGGGCCGTGGGCGGTGTCGTCGGCTAAGTCACCTTGGTAGTCGGCGGTGTCGTTGGCAAGGTCACTCCCGTCATCGGCGGCATGGTCCCTACCGTTGGCGGTGTTGTCGGCACAGTCGCTCCCATCGCCGGCGGTGGCATGGTCGCTCCTGTTGTCGGCACCGTTGGTGGCGTCGTCGGCAAAGTCCCCGTCGTCGAGGGAGTTGTCACTCCCGCCATCGGCGTCGTGGCTCCCATCATCGGCGGCGGGAGCCCGGCGTCATCGTCCCCCAAGATCCGCCACGGCGGACGCAAGGCATTTCGGCGGCGGCGGGCGGACGGGCACGGGCGCCGTCTCTTCTAGCTGCGAAGAGGTGGGTCCCGCGCTTACGTGGACAAGTGGTGGGTATTTAAGAGGTGGGCCCCGTGCTTACGTGGACAAGTGATTTGATTTCAAAAGGTGATCCAGTTTGGAGCCCTCCATGGACGTAAATTTTCGGAAAACGTTTAGAAACAACCGACTGATTTCTGGTCTCCCGCAGGCCACGCGTCGTGGGACCATGCGCGATGCCACGCACCCATCGCTACCTCCCTTATCTCTTTCTTTTTTTAGCCCGCTGCCTACCTTATCTCTTTCCCTACCCGAGCCAGATCCCTTTCTACTCCGTCTTCTACCTCCGTCTCCACTCTTCCGCCCGTCCTCATCACCCTGACTCTCGTCGGAGCAGCCCGCGGGAAGGCTTTTGCAGCACCCGGCGGCGAGCTCACACTCCACGCACCCACGCTCCTCCGGCCTGCCACACTCCAGCAGCCAGCGACGGCGTCGACCTGCAGCTCCCCGCGCATCACCATGCTGCTACCGGTGTTGTAAAGTGCGGCGGTGATGCGTCACCGGTGCTGCGGTGGGAGCGCCCGGTGTTGCATAGAGGGCAAATGCAGCGGCCCTTCAGAGCTGCGATTGAGCATCGCGCGTGGCCTCCCTGTAACACCCCCTTGTAATAAGCTCTGTGACACTCTGTTAAAACTGCCAAGTCATGATCATTTGCAATGCCAAGTCATATGGGTTAATAATCCAATTCAAATTCACATCTGAAAATCAACTCAAATTCAAAAGTGAATTATAAAGTTGATCAAACACTGTTGGGAAAATGTTCATTAAATGGCAAATAATCCAGGAACATTTGTAAAATCATCATCAATAAAGTTGGAGTTAGATAAGTGACTCTAACTAGATGAAACAGCACCCAAAACAGCAATATTAAATTCATTTAAAATCATTACTAAATCAAATGGCTTCCAAAACTGTCCAAACCACTTTTTGGTGAGAGCTAATATTGCATTGCAATATTTGGGCCAACTCCCACATTTTTCAAAAGTGCACAAGTGCCCTAATCATTTTAAAACAGAAAAAGAATAAAAGAAAAGGAAGAAGAGAAATAAAAAGAAAAGAGAACGCTACTGTTGGCTGGGCCTAAGTGCACAGTGTGCAGCCCAGTCCAACAGCAGCCCACCCCTTCTCCCTCCTCGTGCGTGTCGGCGCGCCCCTGGCCGCGCGCGCCCGCGCCAGCCGGGCGGCGACACGGCGATGGCGCCGACGCCACCGACAGCCAGAGGATAAGGAGGAGCTCCCTCGGCCTCCTCTCCGTTCCTATCCACTTCCCCTCACCCGCTCGCCCTCTCCCTCCTTCCTTCCCCTCAGATCCACGCGAGGCCGAACGGATCCGCCGCCGTTCGTCGCCGTTCTCGTGGCCAGCGACGCCGCCTCGCCTCGCCATCGTGTCCAGGAGACGCGCCGTGATCGACCACGTCGCCTGCTCCGTCGAATCGTAGCGTGGAGGCTCTGCAGCTGCTGCTCGCCGTCGCCCCCCTTCTTCCTCGACTCCGGAGCTCGCCGGCAGCCGCGACCCTCTCTGCTGCTACTAAACTGCCACGGGTCTTTCTTGACCACGCGGTGAGCTCCCCTCTCCCCTCTGTCCTTCCCTGAGCCGCTCAGCCTCGCTCTATCTAGGACGCCACCGCATCCGAGCTCCGACCGTCGCCGCGTTAGCCATTGCCGAGCCCCCGAGCTTCTGCAGCTCGAACCAGCTGCGCCAACGCGCTCCTGGAGGTCCGTAGCTCCACCCTAGCTAGCTAGCATGCGCGAAAGCGCCGCGTAGCCCCGAAACCATCGACACCCGAACTCCGGCCGCCGCGCGCGAGCTCGCCGGCGACGTTTCCGGCCAAGACAGGCCGCGCCACCGCTCGCGTTGAACGCGGCACGGTCTCCTCGTTCGAACGCGCCGCTCCGCGCTCGTTTTGGCCCTCTGTGGCCAAAACCCGCCGCACACCCGTGCCCTCCGCCGCGTTTCGACGTCGCCGGCGGCTAAACGCCGGTCGCCGCCAGCGTGGCTGGCGTGGGGTCCACTCTGGGACGCTGACCAGTGGGCCCCCTGGCCATTTTGACCACGTTGACCACGGTCAACCGTGGTTACTGTTCACCCCTGTAGCTGACATGTGGGTCCCATTCGATAATTAGACTAATTAAGCACTGTTAAAAAAATAAAAGTTAATTTGTTAAGTTAATGTGACACTGACAGAAGGGCCCTACTTGGCTAATTAAATCTGTTAATTAGTGTAATCCACTGATTAGCCTAAACAGAGGCTAACATGTGGGTCCCACTGGACCCACATGTCATATTTGACTGGTCAGCGGCGCTGTTGACCGCTGACATCACAATGACGTCATGCTGACGTCATAATTCATTTTCTGTGATTAAAGTAATTCCAGAAATTCAAATAAACTTCAAAAATTAATAACTTTTAAACCGTAGCTCGGATCGAAAAAGTTAAAACATGAAAGTTGCTCAGAACGACGAGACGAGTCTGATCGTGCCGTCTGTTTCTCCATCGGAACCCCCTACGTAGAAGAACTCGTAACTCCGGACCCGAATCCGACAGATGAATAGTGCACACACATCGGGTATTAAATCCCAGAATAGTTCTAAAAATAACTAAAATTACTTAGATGCATATTTAGGCAACCCTGCACTGCATCATAGCATCACGCGCACCGTATTGCATTTGTTTGCATTATGTTTACCTGTTTCTTCCCCCTCTTCTCTCTCGGTAGACCCCGATGTTCACGTAGCTCCCGAGGCAGACGCAGCTCAGGAGTACGACTACGTCCCCGACGATACCACTGAAGACCTTACCCTTGCCCCCGAGCAAACAGGCAAGCACCCCCATTTTGAGCATGCCTATATCGCCTATTCTCTTCTCTCTTATGCTTGCATTAGAACTGCTACTGCTACTGCTACTGTTTCCTATATCTGTTGCATAGCCTGTTTATTGTAACCTGCCTTGCCACCTTACTGGTTATCCTAGACTGCTTAGTATAGGCTGGGTAGAGACACGACAGAGACCCCTACTTGATCCCGACTGCCCCGCTGGATGTCAGAAGACCCGATCATCGGGATTGAAGACTAGACCCTGGCACCGCACATCACTTCCCCCTTAGTTGCCGACACTGCTGGGTTACCGTCGAGTGCCGAGGGTGATACCTCGTCAGCACTTCTGATGTTAACCTTGTAGGTTAGTTACTCGGTCGTGGTAAGCGAGGGTGATTCCTCCTACACCACCCCCGATAACGACATCGTCGCGCAACTCCTCAAGTGTGGACCTCGAGGGTGATTCCTCCTTCATTCACCTTGACTTTAACATCAGGTGGGATTCCATCGAGGGTGATTCCTCAGGATTCCCCTGGTGTCAGACACACAGATACTGTTGTTGATTTGACTTGCACTAAACCATGTTACTAAAGACGGGTCGGCCCTGAGGGGTACCCGCGCGAGCTTATTGCGAAGTGATAGGGAGACGGGTTGACCTGGATGGTGCCCGCGAGATAACTACGAGGCGTGGTCGGGCATTCTTAGCCCTTGCCGCAAGTCCTCGAGACGGGGCGACGGGGTCACATCGATCGTGAGTCTCTGCTCGTTTCCGCGCGCTCCTAATCCACTATGGTTTGGATATTTGATCCGAGGGGCCTCTGGCCCGATAGCACTAACCATCACGTGGGCATAGTATGGGCGTTCTGCGTCGTATACATCAGCCGAAGCTTGTTTGACGTCAGTAAGGAGCGGCGCACGCCGAGTTGGACTGGTAACGCAACCGCGCTTGTATAAGGGGTTGCTAGGTCTGCTCTCGGTGGCCCCGTAACGTGCAGGAGTTCCCGGGGCGATGGCCCAAGACCCCTGGGGGCATAGGTTTAGTCCGGCGTGCTGACCTCTCTTATAAGCCTAGGTCGGGTTGCGGCGTGTTGTTTGGCCGAGGCCGGGCATGACCCAGAAAAGTGTGTCCGGCCGGAGTTAAGCGAGCGTGGTGGGTAAGTTGGTGCACCCCTGCAGGGAAGAAACTTCTATCGATAGCCTGTCCTACGGTAACGGACACTCGGAGTTGTATCCCGATCGGTACAACTAGAACATGTGCTGAGAACTGGATAGTACGGCTCTGGGATTGCTTTCTCGCAGGGAGTCGAGAAAGGATCTCAGGTCGAGGTTGATGATACTACTACTACTACTTTACATTATGTTCATCTGCTCTCTCCTGATGCTGCAAGACTGCTGAAGATTGTTGAAGATGTTAGTCTTCGATAGGACTAGGCTTCCCCCTCTATTCTGGCATTTCTGCAGCCCAGTCCACATTTACAGCCATTCCTTTGACAATGTTGCATATGTAGTGTAGATCCTTGCTTGCTGAGTACTTCGGATGAGTACTCACGTTTGCTTTATTTTCTTTTTTCCCCATATCCAATTGATGCCACCAGACGACGGAGCCCCTGAGTCAGACGCCCCAGCCGACGACCAGTACTACTACCCGCCTGGCGAGTACTACTACTACGAAGAGCCGTTTGACGACCAGGAGTAGGATCGGAGGGTCCAGGGCAGGAGGCCTACGCCTTTCGATCGTAGTATTTTATTTTACCCCGCCTCTGTGAAGGCCTATTTCTCTCTCTGTAATATATCTGTACCCAGATATCTAATGCTTCCACTGACGCTTGTATGCCATCGAGCTATGTATTCGAGCCCTCGAGGCCCTGACTTGTAATATTAAGCTTGTATGACTTTATTTATGTTTTAGAGTTGTGTTGTGATATCTTCAAGTGAGTCCTTAGGCTTGATCGTGCGCATTTGCGTGTATGATTAGTGCACGATTAAGCCGGGGTCGTCACACTCCCGGAGCTGCAATGGAGCGTCGCCGGCGCTGCGACGGCGTCCGCGGCAAGAGGCCGGCGTGTGGCGCTGCAACTCCGGCTATGTTGCCTGGAAGCTATTGGGAGCACTGCCGAAGCTGCAATGGAGCAACACCGTCAAGCTTCGTCGGAGTTGCAACGGAGCTTCGCCGGACGCCGTCGATGCTGCATTGGAGCTCCAACGGGGCTGCAATGGAGCTTCGCCGAAGTTGCAACGGAGCTCCGCCGGGATGCCGTCCGTGCTGCATTGGAACTCCACCGAGGCTGCAGTGGCGTTGCGTTGAAGCTGTCGCACAATAGCTTGCTGTCGTGGTGTTGCTACGATCCAACGGCCGCCAGCGCGCTGATCAGACGGATGGCTAGGCGGATGATTTCCGGCTGATTTGTAGCAGCCGCCTAATGTTTCACTATGATATAGGAGTAATTTAAGATGTGAATACATAAAAAAAACAAAATTGTACTCCCTCCATTCCTAAATATAAGTCTTTGTAGAAATTTCAATATGTATGGACTTCATACGGATGTATATTTTAGAGTAAAGATTAACTCGTTTGCTCCGTATGTAGTCCATAGTGAAATTTTTAAAAAGACTTCTATTTACAAACAGTGGGAGATTTTTAGCACATGCGCTAATAATATCCACGGAATTCTAAATTTCGTGTAGCTCACATCTTAAAAGTATTTCATCATATCTCTACCTAATATTGAAGGACGGACCGTTTCTCCACTTTGTTTTATTTACGGTGGGACCAGGTAATTTTTCGTCGGTCGGACCCAGACGTTTTTTCGTTCTGTCTCGATTGTATAAAAAGCATGCACAAACGGCTTTGGCCAAAATACGAAAAATAAAATCGCACTGGTGGGAATCGAACCGTCCGAGCTAGCGACTCAATATATCTACGAAGCAGCCCAAAATATTTTAAACCCTAACGACAGCAGCAAATCCGTTTATTCGAGTTTTTTTTAGATGGTACGTCGCCCGCATCCAGTCCCAATTAAAATTGGCAGTCGCTACCGCCTGGGCCTTAGCTCATAACCTGCGCTATGGCCCAACTACCTCAGAGATGAGCTAAAAAATAATTGACTGAGTTCGAATCGAACTCACGATCCTTACATCAAGTCCGAACGCTCTATCCAACTAAATCTGGGCCCTTGTGTACCTAAAACTAGATGATTCCCCGCGCGTTGCTGCGGGCCGTTAGCATGCCAATCGGCTGATGTTACAGATGTACATTTAGCATGCCAATCAGCTGATGTTACAGATGTACATTGAGGAAGAAAATAACATGAAGAAAAATATTGGCCCTGTGATGCTACAAATTTTTATTGCGTGCACAAAAGGATTAATCCAAAGGCTACTCAGCAAAACGTAAGTGAGGTTTCTTAGTCTGACCGAGCCAGCGGACTATACGATCGTATGCACCTATGAGATTAACTTTGAGAACTTTATATGTTTTAAAGTAGACTTCCATAATAAACTATGTTGTAAATGTTATAAAAAATGTTGTGTAGGAAGGGATGCAAAATAGTTAATACTTGAAATTAGCAAGCACACGGAGAAAATATTATACTCGATCTTGACTGACAACCTGCAACACCTACATACATGAAGAAACAATTGAGAAGATCTCAAAGAAAGAAGAGTTGCTTGCATCAATCAATAAAGATCATAACCTACAATCATTGATATCTATTAGAATGGTCATGCATGCAAATAAAGCATACATACAACTAAATTGATGTAACATGATCAATAATACACAAGAATCATCAAAGGGACAACCACTACCAAACCACATCAAATTGGGCTCACCGTTTAATTGAGAAATTGAGCTGCTAATTTTGTAGTCAAAGGAAACACACCAAGCAAAATAATGAAATCCAATTTAGTTAATCTAATCCACAAATGACGAGTAAGATATGAAAAATTACCATCCAGAATTAACAGGGGCGAGTTCTTGAGGCATGGATTGATGGATATATAGCTCAAAGAGTCCAGAATCTGTTTGAGAGTTGATCAGACATATCTGTATATAATATATAGACATCTATTGATTATTAAAATGCATGGCAATTCACATGCACTTACCTTCAGAATACCCAAGACTGCTACTCTGAAGTAGAATAGTGGCTAATGATACGGGGAAAGTCACAAACCAAAAATTGCATAGACCACGATGAAAATCTTGGCACACGAACACAACTTGCTGTCAACAGGAAACGAAGAATCCCCAAACAACAAATGAACACGGGTGTACTGCTTACCCGGCCAAGATATCAGCAACAGGAAGAGGAAACGGGACTTGTAGGGCTCTAAGTAAGATGATAACGGCCAGATGTACCACCTCAATGATCTAGCATAAATCTTATCCAGAGTCAAGGAAAGTAATTTAATACATATATATATAATACAACCTGCTTGACAATTTTGGCAACACGCCTTGGTAGGAATTATGTCGTTACACATCAATACTATTTCTGGAAAGGTATGAGAAATTCAAGGACATATATTAGCAATCAAACACTTGCGTAAGACAAATGGAAAAGAAAGAACAATCAAAATCTTTATGATCTGAAAGGATATCTGGTACCTTATGTCCAAGTGAAAGAGCATTGCCATGAAGTCCATGCGGGAGCACATGAAGTTGATACCCTGGATTGGAGAGTGTCGAGGCGTGCGGCGTGGATGATCAGATGCCGCAGACTGCGGAGTAGGGATTGAAAGGTGAACGCAAAGGCTGAATTAGAACGTCCAACCACAGTACCACCCAGAAGCATGTCAAAAATGTTATTCGACCATAAGCGTGGAAGTTCTCACCTGGTAAGATGATGTGCTAGCTCTAATGGTTGAGTCCCTTTGGAATTCATCTTTGTTCATTGAGCCGGAATCCGGAATCCTCGCTGCTGCCGCTGGCCACGGAGGAGAGCAACGACGCAGGGACAATTCAGCGGCTATGCATTCTCTCATGATATGGAGTTCCGGGTGGCCGACAACAAAATCGCAGCCTGGCCGGCGTCCCAACGCCCAGAATGGAGTCGGAGGAGAGGCAGATCAGCAGTCATGCTGGAGCATGGCAGCACAAACATGTTTCTAGATGCAAATGCAGCTGTCACATAGTTAAATCTAGCATTCTCTTCTTGTAATAAGGGTGAGTAATGAGGACAGATGATTGTTGCAGTTTAACGTATATTTATGGTCGGGAGAGGTTCCGTCGTGGCAGTGGAAGAGGTAGTAGCGGCGATGAGAATTGAAGCGGAGAAGATGACCGTGAGCTACGCTAGTTAGGGACGTGCCTCTGGTTTACTTGGGCTATCACGAAGAGCTGAGTATGGTTGGGAAACAAAGCGAATAAGGCAGGAGATTTTGTGCAGAAGATGAAGAGACCAACGCTTTCATCAGTTTCATGTGTTGTTTCTCGTGAATTATTGGGTGTGCTTTAATATTGGGCAGCATGTGGGTGGAGTAATGGGCTGCATGTTGTTGTTATCCAGCCTCAGAAGGAAACTGAACGCATGGAATTGGAAGAGCCTTGCTCAGAAAAAATCGGAACATCTCATTTTTTTGTGAGATGGAACGTTGTTGACAACAGCTGATGTGGCATATTGCTTGGAAAGTGAACGCTGATGTGTCAGCATGATGATGTGGACAGTGTGCATGGTGAGAGAATAGGGAGTAGTGGGGAGCAACTTCTTAAGAATAGTAGATAGGACTGGTTCCTTTTAGCAGTCTCACCTCGCGTTTTTATATCTCATCTCTACCTAATAATAAAGCAACTACTGCTTCTGGTCGTCCGTTGCGTCATTTTGCAGAAAACCCCTGGCTTTCCTTGATAATTAACCCACGGTCCATCAGTAAGTCAGAACGAACCGTTTTTCGCAGTTTACACAAAACCCCCTGAATTTTATGCTAATTAACCCGCGGTCCAGAGATAAGCACAGCGAATCGTGGTTTTACATAAACGCCCCTGATATCTACGGTAATTACCCCGCAGTTTATAAAAATAATATGTTTTTTCAAATAATCATATCTTTTAAACCGTAACTCCGATTTTAACATGTTATATATGGAATTTGATTGAAAAATATGTAGAAATTAAATATGATGTTATCTTACATGTTAAATGTTTTTAAAATGCTATTTAGGATGCAATGTTAATCAATGACGCATGATCCGTCTTTATTTTATACCGACGCGGATCTGTATTGCAACATGTAAAATTGAACATTAATAATTGGGAAAATTATAATTCTTTGCATGTTGTCCTTGCACCAGATTCTCTCTTTGTACATGTTTCATGAGATAAGACCTTACGTACGTACATTTTCTTTGCAAAATCCACGCGCGTACTTACCATTGGACTACATTTTTTTTTTGTAGTGAGTGTTCCATATGTTGCATGTGATGGTGTCATGTAGGCTTTCATGAATAAACTTAACTAGCGCCGAAAAGCGCGGCGCACGCCGCGCCCGTGGAAAAGCCTGTTTAAATTTTTGTTGTTGATGTTGCTAAAGGTACCTGTTGGGAGGTGTTAAATCCATATTAAACTATGGTTAATGATTATTTATGCTTTGTAGTTGAGCAGAACTTTGAGAGGCATGGGTTGTTCTTTATGCTTCGTAGTCTGTCTCGTCGTTTGATGATACCATGCTAATTACATGATTTGATTAGTGTTCTTTGCACTGTGACTTGTTCAGGTTTTGTTCGGTGGTTTCCATGTATGTAGTTTTGCTCTGATGTTTTCTTCTTCCACTAATTGCTCTATTTCTTTGAGCTATGCAAGCTAGTTTTCTTCGTCTTCACAAAGGGTGACACCTAGTTGCCATTGTTGCCGCTGATGGTACACTATCGGTGTTTTTGATGAAAAATTTTATTTTCATTTTTATTGCATGCAGGTCCTTTTTGTGGTTAGTCAACTGGATGGCGACGATAAGGGGAAGGAGCTTGCTGGGAGTTTTTTTGTAGTTAAGTAAAATAGTAGAAGAGTGATTTTAACAATGATACGTGGACGGTAAAGTGGTAAACACGGGACTCGTATATTGCGCGTGTCATGCAACATGTGATGGGCGTCTATGTTGGAGAGTGTGCCGTGGTGGATGCATGCATGTATTGGCGTTGTTGGTTTGATTTATAAGGCTGCCTGCCATGTGAACTGTTTTAAAATGTTGCATTCACGTGCTTGCTATATACATTGCGGCATTTGATGTAGGAAGTGGTGCTATTTGGAAGTGTGGTTGTTATAGAGTTGACGTCAGTTGTAGAGTGGCTATATATGTTTTGGATAACTTCATATATGTGTTGTAGCTTGCTGTTTTGATGCAATTCTGGCAGGTTTGGATGAGTTCACGGGTGTGCTATATGCCAAAATTTCTATTTAATGTGAATAGATGTGTGCATGCATTGTGGCACGTATGATGCGTGTTGTCGATGCGAATGGGCGTGGTGTCTAGTCTTTGTGTTACTCTATAAAAGAGGCGCTTGTCTATGTTTTTATATACAACATTAAAACTCTTTCCATGTCTTCTTTTTTGGCTTGTAGGAGAGGGGAAGGTGAGTGGTGGCGATAGTTCTAGTGATGGACGTGTTTCTTTCTGGAATAGTGAAGAATGGTGAAGAAGATCGTTTCCATGATTTCCATGAGAGATCATTGAGCGGGGGGGGGGGGGGACCAGAGATGTGGCCAAACAGTTTTTTTTTAACTGTGGATGTATTTTCCCCCGACTGTTCGCTTGCAGCACTGTTCATGCGGGGTGTATTGATTTCTACAGCTACTGTTCACGCTTACTGAGTCAAAACCTTTCGATTTTAGTATATGTAAGTATGACGGTGATATTCAGCACATAGAAGAAAAACATGCATATTTTTCTCCGGCGAAAGATAAAAAAAAATGGAAGAAAAGAAGGTATTGTTCATAAGTAATTACTGTGCATAAGGTATCACTGTTCATGAGTAATTACTGTTCATAAGTTATCACTGTACATTTGTGATTACTGTTTACTAGCAACGACGTAATTGAACAGTGGATGCCGAAAAAAACTCAAAAAAAGGAGAAAAATCGAATCCCTCCCGGTTTAGTATTAGTATATATATATACTTGGAGTTACCATAGTTGTGGCCCGTATGCAATTTTTTTTAGGGTGGACTGAGCTCAATCAATTGCGTGTAAATCCTCGTGAGGCATTAAAAGAATTAAAAAGGGGGAAAACAAAGTCTTGTCAGTTAATCCTTCATGTAATTCCCTAACCTAAGATGTAAAAAAAATTAAAAAAAGGAAAAAAGCAATCTCCTGCGCAGGGCACATATATCGTGCAGGAGGACGTTGTAGTCCTCGCTCGGTGCCTCGGCAACGCCATCGTCGGAAAGGATTGGGAGACGATCGAGGTGGCTCTGCATCGGTATGCCGGCGGAGAGAAATGTCTCTAAAAAAAATCCTAAACCCTAATGGTTCATATAAGGATGCGAGGGTGGAGGAGGGGGAGAGAAAATGATGTGTAAAAAAATCTCAGTTTTTTTTTGAACTGTGGATATATTTTCCCCCGAGTGTTCGCTTGCAGCATTGTTCATGTGGGGTGTATTGATTTCTACGGCTACTGTTCATGCTTACTGAGTCAAAACCTTTCGATTTTAGTATATGTAAGTATGACGGTGATATTCAGCACATAGAAGAAAAACATGCATATTTTTCTCCGGCGAAAGATAAAAAAGTTGGAAGAAAAGAAGGTATTGTTCATAAGTAATTACTGTGCATACGGTATCACTGTTCATGAGTAATTACTGTCCATAAGTTATTACTGTACATTTGTGATTACTGTTTACTGACAACGACATAATTGAACAGTGGATGCCGAAAAAAACTCAAAAAAAGGAGAAAAATCGAATCCCTCCGGGTTTAGTATTAGTATTCTTGGAGTTACCATGGTTGTGGTCCGTATGCAATTTTCTTTAGGGTGGACTGAGCTCAATCAATTGCGTGTAAATCCTCGTGAGGCATTAAAAGAATTAAAAAGGGGGGAAACAAAGTCTTGTCAGTTAATCCTCATGTAATTCCCTAACCTAAGATGTAAAAAAAATCAAAAAAAGGAAAAACCCAATCTCCTGCGCAGGGCACATATATCGTGCAGGAGGACATTGTAGTCCTTGCTCGGTGCCTCGGCAACGCCATCGTCGGAAAGGATTGGGAGACGATCGAGGTGGCTCTGCATCGGTATGCCGGCGGAGAGAAATGTCTCTAAAAAAAATCCTAAACCCTAATGGGTTCATATAAGGATGCGAGGGTGGAGGAGGGGGAGAGAAAATGATGTGTAAAAAAATCTCAGTTTTTTTTTTGAACTGTGGATGTATTTTCCCCCGAGTGTTCGCTTGTAGCACTGTTCATGTGGGGTGTATTGATTTCTATAGCTACTGTTCACGCTTACTGAGTCAAAACCTTTCGATTTTAGTATATGTAAGTATGACGGTGATATTCAGCACATAGAAGAAAAACATGCATATTTTTCTCCGACGAAAGATAAAAAAAATGGAAGAAAAAAAGGCATTGTTCATAAGTAATTACTGTGCATACGATATTACTGTTCATAAGTTATTACTGTACATTCATGATTACTGTTTACTGACACCGACATAATTGAACAGTGGATGCTGAAAAAAACTCAAAAAAAGAGAAAAATCGAATCCCTCCCAGTTTAGTATTAGTACTTATTTATAGACGTGGCCTACTTAGTGTCAAACAGCACCACAAAGGCGTTGCCTGAGTGTGGTTGTAGATGCTTGCCAATCAAAATTTAGCTGAAATGATAGCGGTTTAGATAAAAAAAAAAATACTCTCCGTTGCAACGCACTGTCACATTTGCTAGTAACTCTTAAATCCATCCGGCTGATTTCTGGCGAAATAAGCCGCGTCGTTTACGTGCCACGCCTCCACCCACATTGTGCATCCCCGGTCAACTGCCCAGCCCACGTACCGCATCTCTGGATGGGCCCCACGCACCGCTTAGCATTCCATCTTTATCCCCAACGCACGAAGCCACATCCACACATTTTTCCTGCTGCATCGTCGTCTTCCCCCTTCCGCTAGATCGAGGCCAACACCGGCCACCGTTGCCGCAAGGTCTGCTCCCCAGTTCTCCTACTCTGCAGCAGCGTTGACCCCGTCCCTGGTGCTGCCCGCCGGCGACAAGCTATGATGCGTGACCCCACGGATGGAAGCGATGATTGCGAAGGAATCGAGCGACTCTAATACATCCTAGTTGAGCAAATCAAACGGCTGGTTAGGCGGCTTAAAATTGGATAAAATCAGCCGCCTGATTTGTAGCGGTCTTATAGCTCCTGTGCGACGTATTTTGTGGGAATTGGAAGGAGTGCGACGTTGTTTGACCGATTGGCTGTGGTGCGACATATTTGAGTGCGTAAATAGCCTAGGCACAACATGGCCCTTAAACTCAACTGATGCCCTCGTAGCTGTTAGGGGTTAGACCCATCACTTATCCACGTAAGCGCGGGACCCACCACTTGTCCACGTAAGCGCGGGACCCTCATCTTCGCAGGTAGAAGAGACGAGCGCCCGTGCCCGTCCGCCCGCCGCCGCCCATTGCTTCCCCTTTCCCCAATCTTTCTCTTCTCCGGTGACCTAGCGCAGATGTCTACCTCCTCCGCCACGCACTCAAAATGGCGACAGCATGGTCTAGTGCCGCTCACAAGGTGCCCTGACTGCCCACGCCCAGAGCCTCTTAAACGGCGGGTCAGTAAGACTGATGAGAATGGCAATCTTGGGCGCGAATTTGTGAAATGCTTGAGCAAAACAATGGCAGGAAGGGATGGCAAGGTTAGATCTCAGTTCTTAGCCCGTTCTTTCGCTGCCGTTTGCTCTGATTTTTCCATATTTCGTTTTTCTCGTCCAATTTGGGATTTAGGGTTCATGTTGTTGTTTTCAGATTCTGAAGAAATGTACCCATTTTGAGTGGATGGATGATTATATTGAGAGGATTCAGTTTGAGGGCTACATTGATTCGAGCGGGGCCGCAACCTGGGAGCTCAATTTGGGCGGGGTGCCGCCGATTGCTATGGAGAATTTGGGGAGCTCGGACGGGCGAGGGGCGGGCAGATGTAACATCCCCAGCCTCACACTACAGTAATATCTCCTTAACAGTGGCCATGTCATCATGATCACTATGCCATCTGACATTTGTCCAAAAAATCAAAGCCAACTTCAAATTCAATTTTTAAGTGAATAAATGAGGTGCTCCAAAATTGTTGGAAAAATGTTCAGCAGATAGCAAATAATCCAGAACAAATGTTGTTAAGGAAAACAACATCACCATCAACTTATATTTGGGTTAGTGCATTTAAAACAGTGCAAAAACAGCACTTTAAATGCCATTTCATTTTTGAAAAATACAAATGAATTCTAAAATTGCCCACACTTTTTGTGGCAGTGCTGGATAATGCATCTTATTTTGTGGACGAGTTTCACATTTTTCCAAATGCATTTGACATCTCATTTTAATTCAAAAACCTCTCTGAAAAAGAAAACAGATAAGAGAAATTGAAAAGGGGAAAACTATCACTGCACTTGCTGGCCCATCGGCACAGTGGCCTTTCAGCCGGCCCAGCCCACCACCGCACTCATCCCCTACCTCTCCTTCTCTCTCCTTGCGTGTCACCGCGCGCGTACGCCTGGCCGCCGATGGGCAGCTGTCGGCCATCCCCCGGCGCCGCTGCAGCCGTGGCATGGTTAAAGCCTCGCCCCAGACTCCTACTGCTAACCCTAGCCACCAGTATCCCCTCCTCCTCGCTCTCCCTCTCAGATCTCGCTCGACCGAGCGAGCTCGCCGCCGATGCCTCGTCGCAGGCGAGACCACCGGCCGCCATTCGTCATTCCGGCGAGTCCCCGAGCTTCCCCTGCCTCGTCTACATCGTCCACGTGCTTCGGTTCGAGCCGGAGAACCCCACAGCGACCGCCTCGAGCTCCTTTCCCCGCCATGGCCACCGAGCTCGCCGCCGTCCTCCACTTAATCCCGCGGCCACCGTCACCGCCTCGCCTCGTCGACATGCCGTAACGACGCGCCGTCCTCGGCTACTTCTCCTGCACCAACCGGAGCGAGACGGGATCCCCCACCGCGTGCGCTACTTCCTCTTCTTCCTCCTCGGGCTTCTTCTTCTTCATCGCCGATTCGCCGCCGTCGTGCTTCCCCGAGCACACTCTCGCACATCTGCAGGCTCCCGGTGAGCAGCCGCGTCGATCCATCCTCCCCTCTCTCTCTCTCCGTACCCGTAGCTGTCGTCCCCGACGAGCTCCGAACCCACCGCCGTCTGTGCTCGTCGCCGGCGCCGTTCCGATGACCAAACGACCCCGCACGCGTGCCCGTTCTCTTCGACGCATCGCGTATGCCTCGCCTAGCCATTTGGTTCGCCTGCTAGCGCACCGCGTCGCCGTTGCCGTAGCCCACCCGAGAAGCTCGCCGCCGGCGACGTCGTAGCGCTCGACTCCGGCCGTCTTAGCTGCTCCGACCACCACCATTCGACGTGCCGTCGTCTCGCCGTTCCAACGCACCCAACCGCGGCCAAAATGGTGGCCCGTGCGCGTTTTCCGACCACCTCCCGAAGTCGCGCCGCCGCAAACGCGCTCGCCGGCGAGGTTCCAGCGAGTCGCCGGTGACGCTGAGCTGGCCTGACCCGTGGGGCCTGTCTGAGCCACTGACGGGTGGGCCCAGTTGACCCTTTGACTGGGTCAACCCGCTGACATGTGGGGCCCGACCGATTAAATGATTTTTAATAAAAGATAATCTGTTAATTAAACTAAATAATTAATTTAAACACTAATCACTCACTGACCAGTAGGCCTCACCCCTAATTAACCTAGTTTAGTTAAATTAAATCCCTAACTAAATTACTGTGAGGCTAACCAGTGGGACCCACTGGACCCACATGCCAGGTTTGACCCTGGTCAGCCGGGATTTGACCGCTGATGTCATCATAACGTCATGCTGATGTCACCATTTACTATTCTGGATAATTCGGATTTAATTAGTTAAATAAATCTCAGAAAATGTTTAAATCTTTTATAATCCGTAGAAATTAAACCGTAGCTCGGATCGAAAAACTTTGTACATGAAAGTTGATCAGAAAAACGAGACGAATCCGAATATGCCCCCCTCATATCTGTCACATGCCTCTAGCATGATGAACATGGAACTTTCTCCTCTGTTTTATCTGTCCGATAATCACCCGGAGCTGGGAGAACACTCCCGGATAATTTCCCGCTCCCACTAACTTGCATAGTACTGCATTAGGGCACCTCTCGAATAACGTACTGTCATGCTATGCTTCTGTGATTGCATTTGTCTGCCTTAATTTATTGTTTCTTCCCCCTCTTCTCTCTCGATAGACCCCGAGAACGATGATGACCCGATGATCGTCTACCTCGTCGAAGACCTGTTGGTGTTTGCAAAGCAACCAGGCAAGCACCCCCCCCCCTTGAGCATGCCTATATCGCCTATTCTCTTCTCTCTTGTGCTTGCATTAGAATTGCTGTTGTTACTGCTTTACATATTCTGATGCATGACCTGATTTTGTAACCTGCTTTTGGTAATTACCTGCTTATACTAAACTGCTTAGAATAGGCTGGTTAGTGAACCCGTAGAGACCCCACTTTGTCCCAGTTGCCCCGCTGGATCATCGGAAGACTCGACGACCAGGCCCCAGCACCGCACATCACCCCCCTAGTTGTACGACACTGCAGCGTTACTATCGAGTGCCGAGGGTGATACCTCGTTTAGCACTTCTGATGTTAACTCTGTAGAGTAGCTATTCGGTCGTGGTCATCGAGGGTGATTCCTCCTTCACCACTCCCGATAACAACGCTGTCGTGCAACACCTCAAGTGTGAACCCATCGAGGGTGATTCCTCCGAGTTCACCTTGACGGATACATCGAGTAGGAATCCAATGAGGGTGATACCTCGGATTCCCTGATGTTATGGACACACGGATACTTGGACTTTACAACTGTTACTTGGAAAGGCGGGTCGACCCTGAGGGGTACCCACAAGTGATGTGGAGATGGGTTGACCTGGAGGGTGCCCGTGAGATAATTACGAGGCGTGGCCGGGCATTCTTAGCCCTTGCCGCAAGTCCTCGAGACGGGGCGACGGGGTCACATCGATCGTGAGTCTCTGCTCGTTGCCGCGCGCTCCTAATTCACTAACGATTTGGATATTTCATCCGAGTGGGCCTCTGGCCCGATAGCACTAACCATCACGTGGGAACAGTTATGGGCACTCTGCGTCGTATGCATCAGCCGAAGCTTAATGGACGTCAGCGACTGAGCGGCGCGCACCGGGTTAGACCGCGTAACGCAACCGCCTTGATAGTGTGGGTTGCTAGGTCTGCTCTCGGTGGCCCCGTAACATGCAGGAGTTCCCGGGGCGATGGCCCAAGACCCCTAGGGGCATAGGTTTAGTCCGGCGTGCTGACCTCTCTGTTAAGCCTAGGTCGGGTTGCGGTGTATCGTTTTGCCGAGGCCGGGCATTACCCTGAAAAGTGTGTCCGGCCGGAGTTAATCGAGCGTGGTGGGTAAGTTGGTGCACCCCTGCAGGGAAGAACTAACCTATGCATAGCCGGATCCTCGGTAACGGACGCTCGGAGTTGTATCCCGATCGATACAACTAGAACTGGATAGAAATGGATACTAGGGCTCTGGGATTGCTTTCTCGCAGGGAGTCGAGAAAGGATCTCTGGCCGAGGTTGATACTTAATGCTACTACTACTTTATGATGTACTAATCTACACTCTTCTAATGCTGCAAGACCGCTGAAGATGCTAGTCTTCGATAGGACTAGGCCTTCTCTCTATTCTAGCATTTCTGCAGCCCAGTCCACATATACAGCCTTTTTTTGAATAATGTTGCATATGTAACGTAGATCCTTGCTTGCTGAGTACTTCGGATGAGTACTCACGGTTGCTTTGCTTCCTCTTTTTCCCCATATCCGTTTGATGCAACCAGATGGCGGAGCGCCCGGAGCCAGCTGCCCCCGCCGACGACTACAACTACCACCCCAAGGGTGGTTACTATTTCGAGTTGGCCGACGACCAGGAATAGGTTCGGAGGGTCCCAGGCAGGAGGCCTGCGCCTTTTCGATCGTAATGTTTTCTCTTGCCCCGCCTTCTTAAAGGCTTATCTATTTTATCTTTTATATATCTGTACTCAGATATCTGATGCTTCCGCTGACGCTTGTAAGCGAGCTTATGTATTCGAGCCCTCGAGGCCCCTGGCTTGTAATATAATGCTTGTATGCCTTTATTTATGTTTTAGAGTTGCGTTGTGATTCCTTCAAGTGAGTCCTTAGGCTTGATCGTGTGCATTTGCGTGTATGATTAGTGTACGATTAAGCTGGGGGCGTCACAACAGAGTCCTGCCGATGGCGAGGTATGCGCGCAATGCTGAACTGCACGCGGAGTCTGAACTGAACGAGGAACTGAAGAAGATCAACAAACATCTAATGCAGATGATCGATTTGTAGGAGCAAGCAAATATCATGGCAGGGGGTTCTGTTGTTGTATCATTGCTCTTTTTTTCTTTTACTTGTTGTTCATCCGTCATTAGAATGGGCATTTAGGCCTGTCAGGGCAGAGGACGCGATCTGTGCGTCATGCCAAGTTCATGTAACTGAATCGAAGCAGCAATTTGGAAAATTATTCAGTGTTCATGCCCCTGTTTTTGTTCTTCAGTTAACAGAGTGCACACCCAAATTCAGTTTCTAGTAAAAAAATCTGGGCTGCCGAATAGATGTTGGACCGTGAGAAAATAATCAGGCCCAAAGAGAAACCAGCCCACCCGCGTAGGGGCACCAGCCCTTTTTTATAGCATAGAGGCACCCATGTTTAGTGAAAAATGCTTCGACTAAAACCTCTAAATAAAATGTTGCTTCGGCAAATAAACCTCTAACAAACATATACTTCTTTACATGTTTTTACTTTGGCCAAATTTTTATTCATGGAGGACTGTGAGAAAAAGCAAGCCCAAATAGAAAACAAGCCCACCCGCTTGGTGCACGCATGTTGCTTCGACAAAAAAAAGTCGTGCACTAAATTTTGTGATGGATCATTTTTTGATACACAATGTAAATCGATAAAACATTTTTTGATACATTAAATTAATTGAATCATTTTTTAAGGAGGATAGATAGATCCATTCATGCATGGCTGCATGAACACATGTATGTATTGTAACTTGTTTTTTTTGCTTTACATATTTGTTGTTTGTCCACTATTGTTTTCTAATTGTTTTTATGCATGTCTATGGTTCCATGCACTAAATTAGTTGCATGCTTGCATGAACTAAATTAGTTGCATGTCCATGGTTGCATGTCCTAGTTGCATGTCCATGGTTTGGGTCATGACCCATGATTTGGCCTAGCTTCGGAGCTCATTTTTCGAAGATGGTGTGTGTGGTGAATGCGATGAACTCGCATCCACACCAAAATATTTTGAGTGCATATACCACAAATAATAGCACGAAACATCAATATATATAGTGCCACGAAACCCAACATCAATATAGTTGCATGAACATAACAACCCATAGTTCCACGACATAGATAGCCGTACAGCTTAATAGGATCCAACTTAATAATAGTAGCACAAACATAAACGATTACAACTTAAAATACTAATATGATAGATAGATATAGATAGATCGGGGGCACCACCGGGCCAACGGGTTCTTCTCCTTCTCCTCCTCCGGGCGAACGCCACCTCGCTCCTCCGGGCGCCCTTCACTCCTGGTTGTCGACGGGGTACGGGAGGGTGTGCATGCCGTTCTGGGTGGGGAAGATGGTGTTGAAGTCCGTGAAGATGTTGTGGGTGGTGAAAGCAATAAACTCGCACCCACACCAAAACACTCGGCTGAGGAGGTGGAAGGCGTCGAAGGGGTTGGTGAATGTAGCAAGGAGCGTAACCACAACGCTATTGTGATTGACCTCCTCAACATGGAACATCCTTTGAGAGCCCCAGGGGAGGTGGCGGTAGCCGTCCGAAAGGAAGAACTCGGTGAACTCCCTTGCACCCCTCCACCTTGATATCGCCCACACCCTAAGGGTGTTCTCTACATAGACTCCGACAGGGTAGAGCCTCTCCGGCACGGTGGGGGGGGGGGGGGGGGGGAAGCAGTAGGTCGGGCCGTTGTACTGCATGGTGGCTTCAATTGGGGTTGGTGGCTTCGGGTCTGCTTTGTGGAGAAGAAGGAGAGCAGATGGGACAGGGTGGGGTTGGGATATGGATGAGTGTGAGAGGAAGAGAAAGACGATAGGTGGCTTAAATAGCCCTAGTGCGACGTGTTGATTCACTGGTTTCACCGGGTGGAAGTAATGACTTGGAGAAATAATAGGGGTAGCCAGCCGGCGGGGGGGGGGGGGGGAGGGTGTGAAAGACGAGGCTTTTTTTTTTTTTAGATAGTGTGTACCGCGTGGGAAATCGAAGGCTGCATCCCCTGCATCAATAGCCATAATGCGAGGTTTCAGCGTTGCACGCGTCTGTGGCGTCGGTCGGGGGTCGGGGGGTCACGCCTGCTCGGTCTTCTTTGCGTCTGCATGCATGCATCGTAGGCTGCTCGCGCGCATGCATGCAATGTAGCCTGCTGGCTAGGGTCTGGCTAGAGGCAGGCGTGGCAACGTTCGGTCCAAGGGTCCAACGGGTGGGCTTCTTTTACCAGAGCCCAACGGCGCGCATGCATGCTAGCCCACTCACCCCAGCGCAGAAGAAACACCACTAAAAAAATAGCATTTCTGAATCCAGCAAATCAGAGCGCAGAACGAGCATGCCCGTGGATCGCTGACGTAACACTGCATGCTGATCCACGCCGTTGAACGCGCAGTGATCCAACAGTCCAGAATTGGGGGGGGGGGTTATCCATGTGGGGGAACACAGCAGAAAACAAAAAAAATTCCGACCTACGCACCAGCCCAGGACCACTATGAAGACTGCATACAAGGTTTCGATCTTTTCGTTACCAACTCGTAACGTAGTGGAAGTAGAGTCGATGACGATCGGCGGTGCAGATCCCCGCAGCTAGGATTTACAACCTCCCAACCGCGAGGATGTATACCCTCATCTGCCCCTCAGACAGCCCTCCAGGAGGCGGTCGGACAGTACCCCAGACGGTGTCGCGGATAGCCCTTCGGGAGGACCTTCGAAACTCGGACGGTCACTCGGACAGCCCTTCGGGAGGACCTTCGAAACTCGAACGGTAACATGGACAGCCCTTCGGGAGGCACTCTCGAACTAAGACCGAAACTACGATCTCTCTACAGAGTTGCACACATACGGTGTCATCTATCCGGCAGGGCTTCGCCGTCCAGAACTAGTTCCTGCCGGAACCCAGACAGCCTTTCAGCTCTACGAAACTATTTCGCTGGGAGGGAGAGAGAAGCCAAAAATGTCATGGCATGTGTATGTGAGAAGGGATGAGTGAGTGGGCAGCCCCCTCCACTCCTTTTATAGGAAAACCAAGGGGTAGGAAGGGTATTCAAAATACCAAAAATGCCCATGAAGGAAACACTTTCCAAGGGCAAAAGGGGAAAGCCAAAGGACAAGTGGTGCTCCATGGAGGAGCACCACATGTGGCCGGCCACCCCCTTAGTGGGGCCCCCGAAGGGGGCCTCATCCATCCATGTCATCCCCAAAAATATCTTGGGACAAAGCCCAAAATAATGGCTTTCCAAAAAGTAATCCAAAAAGCACATTCACTATTCATAGAAACATTTTTCCGCAACCCTTAAATCCAAAAATATTCTGTGGGTCTAAGAATAATTCCAGTACCCACACAAATGATTTTGGACGCGTTTCAAAACAATTTCGGATTAGTGATTTTCATCTGCGAAACGCAAACAAAGCGGTTCCGGCAGCTCCGGAACATTTTCGGTTTTTCTTCTGGAAAATTCCCAAAAGTTTCCAGAATGATTCTGGCACCCTCCAAGAATTATCAGGCATGTGCCGAAACCAATTTGACTTAATGGTATCCCGTGAAACAACTTTTCAATTTTACCGGAACTCATCCGGTGACCTCTCTCTTCGGAACTATTCCGCTGTCTCCGAAACTATTTCAGGAGACTTTCTCTCAGACTCCCTGTCTAGTATTCAGCACATAGATGACCCTTAAGCATGTGACCCTATAGGTTCGGTGAAGTATAGACATGACCCGGAACCCCTTCCGATCAATGATCAACATCGGAGCTGTGGACACCCATATTGACCCCTATACCCACATGAATGAATATTCGAGTGAACCTCCAGTTGCTGTGTGCTATTCCTGTTGCTTTGCGATATGTTACAAATACCCGAGGTGAGATATGTTGGCATCCCCGTGGATCAACAACTTGTCCACTACGCCAGTCACCTCATTACCGGTATTGTTCTCCTTTCTCGTTCCCGTGTTCCGGCATCCCTATGATCAAATCACCCTGAGTCTGGCCAGACGATGATGGATACCGTAACACCGAGAGGGCCCAGAGATATCTCTCCATCGTCGGAGGAGCAAATCCCAATCTTGAGCTATCAAGTTACTTGACATACTTTCCCATGAACCCGTAAGCCACCGTAATAGTCATCCAGTTACGGATGACGTTTAACAAACCCCAAAGTTCATGAATCAAGCATGAAGAAACTCGATACTCTCATGGTCTGAGGAATCATGCAAACGTTAACCATCTCTATGTTATTAATCATAACTTGTGATGAATGAATCTCATAGCATAACATCAATACGGGTCGATTCAACACAAATGTTCTACCAGCATTGTGCCCTCAAAGTTGCTGGCAAAGACATGCCCATGATCAGGAAAACAGAACCATCATGCAACACTTGAGCTAGTCTTAGAGGCCAGACTAGGAATACATTTTACCGTTTATTATTCCACACGTGCATATGAGTCTTCCTCCGAGCCTCGTGGTTATTGTAGACTCGAGAACCATAGCAGTTATAGCATGGAACATAAACATAATTATGAACAGGGAGATAAATAATAACATTTATTATTGCCTCTAGGGCATATCTCCTACAGACTCCCACTTGCACTAGAGTCAATAATCTAGTCAATGCTAATGCACTTTACACCTATGGCATACCGGTGTAAAAAATGCTTCGCATGTGGTATAGCCTGATGTCCAACGGATCTGACAACTTCAGCTCCGTGTGTATCTCTGCATATCCTCGTGTTTTCACGCTTTCACAAAATTCATATTTTGTGTGGACTTGGCTTTGTATATATGTGAATCAGTGGTCGAAACCTGATTCCTCAGACTGAGCTATGAAGCAACTATCTGCAATAGTGTCCCATTGACCAAAGCCTTCTTGGAACCATACTAAGTTCATGAATGAACTATATGATTCAACATCTTGTTTGTCGCTTCTAAAGCATCAACATACTTAGCCTTTGTTATAGAACTCGCCACAGTATCTTGTTTGGAACAATTTCCAACTACCGTGCCACCATATTGTGTATCACACAAAACCCTTAACTTAAATCAAAAATCACATGGAGCATTGATGAAGACTGTATCGATGTAATTACTTACAACGAGCACTTCATAATCTCTGCTTGCGAGAAACCATGTCATCAGTACTGCTCTAGTACTCAATGACATTTTTCACTGTTGTCCTATGATCGGTACTTTCGATCACTTTGGTATCTATACTCGCAACAACTTTGGAGTATTGGACATATCTGGTTGTTTTTACATACCATGGAATACATGATTAATCCAAACACGAAGGTGTGTGGAATCTCCATCATGTATTTTGCTCATCAGTGTTTTTGGGACACAGAGTTTTGCAAAACTCTTTCCATGTGACTTCGACAAGAATCACTCCTTGGAGTTTTAAATGCTAAAAAGTTTTAGCATCTTGTCAATATGCATTCATTGCTTAGCCCCATTAGGTAAGTCTATCTCCATATATCATTATGCCTAATATCAAGGCTATTTAGCCCAAGCACTTCATTGAAAATCTATTTTCAAATGAAGTCCTAATTCGTGTCAAGAAATTTATTTCCAATTAACAATGTGTCAAGTACACAAGGTTTTTAGAAATATTATCATGCTCCCACTTACTTTCTTGAACCACAAGCATCTTCGATACCCATTTGATGAAGTCAAACCTTTTTGACCATTTCAGAAAAAACAAAGATTCCAACTCCATTTTGCTCTCTTCTGTCCATTGCTGGAACTCTGAAGTTTGCATACTTACTAGCATCCTCTGGACTGACAAAATACCTTGGACTGTAACACATGCAAGTCCTTGGTTTCATTTCCATCATATGGAAATCCTTTCGTCATCCTTGTTTCATATCTCATGATTTGAAATATGTATTAATTGCTAGTTCAACCCGAACCGACTTTAAGCATCGCTACGGTGAAACAACCTCATCGTAGTCAACTCCTTGAACTTGTTATTTCAACAAGTCGAGCTTTATGGATAAAACATTTTTATCCGTATCAGTTTTTAGTTCCATAAATATTTGTTAGACTCTAAGTCTTCCGAAAGGTGTATCAAGATTTTAATCTTGAATCACTTATATGGAAACTATCTCGGATTGTATTGGCATTTAGCCAATTCCGGAGCCAGGGCCCATCAATGCTTCCTTGTGTATCGTAGGTATACTATTGTCTAACAACAATATCTCATTTGCGCACCTGAGAGGTTTGTACGAGCTTTGCCTACATTGTTCAGCTGCAAGTTCGACCGAAGTCCATACATCTCAGGTAGAGGCTTCCGTATCAGTCGCAGTAGGAAACTCTGGAATCACTTCCAAGGTTCCTTTCCTTTGATCTGATGACGAAGATACTTGTTATCTCGTCGAGTTGCACTGTCCTCCCACTCACCTTTTTGCAAGAACTATTCTATTTAAAAGCATACCGTTTTGTGGCAAAATCTTTTGCCTCGGTATAGGGGCGGGGGAATACCCAATAACTTGGGATAACCTACAAAGTAGCACTTGTCTGATTTGGAATAGGTTTGTAACCTTTTACACAAGCCCCATATTCCAAATGTTAAGAAAAGATATAACATGGTTGGGCGTACCATACCATGCCGTCATTTCAACAGACCCGATGGAGCTCTTTTCAGTGTAAAAGCCGCAATCTCTAAAGCATCACTTTAAAAGGGATAATGGCAAATTTATTTATGTCATCTTTGATCTTACCATGTCATAAATGGTTCGATTACATCTTCACAGACTTTCCACTTGAGTGGTGTTCCGGGAGGTGCAAGTTATGAAACCTCTTTCACAACTCATCAGACATTCGCTAAACTTGTAACTCAAATATTCCTTTCTGCAATCGAATTATAGAAACATAATTTTCTTGTTACAATAACTTCTACTTCATTTTTAAAACCTTTCGAATGATTTCAAAAGATCCAGACTTACGTCTCATCAAGTAAATATCCATATATCTACTTGAGTCATTTCTGATGATAGATAAATCCACTACTAACAACATTTATCGGACTACACACATCAAATGTATGATCACCAATAAGTTTGTTGTTCGTTCCTTATGGCCTGTGAACGGTATTTCAGTCACTTCACTTTTCGGAGGAAAGTTGCAAGTGTCAGATGATTCAAAATCAAACGACTTCAAAATCCATCATAATGGAATTTTCCATGCGGGTTTCTCCAATGTGACCAAATGCAGTGCCACACATATGTGGAATTCTTTTAGTCTTGCGACATTTAGCGTCAGTGTTATGGATGTATTATATTTCCATCAATATTCATAACATACATCCCATCTTTGATGGAAGCATGGCCCTTCATGTTATTCATAATACTGAACAACAATTGTTGTTTTTATGAACAACTCTTTTGCAACAAACATTGTGCAATGGGCTAGAGTGTATGAAACTCTAAAATAAATTATGAAAGTAAACCCAGAGGTAATGTATTATTATCAATATTCATAACATACGTCTCATTCATAATGAAGTATGGCCCTTATGTTATTCATAACACCGAACATCAAAAGTTCTCTTATGAACAACCTTCTTGCAAGATACCTTATGCAAAGGGCTAGAGTGTGAAACTCTAAAATGAATTATGAAAGTAAATACATAGGTAATACACCGATGGAAGGTATAGTAACTATTACTATGTTCCCAGCATGTATCAAAACCTCATTCCTGGCTAGTCTTTCAGGCCATAGTAGTTCTTGCATCGAGTTGCAACAGAATGCAATCGAGCGGGTATTTTTGTGATCAACTCACAATACCCAAGAATTAGTGATTAACATGTTTAACCATAATTCCCAAGAACTATATCTTTGACCAGCCTTCTATACATCAAAAACTTGTATGACATTCATACATGAGCTGGATATTCCAGTCTTCTTTCTTTTTGCCTTTATACTTCTACCGTTTAACTTTTAGTATTTCTCCTACTCTCAAAAGAAGCACCCAACTTAAGAGTGGCGTTAGCCCCGGACTTCCTAGGCGTGAAAGTCTTACTAACACCCTTCGGAAATTTCCTTCCTCTTTAAGTTGTTGTTTTATTCACCTTCATTTACATGACATGCGTTCTACTGGATCCCTCTTTTATCAGTCTAATGCATAGTAAACACTTTTACTAATAGTTTGCAAACAAACATTGCTTTGGATATCTCATATCTTTTAGCCTTTGTCTGTCTCTGAAAATGATTTTCAGATTCCATGAATAACACATAACTATCCAAACTTTCTAAGTTCGGGTCTCATGGAAGCAAACATATTTCACTTGACCTTAACGGAATTTTAGCTTTTGGATCGAAGGACGAGAGTCACATCATCCATAGCATTTAGCGGGAGAATACCGAAAGTATGCGATAGGACAAAGTCCTTCTCGGCACTCTTGAGGACAATCCTCACATTATGTTACCAACCATAAAGTTTTAACCAGATATTTAACAGCTATTCAATTTTAATAAGAAGGGTGGAAATGCGAGCCATTATTCCATAACTATTATGCAAATCACACTTAGACAGTGTTCAAAATTAATTGCACTGAGAATTAAACAAGTTAATTCTATAGTGCGCTCCCACTTAAATCAATATCTCTCATAATTGATTGTGAGTGATACAAGACCCGCATTTCCATTCAACGCCATTGAACGAGATGAACATTGATGGCGCGAACTTCAATCGGTAGGCAAACTTGCCGATCACATCTCTATGTGACTCTTGTTCATCTTTCGATGGGCGTGTTTCGAGCTCAGGGAGATCCTTCCAGAACGTCAAGACAACCAAGTGATCTCGCTGCGAGGTCTCAAGTCACCTGCCTCACACTTCTCTAATCGTTCGTACCCAGGGAGATCCTGTGATACCCCGAAGAGATAGGTGCCGTGACGGTGCTACAGTTGGGAGAACACTAACTACTTGATATTTTTGTGAGAGATCACCCTAATAAAGAGCGACTACCGCGCAATCAAAAGGGTGCATCATAAGGGATAAACATCTCAGGCAATTCATAATAGCATGATATGGTATAGCCCTTTCTGACGGAGAAGTCTTGTATTTCTTTGTCTCCGGCATTCGCGTCGGTGTTCACCTTCGCGAAGATTGCCACCACCTTGTCGATGCACCAGATAATACTGCTATCTCTATAGCTAATAAAATAATGCATTACAACAAGGTTGACACACAGGTCATTTAAAGTGACAATCATATGGCTCCAGCCATCATGCCGAATCATGACACGCAGGTCATTTTAATCAATTTACATCATATAGTCATCTCATACATAATCAAATTATTATGAGCACTGCCATACCACATCACATGCACATGCAAACCATCCTGCAAAACCAAGTTAGACGCCTCTAATCGGTTCATGCAAAAACTTATTTTACGTGGCTTCTAAGGTTTCGAAACAAACCGAAGCTACCAACGTCCATCATCAAGTATGATAATTCAAGTCACTAGATTAACTTTGCGGGGTGTATGAGACACGAGATAATAAAATCTCGAGCCCCATACTGAACTTCGTCATATGCATGACCCCCGTGCAGATCATATCTGCATTGCCCTTTCGTCTGCAAAATTTCATCTTTCTTTTTAACTACGGTGGAATTCAATGAACTGTTAGCACTTCGTTGATCAATCAGGATCACGGATTTCCAGAACTTTGAAAATCCACCATGCCGTTATCAAGATCGGAAATATGCAAATTCCAGGGAAGCAACAAGAACATCGGGTAACAGATTTCATCTGCTACCCGCACAAATAATTTTCAGTAATAGAACTCATCTACTACCTAATTATATTGTGCAACACCCATACATCTCTATGTATTCTAGATCGCAACCTGCATCTACGCATAGCACGGCTCATGATGCCACTGTAGGGGAACACAGTAAAAAACAAAAAAATTCCGACCTACGCACCAGCCCAGGACCACTATGAAGACTGCATACAAGGTTTTGATCTTTTCGTTACCGACTCGTAGCGCAGCGGAAGTAGAGTCGATGACGATTGGCGGTGCAGATCCCCACAGCTAGGATTTACAACCTCCCAACTACGAGGATGTATACCCTCATCTGCCCCTTGGACAGCCCTCCGGGAGGCGGTCGGACAGTCCCCCGGACGGTGTCGCGGACAGCCCTTCGGGAGGACCTTCGAAACTCGGACGGTCACTCGGACAGCCCTTCGGAAGGACCTTCGAAACTCGAACGGTCACACGGACAGCCCTTCGGAAGGCACTCTCGAACTAAGACCGAAACTACGATCTCTCTACAGAGTTGCACACATACGGTGTCATCTATCCGGCAGGACTTCGCCGTCTAGAACTAGTTCCTGCCGGAACCTAGACAGCATTTCGGCTCTACGAAACTATTTCGCTGGGAGGGAGAGAGAAGCCAGAAATGTCATGGCATGTGTATGTGAGAAGGGATGAGTGAGTGGGCAGCCCCCTCCACTCCTTTTATAGGAAAACCAAGGGGTAGGAAGGGTATTCAAAATACCAAAAATGCCCATGAAGGAAACACTTTCCAAGGGCAAAAGGGGAAAGCCAAAGGACAAGTGGTGCTCCATGGAGGAGCACCACATGTGGCCGGCCACCCCCTTGGTGGGTCCCCCGAAGGGGGCCTCATCCATCCATGTCATCCCCAAAAATATATTGGGACAAAGCCCAAAATAATGGCTTTCCAAAAAGTAATCCAAAAAGCACTTTCACTATTCATGGAAACATTTTTCCGTGACCGTTAAATCCGAAAATATTTCTGTGGGTCTTAGAATAATTCCAGTACCCACACAAATGATTTTGGATGTGTTCCGAAACAATTTTGGGTTAGTGATTTTCATCTGCGAAACGCAAACAAAGCGGTTCCGGCAGCTCCGGAACATTTTCGTTTTTTCTTCCGGAAAATGCCCAGAAGTTTCCAGAATGATTCTGGCACCCTCCAAGAATTATCAGGCGTGTGCCGAAACCAATTTGAGTTAATGGTATCCCCTGAAACAACTTTTCAGTTTTACCGGAACTCATCCGGTGACCTCTCTCTTCGGAACTTTTCCGCTGTCTCCGAAACTTTTTCCGGAGACTTTCTCTCAGACTCCGAGTCTAGTATTCAGTAGATAGATGACCCTTAAGCGTGTGACCCTATAGGTTCGGTGAAGTATAGACATGACCCGGAACCCCTTCCGATCAATGATCAACATCGGAGCCGTGGACACCCATATTGACCCCTATACCCACACGAATGAATATTCGAGTGAACCTCCAGTTGTCGTGTGCTATTCCTGTTGCTTCGCGATATGTTACAAATACCCGAGGTGAGATATGTTGGCATCCCCGTGGATCAACAATTTGTCCACTATGCCAGTCATCTCGTTACCGGTATTGTTCTCTTTTCTCATTCCCGTGTTCTGGCATCCCTGTGATCAAATCACCTTGAGTCTGGCCAGACGATGATGGATACCGTAACACCGAGAGGGCCCAGAGATATCTCTCCATCGTCGGAGGAGCAAATCCCAATCTTGAGCTATCAAGCTACTTGACATACTTTCCCATGAACCCGTAAGCCGCCGTAATAGCCATCCAGTTACGGATGACGTTTAACAAACCTCAAAGTTCATGAATCAAGCATGAAGAAACTCGATACTCTCATGGTCTGAGGAATCATGCAAACATTAACCATCTCTGTGTTATTAACCATAACTTGTGATGAATGAATCTCATAGCATAACATTAATACGGGTCAATTCAACACAAATGTTCTACCAACATTGTGCCCTCAAAGTTGCTGGCAAAGACATGCCCATGATCAGGAAAACAGAACCATCATGCAACACTTGAGCTAGTCTTAGAGGCCAGACTAGGAATACATTTTACCGTTTATTATTCCACACGTGCATATGAGTCTTCCTCCGTGCCTCGTGGTTATTGTAGACTCGAGAACCATAGCAGTTATAGCAAGGAACATAAACATAATTATGAACAGGGAGATAAATAATAACATTTATTATTGCCTCTAGGGAATATCTCCTACAATCCAGCATTGTCGAATGCAGCCAATCATAGCGCAGAATGAGCCTCACGCGGATCAGTGACATAGCCCTAGCGCCTGATCCAGACCATCCACTAACAGAGATCCAGCGGCGCGGAAGGGTGCGGGGTTTCAGATGGGTTTTGAGAGGGTTATGAGGGGGTTTGAGAGTTTTTTGAGGGCTAGGGTTGAGCATAACTAATTCAAAAAAATCATAAAAATATGAAACTTGCACCTGTAAGTGCATCTAGTGCCCCTTAGTGATTTTGGTGTATTGAAGACTTATAGGTTAAGGGACTAATGTGTTTGTGAGTGTACACAGGTTCTATAAGTCAATGAGGAGTTTGATATTTACGAAGAAAGTCGACCCCTAAAAATGAATGTCTTCATTTGAAGACTTTGGTTTTCTTGAAGACTTTGAAAATGAGGAAATTGGTGTGACCTTGAAGACTTTATATTGATGCGAGGATTATGAAGCATGAAGACTTTTGTTTTCATAGTTTTGTTTTCCCTTTCTTGAGTTATAGGAAACACCGTACTGTTAAAGGGGGTTGAGGTAAAACTAAGGAAAAGTTTCCAAGTGATGCTCAACTCAAATCCTACACCTACCAATCCTTTCGAGTGAAGCCATTGGAAATCTCATACAGTTCAGTCAAGTTCTTCAGTGGCAGAGACGAAGTTCTTCTATTCTCTGAGGAATTTGTTCTGCTGAGGAGTTAGGAATTCGCCAGTGCGGATTGCCTACAAGTGAGGAACATGATAGCCCTGAGGAATTTGAGAGCTCAAATTTCCGACCGTTGCTGTGCTATGCGCAAGCTGTCCAAAATATCCTATCCACCTAATGGTCATATCATTGAAGGGCATTTATGTCTTATCATGTCGGGCTGCTCCCCGGCTATAAATAGCCACCCCCTACAACCACTAGCTGGTTGGCTACTCCGAGAGAAACTGACACTTGTCATTTAGAGCATCCCATCCTTCGAGGACTTTGAGCGAAAATCATCAAGTGAGGAAAAACCCAAACCCAACACCTAAAACCCAAAGTGATTGAGCATCACTGAAGAAATTGTTCCTGTGTGGAACCGACGCTTGTTACCTTTGAGGACTGTGCATCCTCCATACGGTTAGGCATCATGGTCTAGAGCATCCAAGAGGAATTGTGGATTGCCGAGTGACCAAGTCTATGAAGGTTTGGAAGTCACCTGTGAAGACTTACCACGAGTGATTGGGCGAGGTCTGTGTGACCTTAGCTCAAGGAGAATACGGTGAGGACTGTGTGTCCTGGACTGTGTGTCCTCAGGTTTAAATACCTAGCCGCTCCAACCAGACATACAACTGTCACAGCAGTTGGAACTGGTCTACCAAATCACTGTCTTCACCAAGCTACTGGTTCTATTTCCTCAACCCTTTCATTTCCTCGCATACTTGCTGTGTACTTGATCATTACTGTTTGAGGACTTTGACTGAAGACTTTCTCAATTTCCTCATTCCTATTTCTTCAATCACTTTGTCTTTAGCCTGCTTATCCTGTTTACACGCTACCTATGCTCTGTTTTGTTTCATTTCATCATGATGACTATGCTACTGCTTTGTTATCCATGTACCTGAGTACTTATTCCGCTGCTTGTAGTTCGTTGCTTAGGAAATTCCTCAAGTAGTATTTCCTCAGCGACGAATTCATGAAAATCGCCTATTCACCCCCCCCCCCTCTAGTTGATATAACGCACTTTCAATTGGTATCAGAGCAAGGTACTCCCTTGTTCTGTGTGATTTTGGTTTAACCACCTGGAGTTTTAGTTATGTCGACTGCAGGCATGGTCAAGGTCTCGGATGGGTGTCCTACCTTTGATGGGACGGACTACCCCTACTCGAAGAATAAGATGCGCATGCATCTTGAGGCAATTGTCAACGATCTCTGGTACGTTGTGGAAAATGGCGTTCCCCCTGTCTCTCCTTCCGTGAACGCTGCTGATGTGAAGAGATTCAAGCAACTCGACTCTCAAGCGAAGAATATCATATGTGGCCATCTGAGCAAAGGACAGTACGGCAGAGTGAGTGCTTTGGAGTCTGCAAAGCTTATCTGGGAAAGGTTGTCCAAGGTCAACGAAGGAATCTCAACTCAACGTGATTCTCGAGTTGACGTTCTTCGCAATCTCTTCAACCGCTTCAAAAGACTCGATAATGAGAATGTCCAGCAAACCTTTGATCGCCTCACTGACATTTCAAACGAGCTTCAAGCACTGGGTGCCACTGACATCACCGACCATGAGGTGGTGAAGAAATTGCTAAGGTCACTCGATTCTTCATTCGATACACTGGCACTGATGATTCAAGAACGTGGAGACTACAAGTCACTAGATCCTGCTGATATCCTTGAGAGGCTGAACACTCATGAATTCCAACAAGCTGAAAAGAGAGATCTCTACGGGCCAAGCTATGGAAGATCAGGCGCACTGAAGGCCAAGGCAGTTTCCTCATCTGAAGGAGAAGATTCTGATAGCAGCCTTGGTGACCCTGAAGAACTAAGCCAGAAGCTAGCAATGCTCATGAAGAAATTCCAGAAGTTCTCAAGGTGTGGTCGCTTTGTAAAATCTTCAAAAGGTGATGACACAAGATCAGATTCCTCATCCCATGATTACAAGAAGAGGACTTGCCACAAATGCAAGAAACCTGGTCACTACATAACTGATTGTCCTCAGTGGGCAAAGGAATCAAAGAAGAAGAAATACAAGGATGATAGTTCAGATGACTCAAAGAAGAAGAAGAAATCTTCAAAGTCCTCATCATCAAAATCTTCAAAGTCTTCATCTCACAAGAAGAGCGGTTCCAAGAAGGCTAGGGCATTCATCGGCAAGGAAATGGACTCTGAAGCTGAATCTGAGGAACATGAGGAAGAGGAGGCATCTGAGGATTCAGACTCTGAGGTGGCGAGCCTAGCCCTCGCTACTGCTTATGTCAGCAAGTCCATCTTCAACACTGAGGAAAATGGCTTCCCCAACACTGCTGATGACGGCAATGATGACTATGCTCCCACCTATTGCTTCATGGCAAAAGGTGCCAAGGTATTCAAATATCCCTCCTCTGAATCAAGTGAGGATGAATCTGATGATAACCTCAAACCCAGCTATTCCAAACTTGCTAATATTGCTGTTAAACAACAAAAGGCTTTGGAAAAGGTTCAAAATATGCTAGACAAAAGCGATGACCTGTTAGGTGAGGAAATGGATCGAACTCAAACACTGACCGATAATCTTCAACAACTACAGTCTAAGTTTGACAATCTTCAAAGTCATCATGAAACTCTCTTAGCCGATCATGAGAAGCTTTCTTATGAATTTCTTCCAAGAAAGCAAGATCTTGAGAAGCTAAGGGTGAGTCATGAAGATCTTCAGCAGGAAAATGATTCATTACTTGCTCAACAGATCAATTCCGCTCAGGAAGAATTTATTCCACCATGCTTGAAATGCATTGAACATGAAACTGCTAATTCTTCACCTGAAAGTTCAAATGCTTCTATTGCTGCAAATTCTTCAACTATCTCTGTGGTCACAAATTCCTCATCTGAGGATACCACTAGTATCACTGACGAAAATGCAGGGTTGAAGGAATTGTATGTGACAGGCATGTACAAAAGCCTCAAAGGGCATCAGACTCTTTGTGATGTGCTCAAAAAGCAGATCTTGAACAGGAACCCTAGGAAAGAGGGTATTGCCTTTGAGAGGAAACTCAATGCTGATGGAACCTACTGGAAACCTGAGCAGTATCCCAAAACCTCATGGGTTGCTGCGAAGGGACCTCCCATAGATCCATCCACTTTATCTGACTTTACTTGTGAATCCTCATATTCATCTGATGAGTCATTTGACTCCAACTATAAACTGTTCAAAAATCAGAATGGTGAAGTATTTGCTAGATATGTTGGAACTAACTGCAGGAATGGTCCCCCTATGAAGAAAATTTAGGTTCCCAAAAGGTGCCTTGAAAGTCTTCAGGTGAATGTCCTCATGACACCACCTGTGAAGAATAGGAACCCCAGATCAATTTCTTCATATGGACCGAAGTCTTCATATGGATCCAAGTCCTCTTATGGATCAAATTCCTCATGTGGATCCAAATCCTCATATGATCATCATCATGCTAACGCTTCTGTTTCGCAGGGAAAATCTAAGAGTTCTGATTATGTGCATTATTCTTCAAATCATTATGTTCATAAGTCCTCGAAGAATTTCTCTGCTTACTCATATGCCTATACTAATCCCTCTCCCGTGAAACGAAGTGCTTTGGCTTCAATGCCACCTTTCTCTTATGGAGCTCGCAGAATGATGAACTCTTTGCCACCCCTCCAGATGTGGGTGGTGAAGAAAAAGAACTAACCTCTTATGCAGGGTCAGGTCTCCAGACGAACTAAATCGTCTGAAGAATTTTCTGGAGACCTGAAATACTTGAAAGGACGCAAGCTAATCATGAAGAAATGATTCATTCATTTCTCACGTCCTCATACTGCTATATATACATATGTTGCATTAATTGATGAAATTCTGTCTAATGAAATTGATGTCATATTCTTCACTCTGAAGATATGTGTTCGTAAGATGCACTAATTCATCTGCAGGATGATTTACCCAAAGCTACTAAGTGGGTCCTCGACAGTGGATGTACTAATCACATGACTGGTGACAAGAGCTTACAGATGAACACTCCTTTATCTCCATCACATTTGAAGCATATCACCTACGCAGACAAAGGCAAAAGCAAGGTATTGGGTCTAGGTAGGGTTGCAATCTCAAAGGATCAACACATGGACAAAGTCATGCTTGTCGAGTCCCTTGAATTCAACCTCATGTCTATCTCAATGCTTTGTGATCTTGATATGGTTGTTGTCTTTGGCAAATATCGCTGCTTAGTGCTCATGGAATCTGACAATTCCAAAGTCTTCGAAGGCTTTAGGAGAGGAGACTTGTATATTGTTGATTTCTCTGCAGGACCACAGCCTGCCACTTGTCTACTTGCAAAAGCTTCAGAAGGCTGGCTATGGCATCGACGACTAGGTCATGCTGGCATGAGGAACTTACACACGCTCGTGAAGAAAAAGCACGTCATTGGCATTGAGGGTGTCAAATTCCTCAAAGATCATCTTTGTGGGGCTTGTGAGGCTGGAAAGATGACCAGAGCCAAGCACCCCTCGAAGACTATCATGAATACCTCTCGTCCTTTTGAATTGCTTCATATGGACCTCTTTGGCCCTACTCATTATGCCACACTAACAAATGCAGCATCTCTATATGGCTTTGTCATTGTTGATGATTATTCTCGTTCCACATGGGTGCATGTCATTACTTACAAAACTGAAGTGCAGGAAGTCTTCAGACGATTTTCTTCAAGGGCTTCGACGAATTTCGGTGTGAAGATCAAGCATATTCGGAGTGACAATGGGACCGAGTTCAAGAATACTGGTCTTGATGACTATCTTGATGAACTTGGTATTACTCATGAGTTATCTGCCCCATACACTCCTCAGTAGAATGGCGTTGTGGAGCGCAAGAACAGGACTCTTGTTGAGATGGCTCGCACCATGCTTGATGAATAAAAGACACCTCGTCGCTTCTGGCCTGAGGCAATTGATACTGCATGCCACATCATCAACAGGGTATATCTTCACAAATTCTTCAAGAAGACCTCATATGAACTCCTCACTGACAAGAAACCCAATGTGAGTTATTTCAAAGTCTTCGGTGCAAAATGCTGGATTAGAGATCCTCATCACAATTCCAAATTTGCACCGAAAGCACATGAAGGTTTTATGCTTGGTTACGGAAAGGACTCGCATACCTACAGAGTCTTCAACACCTATCACCACAAGGTTGTTGAAACTGTAGATGTGCGGTTCGATGAAACTAATGGCTCGCAAAGAGAGCACCTACCTCCTGTGCTAGATGAAATGTCTCCTGAGGAATCCATCAAGCTAAAGGCTACTGAGGATGTCATACCTACTGAAGAATCTGCTGAAGAAGTCATTCCAGATCGTGAAGAAAATCATGTTGGTGCATCTGAAGAAAATGGCTCTGAAGAAAATGTTGAGCCAAATCAAAGTCGTCAACCTGCTCATCCTCGCATTGCAAATGAAGTACAGATTGAGAGAATCATCAACGACATAAACGCACCAGGTCCTCTCACTCGCTCAAAAGCTTCACATTTGTCTAACTTTTGTGGGTATTTTGCTTTCGTCTCTATCACAGAGCCCACCAAAGTAGATGAGGCATTTCTGGAGCCTGAATGGATTCAAGCGATGCAAGAGGAATTACATCAATTCGAGCTGAACAAAGTGTGGGAGCTTGTCAAGCGACCAGACCCACGCAAGCACAATATCATCGGCACCAAATGGATCTACCGCAACAAGCAAGATGAAAATGGCCTAGTGGTGAGGAACAAGGCTCGTCTTGTAGCTAAAGGCTACACACAGGTTGAAGGAATTGATTTCAATGAAACTTTTGCACCTGTTGCTAGACTTGAGGCTATTCGCATATTGCTTGCCTATGCTAACCATCATAATATCATCTTATATCAAATGGATGTGAAAAGTGCATTCCTCAATGGTAAGCTTGAGGAAGAAGTATATGTTGCTCAACCCCCAGGTTTTGAAGATCCTAAGCATCCTGATCAAGTCTTCAGACTCAATAAGGCCCTCTATGGCCTCAAGCAGGCCCCTCGGGCGTGGTATGATACTCTGAAGGAATTCCTCATGAAGAAAGGCTTCAAACCCGGTTCACTCGACCCAACTCTTTTCACCAAAACATATGATGATGAATTATTCGTGTGCCAAATATATGTTGATGATATTATCTTTGGCTGTACTAACCAACGTTACAGTGATGAATTTGCTTATATGATGAGTGAGGAATATCAAATGTCCATGATGGGAGAATTGAAATTCTTCTTAGGTCTTCAAATTCGTCAACAACGCAATGGCATCTTCATTTCTCAAGAGAAATACCTCAAGGACGTTCTGAGGAAATTCGGTATGCAAGATTGCAAAGGCGTCAAAATCCCTATGCCCACAAATGGCCATCTATGCACCGATGAAAATGGTATAGACTTCGATCAAAAGGTATACCGCTCCATGATTGGCTCTTTACTATATCTATGTGCATCTAGGCCAGATATTATGCTTAGTGTTTGCATGTGTGCCCGTTTTCAAGCTATACCGAAGGAATCACACCATAAGGCTATGAAACATATTCTTCGATATCTAGCGCACACTCCAACACTTGGAATATGGTATCCCAAGGGCTCGGCTTTTGATCTCATTGGATATTCTGACTCTGACTATGCTGGTGATCGAGTGGATCGCAAGTCAACATCAGGAACATGCCATTTCCTTGGACAATCTTTAGTATGTTGGTCCTCGAAGAAGCAGAACTGCGTATCACTCTCTACTGCTGAAGCTGAGTACATTGTTGCTGGTTCTTGCTGTGCTCAATTGCTGTGGATGAAGCAAACCCTCAAGGACTATGGCATCAACATAAAGAATGTGCCACTCTACTATGACAACGAGAGTACCATCAAGATTGCTCATAACCCAGTTCAGCACTCAAAGACAAAGCACATCCAGATTCGTCATCATTTTCTTCGAGATCATGTGTTGAAGGGCGACATCTCTATTGATCACGTGAAGACTGAAGAACAGCTAGTGGATATCTTCACCAAGCCCTTGGATGAGAAGAGATTTAGCAAGTTGCGGTGTGAGCTAAATATCTTAGAATCTTCGAATGTTCTTTGAAAGGACACACATCCTAACACTTATGCAAAATTGATGACTTAGATGTGCAACACACGAAGTAACGTTTTTCTTCAATCAATGAAGACTAACCCTCTAAGTGTGAAGAAATTAATGAAGAATTTGATTCTCAGAGCCCTACGACAATTGTACGCGGTGTCTGAAATCATCATTCTTATACAGTGGGTCACGCCACCACAAAAGTTGAAAATCTTCAAAATTGAGTTTTTCTTCATTTTTCAAATTCTTCTGCTTGCAAAGTCTTCAAAAAAAATTTGAATGGTGTTCTTCATTGACTATATATATATATATATATATATATGAGTTCTTCATGTCCTCAACAGCAGTCACTTATTGCTAATTCTTCAAGTTGACTTTTTCCTCTAAGTGAATGTGATCGGACCCTTTCCCCCTCTATTCTAAACTCAACCCAGTCTGTTCACAAATTCTTCATGTGCGTTCTATTTGAAACCCGTTCAAAGTCTTCAATGTGTCCTTGACAGCTGAAGAATTTGCGAATGAAACATTAAAATTTTCATATCTGAATTTTCGGCTTTTGCCGCTCAAACCGTTCCGCATCCCACAATGGATTAAAATATTCACCCACGATCGCCCACGATCTCCACCACTAGTACGTGGGTGACACATGTCGCTAGGATGGCAAGGGTCAGGGGCATGTTCGTCCAAAAATTTCGGACGGGTAGTTTTTTCACCTCGGCTATAAATACCCCTCGCCCTCCTCAGACCTCATTTACTCCGCTCGAACGCACTCCCCTCGATCGAGCTCTCTGACCTAGCGCCACCGCTACTCTCCATCGTCGCCAGTGAGGAAGAGCTTCACTGCCTCGACCTCATCGCCATCGTACTCGCGCCGGCCGTGGAAATCTTCACTCCGCCGCCGCCGTAGCTGTCTCTCACCGCCAAGTTAGGGCGTGGGATATCTGAACGGACGAACTTCTCCACTTCCACTTCCAGTTCGTCGTGTTCTTCGCCCAGGGTAATTAAAATCTGATTTTACTGCCCTACTTTGATTCTGATGATTTCACAAAATCTTTAAAAGGTGTTTATTCTTCAACTTCCGCATCCGTAAATACCAAGTTGCATCTGTTCTTGGTTTGTTTCTCTAAGCTATGTTTTTCTTCAAGATTCCTCAATTGTGTGGATTTTCTAATCTATACAACTCTGGAACCTAAGTCAAGAACGCTTAGTGAAATTCCTCAAGACTCCCCTGGTCAAATTCCTCAAACTTGATTTCTTTTGAAAAATTTCTGAGAACGCATATGACCTCTCCAAATTCTTCGCACCTATACTCTGTTCACAGGTACAAAATGTCTGTTGCTGAATCACTAGGTTCTCATCAACTTAACTCATTTGCAGCATTCCTCGAAGATAAGTTGCACACTTCCTCAGAAACATCCATTGTTCAAAATCCTCAAGTGAAGAAAATGGCTGATGGGAAGAGACCTCAGAAGGGAGGAAAGAGGCCAGAAACTAATACAACTTTTGAAATCCCTGAAGACATCTATGATGAATATTGTACTCCTGATGAAGCAACTCATGGCAAGGAGAACAAAAATCAGCGCAAAGTGCGCATACAGAGGATTGAGAGGAGATGGGCAAGGGAATGGAGGGAATATCGCTATGTCACTCCTAAGTACATGAAGAAATTCGCCATTAACCTTCCATGTCCAAGACATCCATTGGCACCAGGCCAAGAAGCTGATCCCTCAAGTATCAGGCGCGGTGAGGAATTTCCCAGAGAATGGGCTAATCGTCAAGCCAAATTGGCTAAATTGGCAAAAGAAGCAGTGAAGAAATTCAATGAAGATTCTGCTGCTGCTGCTGCTGCTGAGGCCTCTGCTAGTAATCCTAAAAAGGCCATGCCGAAGAAATCTGCTGTGAAGCCTAGTTCCTCAACAGCAATGCCCTCACGGCCAAGTTCCTCAAAGCCCTCTAAGCAAATTCCTCAGGCAACTTCTTCAAGGGCTGTGAAAATTCCCTCTATTGCCACTAAATCCTCAGTTGATGCTGCTAAGTCCTCAACACCAGTGCATCTTGCCACGTGCCAATGGACTACAGGAATCTCTATTGCCTCAGGAGCAACTGCAAGTTTCTCAGCTCCGCCACAATCTTCAACTGGTCCAATCTTGCTGAAGAAAAAGGCCACTGCTAGACGAGGCCCAAGGCCAAGTCCTCACAAGAAGCAAGTTGCCTTCCAAGTTCTGTCTGAGGACAATGAAGCTGATGATGAAGAACTTGCTGAGATCATCAAAGACAGGCAAGAAAAGGCCACTAGAGCCAAAGGCAGTGCTGTGCCACTCATGCTGGATCCTAAAAGGATCCTTGATTTCATCGATCTATGGCACAAGAATCCAAATACTCCTTTGCCTGAATTGAACCTCACTCCTGGCCAGAGCCACATGTTGACGGTCTTCATAGCCGAAGAAAAATGGAAATTTGAGAAGGCCAGGCAAGTCAAGAAAGCTCAATACAAGAAGGAGCGCTTTCTGAAGAAGAATGTTGTGAAGATGACTCCTGAAGAACTTGTGAATCTGGAAAACGAGATCAAAGCTCTCAGCAATGAATTTGATGCATATCATGCAGATTGGCTAGGTGCCAAAGTCAGATTTGTCAGAATGGCCAAGGGGTTCAACCCAAATGTTGCAGCTCCAACGCAACAACAAATTCCTCAGGCTGATGCATCTGCTCAGCCTACTGAAGAGAATGCTAGCATAGCTGATGAAAATCAGTCTGTTGAAGAAACTGAAAGTTCCAGGGCTGCTGAAGAAATTCCAGCTCCTGAAGAAAATGCCAGGGCAACCTCCAATGTTGCGCCTGAAGAACAACTCAGGTCAGCTGAAGCATATGAAGCTGCGCCTGAAGAATCTGATCAAGCCAGGGCAACTGCATCAGTTGTGCCTGAAGAAACTGCACCACTTTCATCTGCTCCTCCTGCAAAGTCATCACAGATGAAAGATATCCACCTTCCTTCTGCATCAGAAGCGAAAAAGACCAAAGCTGCAGAAAAGGCAGCTGTGAAGAAAAGGAAAGCATCAGAAACTGCAGAGTCTTCAGCTCCCAAGAAAGTGAAGACTTTGCAAAGCTCGTACACCAACCCCATTGATGTTGTTCCTATCTCAAGCATGCCATCAAAGGAAATTGTTCCCTTTGGTGAGGAATATGTCATTCCAGATGACAGTGATGAAGCAAATCCTTCAGCTACTACTTCAGAGCAATTGGATGAAGAAATTGAAGTGGATGATATCCCTTCAACCCCTCTGGTATCATTGCCCATGCCTCAGTTCACAGTTGAAGAGGCAGGCGTTGAAGAAATTTATGAAGAAGATGAGGATGTGGACATTGGGTCTACTACACCAGTTCTCAATGATGATTATTGGGAAAGACATCATCCAAATTCTCCATTGACCACTCCTCTGCAACAAATTCCTCAGTCCCCTGTGCAGACTGAAGAAATTCATACGGGCTCTGAAGGACATCAATCTTCACTTCATTCTATTCCAGAAGAAGTTCCAGCTACTAATGTTGAAGAAATGGAGTCCAAGAATGCTGCTGATGCAATTGCTATGGAAATTCCTCAGTCTGTGGCTCCAGAGGTTGTGCGCCAAGCGGCGGTGAAGACTTCAACTGTTGATCTTCAGCCCAAGCCACAAAATCCTTATACCAAGAAGCAGAAATTCAACACTGATGATTTCTTTGTTGAGCATCATTTCTTCACGGATTACAATCCCTATGACTCTGCAAGACTGCGACGCAAGCGCTTCTGGACAGCAAGTCAAATGAACTTTTACTCTTCCCTCATGTTTGGTAAGAACAAGGTATTTGACCACGAGAAAATTCCTCATGTGGATATGGAGTCGCTTCCTTGCTTCCATCCAGTCCTCAGTGTTCTTCATGACGCTGGGCTGCTTAACTTCTGCACTGACATCTGCGATTGGAACGAAGAACTCATTCTTCAATTCTACGCCACGCTGCATATCACTGGAAATGTTGAAGATGTGAATTCATGGGTGCTAGACTGGATGACCGAAAATACACATTACAAAGCACCGGCCTCTGAATTGCTTCACGCCGTTCCAGTTAGTCCTCCGGTTGAAGGCGCAAGACTCATGTATGTTGAACCTGAACTCTCAAATCACTTAATGCAAGTGTTGATGAAGCCTTTGAAGGCTGGCCAAACTCCAAGGACCACCTTCCTTGTGAAGGAATTGCTCTATGTGCCAAGGATGATTTATCGCATATTGACCAAAACCCTCAGTCCAATCAAGGGCCACAACTCTGATGAAGAAGAGGTTGTTGGCATCATGAAGGATCTGTTGTTCAACATGATACATGGCATTCCCATTAACTACCATGATTTCTTCGTGAGGACTTTGGCCAATGCTGCTCTGTCACCTTTTGAGTTGAAGCCTTACGCTCCCTGGATCATGAAATTCATCAGATCAAGGTCTTCAATTCATTATCAGGCTGACTTTCAGAATCATCTCAGCTATTTGCCACCTATTGAAGTCCTCAAGCGGACTATTTCCTCAGCTGATGAGAAGGGCAAGACTGCTATTATAGATGAAGGCACTCGTCCATTGGATGGATAGTTTCTCAAACCTGCATCCTATTCCACCAATGATGACTCTGCAACACAAGATTCTGCCACCAAAGGTTCAAAACAAAATCCTCAAGCCACAGCTCCGCATGTGATGACTGATCGTGAACTTCTCCTCAGTCTTCATCAGAAAGTTGATCGAAATCACAAGTGGGTCAAGCGTCAGTTTGGTGCAATTCTTCAAAACATGACAGTCACTCAAAATACAGTGAAGAAGAATCACTACTATATGCATGAAGTCTTTGACCGCACTTGGGCTATTCTGTCGAATCTCTATAGTGCTGAAGATCTCAAGGAGATGGGATTTCAACAGGACTTTGACTGGTCTCAGCCACCTTCAAAGAAATTCAAGAAGGTCAAAGTTCCTCAGCTTGTTGCCAGTTCATATTCTTCATCGAGCGAGACGGATGAAGCTGAAGATTTGAACGACACTGCGGCAGGCCCTACCTCAACGGACGACCCCAACAACACTGACGCTCCTCCATCGACATCATGATGATATTCTTCAGGGGCGTTAGTCCTCATTTTTCATCCCTTTTGGTCATTCGATGACAAAGGGGGAGAAATTTGAGTTAGTCTTCAAGCGGGTCTTATATATGGGCTATTTTTTTCTGTTAAGTTACAACTCTTGCTCTTCTGAGGTGTTTGATCTGATGAGTTGTAAACTTAAGTCCTATGGTGGTCTGATACTTTTGAACTGCTTTCTGCATGCTTATTTCCTCAAGTACCTTAATGCACGCATGCTGAATTTCGTCAGACACCATATTTCATCATGCATTTCAAATTCTTCATATCATATGTTAAATGCGTGTATGAATTACAAGATATAGGGGGAGATCTCCATGATATTACTCTACAATGTGCATTTGCAATCCAAAGCAAAATCCTCAATATGCACATCTTCAGGGGGAGTTCCTCTATATCTTGCAATCAAATTCCTCAATATCAGTATTTACACTCCATATGTTTTATCCCCATTGAAAACTTAACCTATTTGTCATCAATCACCAAAAAGGGGGAGATTGTAAGTACATCTAGTGCCCCTTAGTGATTTTGGTGTATTGAAGACTTATAGGTTAAGGGACTAATGTGTTTGTGAGTGTACACAGGTTCTATAAGTCAATGAGGAGTTTGATATTTACGAAGAAAGTCGACCCCTAAAAATGAATGTCTTCAGTTGAAGACTTTGGTTTTCTTGAAGACTTTGAAAATGAGGAAATTGGTGTGACCTTGAAGACTTGATATTGATGCGAGGATTATGAAGCGTGAAGACTTTTGTTTTCATAGTTTTGTTTTCCCTTTCTTGAGTCATAGGAAACACCGTACTGTTAAAGGGGGTCGAGGTAAAACTAAGGAAAAGTTTCCAAGTGATGCTCAACTCAAATCCTACACCTACCAATCCTTTCGAGTGAAGCCATTGGAAATCTCATACAGTTCAGTCAAGTTCTTTAGTGACAGAGATGAAGTTCTTCTATTCTCTGAGGAATTTGTTCTGACTGAGGAGTTAGGAATTCGCCAGTGCGGATTGCCTACAAGTGAGGAACATGATAGCCCTGAGGAATTTGAGAGCTCAAATTTCCGACCGTTGCTGTGCTATGCGCCAGCTGTCCAAAATATCCTATCCACCTAACGGTCATATCATTGAAGGGCATTTATGTCTTATCATGTCGGGCTGCTCCCCGGCTATAAATAGCCGCCCCCTACAACCACTAGCTGGTTGGCTGCTCCGAGAGAAACTGACACTTGTCATTTAGAGCATCCCATCCTCCGAGGACTTCGAGCGAAAATCATCAAGTGAGGAAAAACCCAAACCCAATACCTAAAACCCAAAGTGATTGAGCATCACTGAAGAAATTGTTCCTGTGTGGAACCGACGCTTGTTACCTTTGAGGAATGTGCATCCTCTAGACGGTTAGGCGTCATGGTCTAGAGCATCCAAGAGGAATTGCAGATTGCCAAGTGACCAAGTCTGTGAAGGTTTGGAAGTCACCTATGAAGACTTATCACGAGTGATTGGGCGAGGTCTGTGTGACCTTAGCTCAAGGAGAATACAGTGAGGACTGTGTGTCCTCAGGTTTAAATACCTAGCCGCTCCAACCAGACATACAACTGTCACAGTAGTTGGAACTGGTCTACCAAATCACTGTCTTCACCAAGCTACTGGTTCTATTTCCTCAACCCTTTCATTTCCTCGCATACTTGTTGTGTACTTGATCGTTATTGTTTGAAGACTTTGACTGAAGACTTTCTCAATTTCCTCATTCCTATTTCTTCAGTCACTTTGTCTTCAGCCTGCCTATCCTGTTTACACGCTACCTATGCTCTGTTTTGTTTCATTTCATCATGATGACTATGCTACTGCTTTGTTATCCATGTACCTGAGTACTTATTCCGCTGCTTGTAGTTTGTTGCTTAGGAAATTCCTCAAGTAGTATTTCCTCAGCGACGAATTCATAAAAATCGCCTATTCACCCCCCCCCCCTCTAGTCGATATAACGCACTTTTAGCACCCATCATCGTTTTATGTGACTGAGTTGCTGGGAAAAATAAGAAACTTGGTCTATGGGTATTTTCATGAAAAACCCTTCACAAAACATAGCTATCATGAATGAGGTTGCATGGGATTCAAGCTAGGGTTTAGGGCTAAGCATGTCATAGTTTATCCAAACGATCTCATATTGGGCATGCACCCTATATTTGCACACTAGATGTCAAGTTTTGATTTTTGGCTCATTTAGAAAAGGTCGAATTTTTTTGCTTAGGAATGGGGTGTTTAGCCTAGCTTCGGAGCTCATTTGGAGCACATTTTTCATGACTAGTGTTTCACATCAACAATAAGTGCTTGGATTGATCGCTTAACATGCATATGACTAATATTTGAGAAAGCATTGTAACATCAATACCACATAGTGAATAATTTCAAATTTGAATTTTGGGTCAAACTTGAATTTTGGGTCAAATTTGAAATTCGGCTAGAATTTGAATAGCATTACACAAATACCATATTACACAAATTGAGGCAAGTTTGTTATTCTATAGTACACATCACCAATACACAAGTTTGACAAAAGAAGTTTTCACTTCTGCTTCTTACCACTCGATTTCTTCTTCTTCTTACCACTTCTTGATCCTACCACACCTAGTTCACTCAAGCTCTTGGTTTTCTTCACTGGACTAGCTGGGACAGCTTCAGTTGGCACCACAACATCTACATGAGGCTCAGTTTGCACAACATCAACTACAGTAGCTTCAATTGGTAACACAACTTGCAATATAGGCTCAATTTGCAGAACATCTGCCGCAACAGCTTCAATTTGCATCACATCATCATCCAAATGTTGCTCATGATGCATCACAAGATCAAAGACTGCCTCATTTTGCACCACAACATCATCCAAATCTTGCTCATTTTGCACCACAACATCACCCAACTCTTGCTCATTTTGCACCGCAGCATCATCCAACTCTGGTTCATCACCAAAACTTCTCTTTTTTCTACAGCCATTGATTCTTGCCTTTTTGATTGCCCAGCAATCTTCAACAACAAGGGGTTAACCTGCACGCTTCCTCCTGGAAAACAAAGATTCTAATTTGGCTAGTAATTAAAAACAACATCCAAATAAAAAAACACAAACATAAACATACTTTGGCCTTTCAGGAGTGTAACGACATTTTGGAGATCCTTTTTGGTGCCCAAGTTCCTGGCACAGCTTGCATCTATTTTTGTTACCTTTTTGGGATCTTTTTGGCTTTGCATCCTTCTTTCCCTTCCCCTTTTTACTACTCCCACCTTTCTCAAACCATGCCTTAAATCTACTCTCTTTAGGCCTGCCAGCCTTTCTTTTTGTTAGGGGAGGACACATGGAAAATTCAATTTCCACTTCAGGCCACTGAGACTGGTCTGTAAGTGCTGGAATTGGAGTTGCATATGCAGCCTTGAATCTTGCCACTGAGTAATATTCATGCAAATATGGGTGCATGTTTATCTTGGGTTGGGAGGCCAAGAAAAGTATGGCATGGTCACATGGTTTCCCGGTGTGTTGCCACTCGAGGCAAGTGCAGTCATGCAACTCAGTGTTAACAACATGCCTCCTTCCAGTCTTGGTATCTCTAACTTCAGCACCCCACAATGAAGATTTTTCAACAAACAAATGTGTAAGATTTCTGCTCCTGTTCACCACCTGTTGTACCACTGCAGAAAGCTTATCCCCTTGCAGACAATCACCAATCCGTCTTCTCAATTCCCACATGCGCATGATCATGATCCTGATTTGGTCAACCATGTCATGCACAGGCAAGTTCTTTAACTGCTTTATCTTGTTGTTAAAACTTTCTGCCAAGTTATTGTTGATATGATCACACTTGATGGCAGTGTTAAATCCCGACCTGTACCACAATAGAGAATGATAGGTGGTCAACCATGGACCAAACTCACTACATGCTGCTTTATCTTATCAAGATGATAAGAATGTGTCTGTTTGGTGTAAGATCTTGCTGCTGGCCACATTCTCCCAAATTCTTCTCCTCTGAATTTTTTGATCAAATTCATCCACATATGGCCGAAGCACTCCCTCTGCTCACAATGAGGAAAAACATTCTTCACTGCATTTTCTAGCCCTTTACATGCATCTGTGTGTACTGCCAAAGGTGACACTGGCCCTATGCATCTTTTCAACTACATCATGAACCATGTCCATGAAACCTCTGTCTCTGACTAAAACAAACCAATAGCAACAGGGAACATCCAGTTGTGTCCATCTACAACATTGCATGCTGCCAATTGACCATTCCATTTGCCAGTAAAAAAAGATGAGTCTATGCTCAAATATGGACGACACCCTGCTTTGAAGCCATATATGCAAGGCTTTAAAGCCATAAAGAACTTGGAGAAAAGAACTCTACCATCCTCTGTTACCTCAGTATCTATCTCCACAACACTGCCAGGTGACCTCTTCTCCACCTCTGCTTTGAAGTTATAAAGCATCATAAAAGTATTTGTCCAATCACCATATAATTCTTTCATTGCCCTCTGTTTTGCTTTCCACACTGTGGTATACTTCACCTTAATGGGGTGCTGCTTTTCCAAGTCCACTTTAAGTTTCTTTGATGTAGTGTTTGATTTCTTGGCTAAAATTGGAGTGATCTTTTCTGCAATCCAAAGTTGTGATGTCATGGTTGATACTCTCTGTGAACTTGTAATACAAGTATGTGGATTTGGGATTTGATTAACCCTGATGGTACTTCCATCACGTTGAATTCTAGCAGATATGTACCACTTGCAAGGCCAGACGCTTCCATCGAAACCTCTGCACCTCGCATAAAATTTCTTTCTATCAGTCCACATAGTCTTGGCATCAAACTCATGTTTGACTGCATAAGTCTTGAAACACATCCTAAACTCCTTCATGCTTGGGAACAACTTGCCTACTTCAATAACAGGATTTTCTTTGTCATACACACTTACAAGCTCATCATCATGTGCATCATCTACATCATCTGCAGCATCTTTCATCACCTGTCCATACACATCTTCACAAGCATCTATGTTAGCATCATTAGGCAAACTTGATTCACCCCTCTCTTCCTTATCTTGATCATCTACTGGAATGCCAAAAAAATTGGCCATCTCAGTGTCAGTCATTGGTGCAATTACCAAATGAGTAGTGTCTTCTAATTGTACTGAATTCCAATCAACACAAACAACCCTTGCAGCACCATCACAGCCCTCTTGTGCATCTTGATCAGCCCCCTCTATTACTGTCACTTCACCCGTACACATGGGCGTTATCTGTCCCTGTGAAGCCCAATCATCATCTACCATCTGCGAAGCTAACTTTGAGGGCACATATCCAACCTTAGAATCTGATTTCAGATCAACGAGCTCTTCATGAAAGGTAGTCTGTTTGCTTGCCCAATCGTCTTGCCGATCGATTTCATCAACCATCTCTTCACCATTCTCAATTCTCACATACTCACCCTTCCAATTATCAAACCGTAACAATGCTACCTCTTGCTCTGGACCCCAAAAAATGCTCTCCCCAATTTTCTCCACAACATTCCTCACGGCCCTCTCTTGCATGCTCTATATTTCCCGTGGATCAATCTCTGCAAATTCAACCTCCCATTTCACAATTGTATCTCTCTCTATGTCTCACACACTACCATCAACTAGCTTTGCTTTAGATGGAAAGAATTCAACACTGAATTCGAAGGTCCGAGCACCATTGCCCCTGTTTATCAATGGTGGGCACTGTGAGGCAGCGGAAGCAGACGAGGCACACATCACATAGGTTGGAAAGGGTGATTACCTGGTCGGCGTTGTCTCTCGTGGCTCCATCTCATTCAGCCCAACGCCGCCGCCGCTCCCCAGTCGGGCTGCCCTCCCCAGTCCCACCCACCTCCACAATCTGGATCCCGTGGAAAACAGAGGCTCACTTGATCAGATCTAACTCAAGACGGAGGGGAACAGGTCTAGGGTGCCAAATACACTCACCACATACGCCGCCGCGACCGTGAACGAAAGCTCCGCCGGCAAAACTAAAGCTCCGCCGACGACGACGAGAATGAAGAAGGGAGCAGCAACCAGAAGCAGGGAGGGAGAAGCACGGGTTCAGTCTGGCGGGAATCGATGCACTGCCAAGTGGGACCCACCACCAGATGCACTGTTTAGTTTGACCCCCTGTTTTTACCTTAACTGCAGTCCCGTTGACGACCGTTTCCGTGTTTTAACCACCTGGTCGTATCGGGGCTATTATTACCATATAAGACGGCGCACACGAGCTATTTCTACGTTGCATCCTTTACAATTTGCATAAAAAACGTCGCACATGAGCTATTTGCCCATTTGTAGCAGCCCCCTATATCATTTATGTTCTTGTGCATTGTTTTTATCCAAAAAAATGAATACTTCAAAATAACTAAAGACGTGGTACAAAAACGGTTACTCCCTCCATTCCCTTATACAAAGCCACAAACTCAAATTACAGGTATGAAGGTAAAATTTAATGACTTCATTGCAAGTCAACTTTTCTTTTTGTTATCCGGGATCATTAATACCTTTGTCTCGATTACTGTTTGTGACTTTATATAGACGCAAAATGTATTTTTCATGGTGGCATTGTATAAGGGATTGGAGGGAGTAACAGAAGACGTGGTACAAACTATGCAGTGGTATTTATCCCTATAAAATCATCTACGACGGCTTTTCAATATGTAACCAAGATTTACAGAAGAAAAGGAACTCGTAATATAGTGAGATGCGGTCCATAAATTAATTTCTTCGGCCGACGGTAACAGGTTTAACGTGTCACGTAGCTCACAAAAGGTAGCACCACATTCAATATGTACAGATCGAACCCTACCAAGTAAACGCACTCCCGGGCTGAGGCTATTCTCCTTCCACCTGAAGCTTTTAAGCAGTGGGGGGGGGGAGAGGGGCCAGCCCCCCCCAATGGTCGCTGTTAGGCCTAATTTAATTAGACGTAGCCATTTAGGCATAATCCGGCCCCCCCTAATACGTGCGCTCAAGGCCTGTAGCGAGGCAAGCAACAACGTAGGAAGCAGCCAAACCCAACAACTCAGCATACTAGCCTATATACTAGCCAGCCCAGTATTGACCCTTTGTAGTCCGTACTAGCCCACCCACTATCAAAGACAAAACAGACGGCTTGGCTGATGACAGATTGTCGCTTATTTCGATCCCAAGTTCCCAACGCACGTCTCGCAGCGGCGGCAGTTCGCCGGTTGGCAAATGGTTGGGCGGCGCCGCGCCTCGCTGCTGATCAACACCGATCGACGTCCAAAGTTGTCAGGCCGCACCCGGCAACCACGACGACGCCCTAGAAAATTTGCGGTCAGTACCTCCTTCTTTTATTTGTTCTGTGCGATAAGATTTAGATGGATCAGTGGCCAAGCATCAATCGCTCCAGGTTGTTCATTTGTTCTGGGTCGTCAGTATTCGTTTATTTGTTCTGTGCGATACAATTTGCGGTTAGTCGCTCCTTTGTCGGCGCTAGGATTTATCAGTTTAGATGGATCAGTATTGCTGTAATTTCTTGATTTAGATGAAATTAATCAGTTGCAGCAATTTCTTGTTTTATCCTCGCAATTTGATACCGCAAATTAGAATGACGCAACGACTCTGCCATTTAGGTTTAACTTGTTATCAATTGTGCGTGGGTTTGCGTAGTCATGATGAGAAAAAACAGTCTATTTGATTCTTTGAGAAAACAATGAGATCCATGTTTAACTATCAAAATCACGTAATATATTTGCTACTTTATGTTTTTTTTTTGGTTGTCGGCTTTGGCCCCCCCTATGTCTAAATCCTGGCTCCGCCCCTGCTTTTAAGATACCTATATCTCTGCAAATCAAGAGCTAGCAGCAGCAGCAGCAGCAGCAGCGGACTCCAGAAGACTCAGGTACTCCGCGATGGCCTGCCCTTCATTGGCGACATCGATGTCGTAGTCGTCCAGGGCATCACCCGTCAGCTCGTTGGCGAGCTCGTTCTCCATCGCCACGTCCCTGGCCGGAGCTTGCGCATGACTCGCGCCAGCTTCTTCCTCGATCAAATCCTCCTCCGCTTCGTCGCCCATGTCTTGGTCTTGGTTCACACCTTCTTCATTGGCCCCAGCTTCTTGATCGTTGGCCCCAGCTTCTGCATCGTTGTTCGCAGCTTCTTCTTCATTGTTCACAAGCTGCTCCTGATTGCCACCCTCGGCAGCGTTTAGATCTGGGATCTGTGGTGGAGCGTTAACCGCCGCTGCAGCAGCCAGAGGAGCAGCAGCTCCGGCTCTCAATGGTCCTGCTGCACCCAAGGCTGGCAAGACACAGAAGGGGGTGTGAGTATATTTCATCTATGACGAGACAATTTAGAAGAGCAATGATGAATGTGTTAAACCCACACATACCATGAAGTGGTCGTTTCCTCCTTGACTGAATTTTACTCTAGAGTGGAAATGACAGAACAAAAGGAAGCGTTAACAACTGCAGAGCATCTTGGTAGGATAGGAGTAAAAAAAAGAGGCAAATAACACGTACTCCCTCTGTTCCAAATTAGTTGACTTGAATTTGTCTAAATACGGATGTATCTATACTTGTTTAGTGTCTAGATACGTCCGTGTCTAGATAAATATGGGTCAAATAATTTGGAACGGAGGGAGTACTTGTAGGGCACAGTTCAGTTCAGGATTTGTCAAAAGATCTAATGCTTTCTCAGCATCATTTTCATTTATGCGGAGTGCTTCTGCAGCAAGGTACTTCTCAAACCTGCAAAATTAAAACTGATCGGTTACAGACAGGACAAGTATCAGCATGAAGTTTCCTATAATACACCGTCTCCACAAGACAACTAAAGACATGTCTAAATAATAATGTATGGCTGCTCAGAATAGATGTGTGATAACCTTTAGATCCATCTAAGATTTCGATTCCGAGTAAAAAAAATATAGAATAGATAAATATGGGACAACAAAATAAATCCACTCGGTTCCAGACTTGGTACAACCCAAAAACACCTATGTAAACAAACATAATCTTCTAATATTGCTTCATAAAAACAAAAATTCATCAGTGCATTTGAGCGTGCAGTACACACTGGTGAGAATGCCCACTTCCATGTTTTGAGAAGTTCTGGCAAAACTTATACATGTACATTGTTGGATGTAGTTCGAATCTGCAAGTGTTGGTGCAAAAATAAAACTATCTATTTATGTGCTAGACAAAAAAGACACTGTTTACGTTTATAGTTGTTATTATTTTACTTCTGTTCTTGTTTCTCATAAAAAGGTTAAGCACCTGAAAATGCTATCTTTTGCTACCTCTATGTGTCTGACTCTCTGTCACGCGCACTCTGTGACACAACTGCCAATAGATCGCATTGGCTCTCCTTGTAATAAAGAGGTTCATGCTTTTCTTCTCCATCGTAAAGAATAACCCTTGAAAATGCAATGATGCAGGCACTTTCTGTTAACCTGTCTTTATTTCGGCAAACGCATTACCATATAAGTAGGACCTTGCATGGCGTCTTGTCTAACTTGAGCAACATCGCAAGCGCGCAAACCAAACCCCCCCAATGGCATCCTTCTATGCAGCCATAGGTTTAATCCTCCCCTTCCTCCTCACCATCGAGGTGGCATTGTCCCAATCTACTGGTTCCCCTGCCGCGGCGCCGTCGCCCACCGGGTCGTTATCAATCGAGGACGCCTGCAAGCAGACCGCCACGCTCTACGACCTCTGCATGGCGACGCTCTCCCCGGACCGGTCCTCCTTGACGGCTGACGCGGTGGGCCTGACCAGGGCGGCCATCCTGGCTATCCAGAAGAACGCGTCCGAGACAGCCACATACCTCTCGAGCATCGATGAAGATGACAACTTCAACAAAACGGCGGAGCTGCAACAATGCCTCGAGGACTGTGGGGAGCGGTAAGCAGCTAGCTCTAACGCACGTTTGCGCTCACCAAAGGCGACTTTAACATCAATCATGGATAGCATGCGTTATCGATCATATATATGCATGCAGGTACGAGGCGGCCGTGGAGCAGCTGACAGACGCGACGATGGCGCTGGACATGGGGGCATACGACGAGTCGCAGGTGCTGGTGTCTGCAGGCCAGGCGGAGGTGAAGCTGTGCCAGAGGGGGTGCCAGGACGTACCAGAACACCGGAGCATCCTCATGGCGCGCAACACCGAGGTCGACCGCCTCTGCAATATCAGTTTCACTATCGCCAAGCTTATCCCCCGGTGACTGGACTCTGCTCGCTCACGGTGGTATATGACTGCCATATTGTCTTTGAAGACATGGTGGCTAGTGCATTAATTTATCTAGCAGGTGGGAGCCAGATCATGCTTCTGACTTTCTGTGTAAACTAGCTGAATAGCCATATTTTACTAAGGATAGATAACCATGCTGCGCAACAGATTATGCTATCGTCGTCATACTCAGTCTGGTCCATGCCAACAGATTAAGTTAGTTCATTTTATTTTCTTCAGTACTTGGCAGGTTTCACTCGTTCCAACATCATGCACCAACAATACAATTCATTTTTTTTCATAACTTTTAAGTGTCCCTTTTGATTCAACTAAAATCACCAGGTGCATGTGCAGAAAATCCGCTCTCCATAGAACATGTCACATTGGATAAAATGAAACATGAACGACATGGCAAAACTTACAATAACTGAGAAAGCCATTCCACAAGAACGAAATGAACGGATATCATTGCCTTTCATCACTAGCATTGTTCTCTAATAAATATTTATTTCAACTGAACAACTAAACTTTCTTGACAATCTGGTAAAAAAGTTTTGGGTTTTTAGGGCCTGCTTGGTGCTTGCTATTGTGGTGGCCTACTAAAAGCATTCTATTATTTTACATAGTACTAACTGATTGCGAGCCTCTTGTTTGGACTTTAGACCATAACAAGCGTAGTTCACTAGACGTGGCAGAGAGCCTAGTGACAAACTGACAAACATTGGTTCCAAAGCATGGTGCAATAAAGCCAGATTGGTCGTTAGGCATCTGATTCTCCAAATGTAGGACTATGGGGATTTCATGATAAAATCAACATCTAGTTCTAAAATACGTGTGATTCATATAATGTAAGACCGAAATACTCTTACCCGATACTAGTCAAGCCTTTCAACTTCTGCATATCAACTGCCTTGTTCATGGGAGTTTTACCATATCTCCTTTGTTCCCTAAGATAACGCCAAACAAAATGTGCACAAGTCAGCAAGAAATGAAAAGGAGAAGAATGATAGAAGGAAAAGGAAGCCTCTCGATGTGAAGGTTACATGATCTCTCTTTGCGTCTCTATGTCTTGCTCCCTTCTACGGATTTTCTTTTCACGCTCCTCACATAAGAGATCAACAGAAGATTGAATATCATAGCCAGTCATCTTTAGTGCTCTTTTTGATGCTCGTGCGTCGTAGCCCATATCCGTTAACATTGCTATAGCTTCATCTGGTACTTGCAGCTAAGTCAACATGCATTTACTCATTTAGTAGCAGCACTGCTATATGGTACTAAAGACAGAGAAGTAAGAAATAAGATACAAAAGCTGACAGCCAACAGAATTTACCTGCATGTATTTAGATTGTGCGGAACTGAGAGAGCCACATGCCTTTTCAGTATGGCCATTATAATATGCTACCACTCCTTCCAAAAGCTCCAGCCTTACATAGCTGTTACATAGGCAACAGTAACAGTAAATCAGGAAACAATGTAAGTCAAAGCTAGAATGCGTAACAGGTCTTGGAGAGCCACCACTAGAACAAGGTGAATATCCTTGAACTTTTTCTTAACGAAAATCCAACACCACATTGTGGGTATCACTGGTTGATTTTACTATGAACACCCGGTCTACTAGTGATCCTCTACTTTTCAGTTCTTCGTTCTTTCTAAATGCAGCTATTAGTTCTCTACTTCTCGGTGAAAATACCCACTATCTAAACAACTGTATAGTAAGATAGAGATAAAAAAAATGATAGTAAGAGTCTTACAGAGCCAGATCTGCATGACGGGCTGCCTGGAGTAATCTGAAGCGCATGGAATCTTTACCGTGTGAGAGTTCAAATCCTACCCTAGCCTTGTTTAGGCGAGCCCCTGCAACTTCCAAGCGTGATACATCACGAAGCATAAAATAGCACCAGACTATATCCAGTTGAAGCATTGGCACATTATCAACTCTCTGCAGAATATGAATGGAGTGTAAGTAAAATACTTCAGCACTCTATTTGACAGAGGTACCAGATTATTCTTCTCACGGTTCAAGTTACCTCAATGAGTTTATTGTCACAAAGAGAGAAGGCTTCCTGGCAACACAACAGATGGGTCAGTCATTATACAGCTATTTAACAGACATGCTTCTTACAGTAGGGCAAAAACAATCACGTAAGGCAGTATACCTCGGACATCATCAAAACATCCAGTGCCTCCTTATACATGTTCTTCTTGATAAGAACTTTTGCTTTTTGATGAAGCATTAGAGCCATCTTCAAAGCCCTGGAGATAACACAGATGATGAGCTGAATAGTATAATTTATATGAGAAAACCACTGAACAGAAGGTTGAATATATATTACTTCATATCATCTGCAGATCCAAACATCACTTTCTGTCCACTCTGGTCCTCAAGAGCTATGTTGAAATTTTCATCAAGGGGAGAGCCATCTGAATGCCTTTGAGATAATGCTTGTGCAGCGTCCCTACAAAACATTATAGTCTTCTGTTACTGAGGAACAAACATTTGCTTTCCACCTATTTTGCGCTACTGACACTTTATACAATATAAAACATACAGGTAATCATCACCATCACACATTCAATCAAGGCACAAAATCTATCTATACTCTCAGGCTTCCTTCAGGTTCAGTAGGAGTTCTATCCCACAACTCATTTTCTTCAGCTACTGAATTTGTGAATTTCTAAATTATACAAACTGTACATTATGGTCTTCTCAACTGAGAAAGAAACACTGCTTCCACCCTGTTTTGTGTTACTAGCACGTTCTACATTACATTACATTGCACAGAACTATATATGGATGTAAATTATGGTTGAATTGACAATAATATGTGCATCCACCATGTGGAGACACATACTGTTGACTAGGGTACTTGACTTGATATAAAGAGTCAATGCCCTAACCACGGAGAGTACGATTTTATTTTTTGTCCCGCGGTTAATATAATATAGAATAAAACAATGGCATCGGTGCTCCTAATTTTAGACTGCCAAGCGAAGATCCTGCTCGCGGCGACTGCAATTTTTTTCCGCCGGAAACAGGGGGGAACAGAACAGGAATATGGAAATCCAAAATACCCCTCAAGATTCGAACAGAGAGGAGCGAAGCGATCCTCACCAGAGCCTGACGAGCTTATTGGAGTGCTCCTCCGCCGCCGCGGCGGCGGCGGCCTCGGCGGCGAGGGCCTTGCCGCGATCGGGGGAGGCAAGGGTGGAGAGCACCTTGGCGTTGCCCTTGAGGCCGGCCTGCTGCAGCGAGACGCCGGAGGGGTCGTCCTTGAGCACGCGGCCGCCGAAGATGAGGCCGACGCGGTCGGGCTCCACGCCCCCGGCCCGCCGCGCCACCTCCGCCCGCAGCATCGGCACCGTCCAGGCGCCCAGCTCCACCTCCAGGGCGCCGGCCCACGCGCCGACCACGCGGACTCGATCCGCCGGCGGGGGCGCCGACGCCGATGCCTCGCCGGAAGCCATCGATCGGGGTGGTCGATCGAGGGCTGGGGTTTTGGCTCGGCGAGTTGGGGGTGGGGAGGTTCGGTGATTTTGGTGCGGGTTTGGGGTTTGTTGCGGGGGGATAGGAACAGAAAAACGAGCGAGTCCGTTTTATGTAGGACTCGTTAGACTCCGGGTCTTCGGCGTGAGGATTGAAGCATAATTTTGGAATTTCTGCATATCAATACCAATAATAGCTGTTGTAAATAGTTAGGACTTTTTTTTAATTAACACAGTGCAGACGCTCATACATACGCATATACACTCACCCGATAAACGCACACACGCACCCTACCCCTATGAGTATCTCCAAAAGACTGAGCCGGCACATCCTCTTGAGATTGACGAAATCATCATAGACGTCTTCGTAGTCAAACGGGAACGTCTCCTCCCGCCGAACGCATATCATCGAAAGATCTGAAATAAATTTAGCAAAATGCAAGCATCGATCTCAAGTTCAGGACTTGAACTCTGGTGTGTTGGGGATACCACTGTCCTCCTAATCATCCAAAAAAAACATTAGCTTAGACCTATTGGAAAAAATCATATTATGTGAATCAAATGGCATCTCTTTTTCTATAATAACTGAGATACATGCCACCTCATTTTATATGATTTTCTTATCCTACGAAGCAAAGTAGCCCTTACTATTTTCGAACGGCGCATGTACTTTGTTTTAGGAAAACATCCCTCTCATCCCACATCGAGAGCTTGACTATAAATGTTGCATTTCACACATACACAAGAAAAAATCAATGGTGTTTAAAAGGTTTTTAAGCAGGTAAGCATAGATTACATGATTGATCTAAAAGGATGTGACGCTCCCGACTCGACCGTGCACTAATCATACACGCAAACATGCACGATTAAACTCAGAGACTCACGGAAAGATATCACAACACAACTCTAAACACAAAATCAAACATAAATCTTTATATTACAAGCCAGGGTCATGAGGACCCGAATACATAAGTCAGCGAAAACAACAATATCTAAGTACAGACATAATTAGACAAGTTTGTTTTAAGAAGACTAGCAAAACAACGACAACTAGATCGAAAAGGCGCAGGCCTCCTGCCTGGGGCCTCCTAACTATTCCTGGTCGTCGGTCTCCACGTAGTAGTAGGCTTCATCGGGGTAGTAGTAGTCATTGACGGGATCAACTGGCTCCAGGGCTCCGTCATCTGGTCGCAGCAACCGGGTAGATGGGAAAAAGGTAGCAAAGCAACCGTGAGTACTCATCCAAAGCACTCGCAACACTTACATCAGATATATGCTAAGTATGCATCAGTATCAAGGGAAGGGGCTGTATCTGTGGACTATACTGCAGAATGCTAGAGTAGAGGGGAAAAGTCTAGCCTATCGAAGACTAGCAGCTTGCAGCATCAGAAGAGTACAGCGTACAATAGTAATAGTAACAAGTATAAATATTAGCCATGGCCAGAGATTCTTCCTCGGCTCCCTGCGAGAAAGCGATGCCGGAGCCATCATATCAGTTTAGTAACATTAAGTATCCGGTTCTATTTGTGGTAGATCGGGATACTCTTCGAGCGTCCGTTACCGTGGGCACGGCTATTCGAATAGATTACTTCCCTGCAGGGGTGCATCAACTTACCCAACACGCTCGATTGACTCCGGCCGGACACACTTTTTCTGGTCATGCCTGGCCTCGGCTGATCGACACGTCGTAGTCCTACCTAGGCTCAGTAGAGAGGCCAGCACGCCGGTCTACATCCAAAGTGCGAAGGGGTCATGGGCCAATCGTCCTAAGCACTCCTGCGCGTTGCGTACGCGGCCGGGACCAAACCTAGCCCCTGTATACACACACAGGCGTTCCAGTTCACCCGGGCGCGCGCCGCAGAACTGCTGACGTCTGAAGAGCTTTCGGGAGAATCGTACGATGCCAAGTGCCCATAACTTATCCCGCGTGGTGGTTAGTGCGAAAAGGCCAGAGGCCTACTCAGATCACATATCCAAACCCGTTAGTGTGTTGGGAGCTCGCGGAGACGATCGGTGATCCTGTCACCCCGTCTCGCGGACTTACGACAAGGGTCAGGCCCATCCCTCTCTAGGGCGGTCTCTGCCTGCCCGGTCGTGCCGCGTCATTAACTCTCGCGGGTATCCTTAGGGTCAACCCGACTTCATCATAGGACTGCAATAACTCTCGCAGGTACCCTTGGGGTCGACCTGACTTCATCAAAGGACTGTGGTAATAGCCAAAGTAACAGTGTGCCCATAACATCAAGGGAATCTGAGGAATCACCCTCGATAAATTCCCACTCGATGTCAAACGTCAAGGTGAACTTGGAGGAATCACCCTCGATGGGTTCACGCTTGAGGTGCTGCACGACAGAGTCATCATCGGGAGTGGTGAGCGAGGAATCACCCTCTGTAAACCACACTCGATGTGCTACACTACAGAGATATCATCGGAAGTGGGATACGAGGCATCACCCTCGGCACTCGATAGTAGCTCTGTAGAGTCATACAACTAAGGGGGTGCTGGTGGTGTGTTCGGTCTCCGTACTTCGATCACATTGATCGAGTCATCCGGTAACAACACATGGCAACACGGACAAGGGTGCGGGGTCACTGATGGATCACTAGCCAGCCTATACTAAGCATATAGGACAACAGGTAAAGTATCAACAGCAGTTTACAAAATCAGGCTATGCATCAGAATAGGAGCTATCAAACAACAGTAGAAAAATCTAATGCAACCACGAGAGAGAAAGAATGGACGATATAGGAATGATCAAGGGGGTTTTGCTTGCCTGGAAGCTCTGCTGAAAGGGGCTGGACGTCTAGAGCGTAGTCGTACTCAGTGGCGTCAGTGTCAGTCTCGGGGTCTACCAGAGAATAAGAGGGGGAAAAAAATACAAAGCAAACAAATGCATCACATGGTGATATGCTATGCTAGAGGTGACCTAATGCAGTGCTAAGTGTTATAGACGGAGCGGGAAAATGCATTTATTGATCAGACGATCCGGAGGGGAAGGTTTCATGTTTGTAGTGTTGGAGGGTTGTGGCAGGTATGTGGATGACATATTCGGATTCGCCTTATTTTTTTTGATCATTTTTCATATATAAATTATTTTCATCCGAGTTACGGATTATTTTATATGATTTTTCAAAATTTTAAACAATTTCTAGAATTACTGGATTTAATTTTAATTCAAAAAACTATTAACTGAAAGTGATACGTGCACACACGGAGTGTACACGGCAGCTGGTCTCAGTGGCTGACAGTGAGCCCCGTTGACTGCCCAGTCAGCAGTCAACGTTGACCCGTTGACTGGTCAACAGGGCCAGCGAGACCCACTGGCAGTGACCCAGGGTGGGCCCCAGGGCAGTGCCACGTCAGCGGCGGCGCCAGAGACAGCTCCGGCGACCAAAACCGCGGCGACGCGTTTGGGCGGCCGTCGGGATTTGGCCACAGGGCACAGGGAGGTGCGTGGTTAGGCGCGTTCGAACGGGCGTTCGACGGCGCGTCGATTGGTGGCGAAGGCGCTGCCGGGGGCGCACCGTAGCGACGACGGCGACCCCGTTAGCGGCGGCCGGAGCTCGGGCGAGATGGCGTACGGCGATGCAGGGCACGGCAAGGCGAAAGGGAGGCAGCGTTGGGTTCGTGCGGGTGCGCTGAGCACGACTGCGAGCTCGGACGCGAGTTGCGCGTACGGTGGCCGCGGTGGTGAAGCGAACGGCGGCGAGGAGATTCGGCAAACATGGCGGCAGCGGCTGCAGCTCGAGATCGAGCCCAAGCGAGGAAGGGAGAGGTGTAGGAGCTCACCGAGAGGCTCAAGAAAGGCCGGTGAAGGTTTAGTAGCAGCAGCGGCGCCGGAGTCGAAGAAGAACGCCGGCGGGTCCAGAGGAAGAAGACGACGACGATCTGACGATGCAGGGGCTCCGGGCTTCAACGGATGGCACCAGGCGATGGAGTGGACGATGACGAAGCGAGTGGACACAAGCTCAGCCGGCGGGGACGACGGGGAGCACACACGACGACGGCCATGGCGATGGAGGTACGGGTGTGGGCTGCGGAGGCGAGGACGAGCGACGGAGAGGGGGATAAGGACTGGGGAGGTGTCCCCGAGGCGCGGCGGTGGCGTTCTTATCCTCCCACGACGTTGTAGCAACGCGAAGCGGCGAGGTGGCTCGGCGGCAACGGCAAACTGGCTCGGGCGCGCGCACGCGGTGCTGACACGGGGAGGAGAGAGGTTAGAGACGACGGGAGGTGGGCTGGGCTGGCTTGGCCAGACACTGTGCACTAAGGCCCAGTGCACAGTGGCCCTTTTCTTTTCTGTCTTTTCTATTTTCTGTTTTCTTTATTCCTTACTGTTTTGCATTTATTTGAGCTGCCAAATGAATTTTATAAAATATGGGACTTTGCCACATAATTACATTGCAATATTTGGCACTGCCACAAAAAGTTTGGGAGGAGTTTGAAGTTGTTTGAATTTTCCATAAATGGAAAGGCATTTAAATATGCTGATTTGGCACTGTTTTAATTGCTATGGCCCAAGTAAGCAAAAAAGTGATGTTGTTTTCCTTAACAATTATTTGTTATGGAATATTTGCTAAATGATGGACTATTTTGCAACCATGTTTGTGCAACTTGAATTTCACTTGCAATTTGAATTGAATTCAGTGATGGAGTTTGAAATGAGATATGAATCCAATATGATCAAGCATTGCAAAGCAAAGTGACTTAGCGTAATCATGATGGATTACTGTAGCATATTAAAGGGGGTGTTACAAAGGATCAAGGAGATGGAGTGCTTCTGCTGCATCAATATGTTACTATACTTTTCTTTTTGAACCGCACATATTATATTAATCAATAAAACAGAGTACAATTGCACACATACATGCAGAAACTATCAGAAAGACCGAGACATGACAGATGTCTAGGAAACTTTGCAGAAAGAACTCCACACAAAAGAATATTACAAATAAACCTAATGGAGACTCTGCAAACAACCAAATCTGAAATCTGAAATATGTTACTAGACTTGAGCGTGAAAAAAAGAAGTAACCTCGGGGGTACTGACTAAAGAAATGAGGATCTACTTGTGAAGAAAGAAGAGAAGAAGAAGGGCTAATGTGCAAAGGGGCAGTTTAAGACATACTATCATATTTTATGAATTGCATTACTAGGCTCTGAATGACGTAATGTGGATGGACGCAAGGGCCAACGCTGACTCTGCCTCTTTTTTTTAGAACCACTCCATCATATTTATTCATTCAAGTGGAACATCTCTGATTGAACAGGCTCAATCAGGAATTCAGGAATTACATCCATAGTATAAGAATTGTGTAAAGATAGCGAATGCCAACGCTGACTCTGCCTTTTGGATGCCATTACAAATACGGATGGGACACGAATGTCGGTAATAAATAATACTTTTAGATTAATTAGATTAAATTATAACACATTAGTCCATGCTTTATCTCTTTTCTTACAAAACTAATCAATGCTTTATCTCTAACCACACGCGGTTACCAATTCGGCAACCGATACGATGATTGCTCACATCTCCCCCAATAGCGCATGCACTTTTGTCCCTTGTAACACTATACATACTCAACTTATCAATAAAGGATTACATAGTTCTCTTTTACATCCGTTATCAATTATCTCTGCAATTTACTTTAAATGGGGAGGACTATATTCTTTGGTGCATTAAATATATAGCGGTGAAAACTAATTAAAAATGTGGAATTTATAAATGGCAATGGCACAACGAGGGAGCATTGTTATACTACGTTGGACATGACAAACAATCATCTCTTAGCTCAGTGAAGAAAAACATCTCTCTCCTTCCTCTCTCATCGAGTATTTAACCAAAAACTATCACAATTGGACTTGACCTAGCCAAAAACTACCACTTTGTAAAAAAAAAATCCGAAGCTACCACTTTTTCCCTAATCATTTGCAAAAACTTACCAAGTGTGAAAACTGGTCGATTCGAGCTGTTTAAACCAGATTATGACAAATTGAGCCCACCGGCCAGGCGCCGTGTCACCAGACGGCCGACGGTGCCCGATAAATGGCCGTTAACGCCGCCGCCCGGTCGGAACGCGTCGGTTGCGCCGGACCTCGTTGCGAGCTGGTCAAAACTGCTGGCCCAGCTCACTCACTCTCTCCCCGGTTGTGACAGCCCGAGACCGATTCTTTCCATGATTGTCATTATATTGTTTGCTTTATTTTCTTTTTGCATTGCATCATGTCATCATGCCATTAACATTTGCAACCAATTTTCTTAACTCAAATAAATAAATTGCATAGATCTTGTGATCTATTTAAATTGAGGGAAATTCACATGGTGATTTCTCTTTAGAACATATATCCTCCCAATATTATTAGGGAGCTATATTGAAATATTCCATTAGTTTGGAACCACCCTCAAACACACTTGCAGTTTAAATTATATGCCTTTCATAATTTCCTTTCAAACCTTCTCTAATCCCATGTTTGATCTTTCCAAAACCTCATGCTCACTTCCATTAAAGCCATGCTCAAACTTCCCCTTTTACTAATTCAACTTTCACCTTCCTCTTATTTGAATTGGATTATTTGAGCCACGTTCTAATTGCTCAAATAAATGTTCCTGTTGTGCCCATAAATCAAATCTAGTGTGTAGGGCCATCGTCTAAAATTTCAGCCTATTTGGGTTTGGTTTGGTTGGGTTAAAAATTCAAGCAAGTTTGAATTATATTCAAACTTGTTTAAATTTATAGTCTGTAAAAGTCCCCAAGCCAATTTTATAAAATCAAGCATATTCCATGGTTTCCATAAATATGTTTTTCTCTCCAAGGTTCTACTCCTACCTCTCTGGACATTTCTTCACATACTGGTTTTATTTAAATCAGAAAAAGAAAGAAGGAGAGATAGCCCAGCCTAGCCGGCCACTAAGCCCAGCCGCCCCCCTGTTTTAAACCCTAGCCTCCTCCCGATCCACCTCGTCCTTCCCTCGAATCCCCTCTTCCTTCGAGTGCCGCCTCCAAGAGAGGAGCCTCGCGCACGCGCCTCTTGCCTGTGTCCGACCTCGCACCGGTGCCTTGATCCCGCACCACCCGCGAGCCCAGCCCTCGCTTCTCCTTCGTCGGCGAACGAACCAGCAGGCCCCAATGCGCCTCCTTCTCCTTCCCTTGCCGTAGCCTGCCTCGCCTTCCTCCCGTCGCGCAGCCACAGCCACCGCGGCAGTACCGCGCCGCTCGCGCCCGTCCTCTGCTCGCCGAATGGCCATGGCGCCACCACCACCATCTCCAGTCGCTTCCCCTGCGACTCCTCCTCCTTCCTCACGCCTCCTGCACCCGCTCCGAGCAGAGTAGCTCGTGCCCGAGCCCCTCCTCCTCTCGACCATGGCACCCGCCGTGGCTGCACAGCGCCCGCGTCCGCGCAGCACCATCTCCAGTCATCGCTAGCCTAGCTCTGCCGCTCTTTTGCACTGCCGCAGCCACTCCCGGCGTCCCCTTCCTTCTTCTCCTCTGTCCCCATGATGCGTCGCGCCACCGAGCTCCTTCCCGCGCACGCCTCGCGCCTTGCACCGTGGCACCTCCGCCCTCCTGCCATGGCGAGTCACCGCCCAAGCCCCTGCACCCTTGCCTGGTCTTCTTGCTCCGGTTCGGGCCCCCGCTGCAGCCCTGTTGTGGAGCCCCTCCTTCAGCCCGACGGCCTTGCTGCCTCATGTTGCGTCAACCAGTGCCACGGCTCGGCACTTTGCTGTCCAGCTAGACTGCTACCACGACCACCGAAGATCCTGTGGACTGCTACTTGTAATCTGCGTTGGTAAAATCCTTGAAGAGGAAAGGAGATGCAGTACAGTAGAGATAAGTATTTCCCTCAGTTAAGAACCAAGGTTATCAATCCAGTAGGAGACACACGCACAACCTCATGAACAGCACCTGCACACATAAAAGCAAATACTTGCACCCAACGCACAACAAGGGGTTGTCAATCCCTTGGCGGTCACTTGCAAGAATAAAATCTCGTAGTGGTAGATAAACAAGGTAAAACACAAAAGTAAAATAAAAGTAAATAAATTGCAGCAAGGTATTTTTAGTTTTATATGATGGAAAATAGACCCGGGGGCCATAGTTTTCACTAGAGGCTTCTCTCTTGAAAGTAGCATACGGTGGGTAAACAAATTACTGTTGGGCAATTGATAGAAAAGCGCATAGTTATGACGATATTCAAGGCAATGATCATGTATATATGCATCACGTCCGAGACAAGTGTGACGCCCCCGGCTCGATCGTACACTAATCATGCACGCAAACGTGTACGATCAAGATCAGGGACTCACGGGAAGATATCACAACACAACTCTAAAACATAAATAAGTCATACAAGCATCATAATACAAGCCAGGGGCCACGAGGGCTCGAATACAAATGCTCGATCATAGACGAGTCAGCGGAAGCAACAATATCTGAGTACAGACATAAGTTAAACAAGGTGCCATAAGATGGCTAGCACAAACAAGGATACAACAGATCGAACAGGCGCAGGGCCTCCTGCCTGGGATCCTCCTAACTACTCCTGGTCGTCGGCGTCCTGGACGTAGTAGTAGGCTCCGCCCTGGTGGTAGTAGTCGTCGTAGGTGGCGTCTGGCTCCTGGGCTCCAGCACCTGGTTGCGACAACCAGCAAGAAGGGAAAGGGGGAAAGGAGGGGGAAAGCAACCGTGAGTACTCATCCAAAGTACTCGCAAGCAAGGATCTATACTACATATGCATGGTATATGTGTAAAGAGGCAATATCGGTGGACTGAACTGCAGAATGCCAGAATAAGAGGGGGATAGCTAGTCCTGTCGAAGACTACGCTTCTGGCAGCCTCCATCTTGAAGCAATAGAAGAGAGTAGTTGGAAGTTAACCAAGCAACAACGTATAGCATAATCCTACCCGTCGATCCTCTCGTCGCCACCATGCGAGAGAGCGACCACTGGGTTATAACTGTCACTTGTAAGGGTGTGTTTTATTAAGTATCCATTTCTAGTTGTCATGAGGTCGGAATACAACTCCGGGTCGTCCTTTTACCGAGGGACACGGCTATTCGAATAGATAAACTTCCCTGCAGGGGTGCACCACATATTCCCCAACACGCTCGATCCCCTTTGGCCGGACACACTTTCCTGGGTCATGCCCGGCCTCGGAAGATCCACACGTCGCAGCCCCACCTAGGCTCAACAGAGAGGTCAGCACGCCGGACTAATCCTAGGCACTCTGGCGTCTGGGCCCATCGCCCAGTGCGCTCCTGCACGTTGCGTACGCGGCCGCGAGCAGACCTAGCAACCCACACGATCACGGCGGTTACGTTAGCGCGGTCCAACACGGCGCGCGCCGCTCGGTCGCTGACGTCAAGAAGGCTTCAGCTGATACCACGACGCCGGGATACCCATAACTACTCCCGCGTAGTTGGTTAGTGCGTATAGGCCAGTGGCCAGACTCAGATCAAATATCCAATCTCGTTAAACGTGTTATTATGAAGTAAACGCGAACGCCGACCAGGGCTTGGCCCACCTGTCTCCTAGGTGGTCTCAACCTGCCCTGTCGCTCCGCCACAAAGATCCACTCAAAGGGCCGTTGGGACAAAGGTCCTTTCAGCCCCCAATCCGTGAATCACTCGCGGGTACTCTTCGAGCCGACCCGACTTTAGTCACCATCTGTATAGTATGCATATATGTATAGTATACACCCGTGATCACCTCCCGAGTGATCACGGCCCGATAGTATAGCAAGGCAGACTGACAAGAATGCAGGGCCAATGATGATAAACTAGCATCCTACACTAGGCATTTAGGATTGCAGGTAAGGTATCAACAACAGTAGCAACAATGACAGGCTATGCAGCAGAATAGGATTAACCGAAAGCAGTAACAGGCTACACTACTCTAATGCAAGCAGTATAGAGAAGAATAGGCGATATCTGGTGATCAAGGGGGGGGCTTGCCTGGTTGCTCTGGCAAGTAGGGGTCATCAACAACGTAGTCGGTCGGGGCACCAGCAGCTGCGTCGGTCTCGTAGTCTACCGAAGAGAAGAGGGGGAAGAAACAGTAAACACACGGCAATGATGCAACAGGGATGCATGACATGTCTAAACGCAGGGCCAGGGTGATATACAGCCTAACTAAGCGATTTAGTTAATTTAGGAATTTATTCGGATTTATTTAATTAGGGTTGGACACTATTCATTTATCGAAATCGGTCTAATTGTTCAACGTTCTTATAGCTGCGGGCATCTGACGGGAATACGGAGGATGTATTCGGGTTCGTATCGTCGTTCTGAGCAAGTTTCATGTATAAAATATTTTCATCGGAGTTACGGTTTAAAAGATATGATTTTCTAAAGTTTTTATTAATTTCTGAAATTTTAATTAATTATTTAATTCAACATTATCCGAAACAGTGATTGATGACGTCAGCATGACATCATGCTGACGTCAGCAGTTAATTAAGTTAATTACTAATTACTGTTTAATTAACACTAATTAGTTAATTAGATTAACCTAATCAGGATTAATTAACTAATTAATTAACTAATTAATTAATTAATTATTTTAATTATTTATTTTTATTTTTTATTTTCTTAAAATCGTTTCTGGGCCGTGGGCCCGTTCGGTCAGTGGGTCAGGGGCATTTGGCCCCACCTGCCTGTGGCCCGAATGGCCACACGGGCGCGGGCGGGCGCGCGGGCGCGGCCAGGCACGCGTGGGCGCGCGCGCACGCACTGGCCGAGGCCAGGGTGCGGTGGCCGGCCGGGGGTGGCGGCGAGGGCCAGAGGCCGGAGCGGGGCGCGCCGGCCGTGGCCGATGGAGAGGCGGCCGCGGGGAGGAGCGCTGGGGGCCGGCGCCAGCGTGCGGCGTGCGGGCGGGCGGCGTGCTCGGCGAGGGCGCGCGGAGGCGAGGCAGGGGCCCGAGCGCGTGCGCGTGCACGGGGCAGGGGAGGGGGAGGCCTGGGGCCTCACCGAGATTCGCAGGGACGGGGCAGCGGGCTCGAGCTCGTAGAGGGGGGGTCGGCGACAGGGTCGAGGCGGGGCGTCGGCGTCGAGCGCGAGGAGGGGCTCGGGGTGGAGGCCGGAGACGACGGGTCGACGGGGAGGCCGGCGTCGGTGGAGTCCGGCGAGGCGGCGAGGTCCAAGGGCGACGGCGGTCCGCGACGGCGTCGGAGACGAGGCGGAGACGGGGCGCGGTCGGGCGCGTCGGGGCGAGCGCGCTGGGCTCGGGCCCGAGCGAGGGCACGTCGGGGACGAGGTCGTCGGCGACGACGGCGACGGAGACGATGTTGCATGCCGGCGGGGAGGCGCGGGCTCCGGGCGCGGCGAGCGCGTCGCCGGGGGGGGGGGAACCGAGCGGACGGATCGGGGGATTGCCCGATCCAGATCCAGCTGAGGGAGGGGGCGACCGGGGGGGGGAGAATGTGGTCGGGAGGGGGCTAGGGTTCGGCGGGGGGCCTTATAGGCCAGGAGGCGACGCAGTGCCGGCCGGCTGGGCTTCGGCCCAGTTGGGCCGTGGGGGGGGGGTTGCTCCTTTATCCTTTTCTGTTTCTTTTTCCTTTTCTTTATTCTCTTTTCTCCACTGTCAAATGTTTAGGCCCCAAATGGTTTTTGTAAAAAGTGTGACCTATTTCATAAATACCAGTGCATTATTCCTTAACACCTAAAATTAGTTTGGACAAAACATAATTCCATATTTATTTCAGATTTAATAAATGGTTACTAAATATTATCTTTATCCCCTGTTTGAGGTTGTTCGAGTCACTTATCCAATTCCAATGATGTTGGTTTCAATTTTAGAATAGCCTCTGGAATATTTGTTATTTATCTGACATTTTAGTTTCTATGTTGGACAACTTTTATATTCCACTTTCATTTAAATTTGAATTTGACTTAGGAGTTGAAATGCAATATGATGCTAATGATGATTATGTACTATTAATCATGATGACATGGCCTCATCAAAAGGGTGATCACTGTGGCTTAATACAGGGGGTGTTACAACAAGTAGACCGACTCCTGCCTGCATCTATTACTATTACTCCACCCATCGACTGCTATCCAGCATGCATCTAGAGTATTAAGTTCATAAGAACGGAGTAACGCCTTAAGCAAGATGACATGATGTAGACAAAGTAAACTCAAGCAATATGAATAAACTCCATCGTTTTACCCTTAATGGCAGCGATACAATACGTGTCATGTCCCTTTCTGTCACTGGGATTGAGCACCGCAAGACCAAACCGATCACAATGCACCTCTCCCATTGCAAGATAAATCAATCTAGTTGGCCAAACCAAACCGATAGATAGGAGAGAAATACAAAGCTATAACAATCATGCATATAAGAATTCAGAGATGACTCAAATAATATTCATAAATAATCTGATCATAAACCCACAATTCATCGGATCCCAACAAACACACCACAAAGAAGGATTACATCGGATAGTTCTCCAAGAACATCGAGGAGAACATTGTATTGAAGATCAAAGAGAGAGAAAAAGCCATCTAGCTACTAGCTATGGACCCGTAGGTCTGTGGTAGACTACTCACGCATCATCGGAAGGGTAGCAAGGTTGATGTAGAGGCCCTCCGTGATCAATTCCCCCTCCGGCAGATTACCGGCGAAGGTCCCCAGATGGGATCTCGAAGAAACAGAGACTTGCGGCGACGAAAAAAGTGTTTTGGGTGGCTCTCTGTTGGTTTCCCGGATTTAGAGAATTTATGGAGTTGGAATTAGGTCAAACAGAGCAAGCATGGGCCCACAAGCTACCAGGGCGCCGCCCCCCTGGGCATGCCCTGGTGGCTTGTGCCCCACGTGTTGATCTTCTGTTCCTTTCCCGAAGCTTCCAGGGTCTCTTTTGTCCAGAAAAAAAAATCATCAAAAAGTTCCGTGGCATTTGGACTTCGTTTGGTACTGATTTCCTGGAAAACCAAAAACAAGCAGAAAACAGCAACTGGCACTGGGCACTAGGTTAATAGGTTAGTCCCAAAAAATGATATAAAATAGCATATAAATGCATAATAAACATCCAAAATTGATACTATAATTGCATGGAACAATCAAAAATTATAGATACGTTGGAGACGTATCATGGACGTCAACTGCCTCGACGACCACAAGTGTACGACTACGCGGATTCGACAAGTACCCCACGGGCAAGACCAACGACCGAGCAAGCACACCGACTCTGTGGATGTTGCCGAGAACCACGACTCCCGAACGAGCACCGCCTTTGTGGTTTTCACAAAGTACCCCTTCAGATCGCCAAGTTCGACTACCATCGTCGTGAACCGCTTTCTGAACGTGTACCACTACCGTCACCGAAGGCCGTCAAGTACCCCTACCGACGACCCCAAATATCTACGGAACGTGTGCGACTACATGACGACCCGCCAAGACCGACCACAACCCGGGTACCACTACCGTTGTCGTGCGTTTCGTCAAGTTCGATGACAATCTTCGAAGACCTCAGAGTCAGCAAGTTCCTTCCAGGCGTCGTGTACCACTACTTCCACTACCGTCGCGAGAACAACTACTTCCCTCGTTGAACTCGAACCGCCCCGATTGCACGTTTCGAATGTATAACCGCTGAGACGACGCCCATGGATGAATGCATGTTTTGTATGAAATGCTCGTGTTCGCACCATGTCCGAATCGCTTCGTGCACGTTCCTCGTTTGCCTTGCCACCGACACGTGGGAACCCGGTAATGGGGATCACCCCACCATCTCTTGCATGTTCCCCACATCCGTACCTTTGATCTTTTGCCCGGTACCCCAAACGAGTTGCCGGATAACCGGAATGTTGCCACGGCATCATTTCCGTTATCGCCGCCGTGGCACCTAATTCTTTCCGCCATGGCGACAAATGCTCCATATCATATTATTCCACCATTTCCATAACATTGCATATAACTTGAATGTCATCCTCATGCATATAATAACTCACAAACCGTGCATCGGATTAAAATGACTCATATATATATAAGGCTTAGAATTTCATGTAGTTTCATAATATGCAACTTTCATCCATGTTAAAAATGTTTAAATTGTTGTTTGCATTAATTTGCATAAATGACTTGCTAAAATGGTTTATTTCATAACTAAATAACCGTAGCTCCGAATTAAATAAACTTTATATGTAAATGGGGTAGAAAAATGTGTAGAACAACATGGTGCACTTACTTTTGCTGTTTAACAACATTAAAATTGTGTTTTAGGCAGAACAGTACCAAATTCGAAAATTACTTATGGGGATTTTTCGGAATTATTATGTGTTGTTTCCGGCCTCATTTAAACTTGCCTAGATGTGTAGTTTACTTATGCTTCACCTCTTGCCATGTTAACCAATATTTAACCTTGTCATGCATCATACTTGGTTGTGCATCATGCCATGTTTATGCTTGCGTGTTTACCGAGTTGTTGCTTCTTTATGGTAGTGCTTCTTCTCGATAGTCCCAGTTACGTTGCGATTGTGAGGATTCGTTCGACTACGCTTGTTCATCTACTTCATGGATTCGGTCTTCTTTCGAGCGGGATTTCAGGCAAGATGACCATTACCTTGGATATCACTACTATATTTGCTTGGTAGTTGTCTCGATGCTATCGCTATGTCTCGCTACCTACCACTTGTTTGTCAAGCCTCCCAAATTGCCATGATACAACCTCTAACCTTCCACCATCTTATCAAACTGTTGTTTGGCTATGTTACCGCTTGCTCAGCCCTCTTATAGCGTTGTTAGTGGCAGGTGCAGTTGCAGGTTTCCATGTTGGGACATGGATATCATGGGTTATTGCTACTTGTAAGCTGCGTTGGTAAAATCCTTGAAGAGGAAAGGAGATGCGGTACAGTAGAGATAAGTATTTCTCTCAGTTAAGAACCAAGGTTATCAATCCAGTAGGAGAAACACACAGAACCTCGTTCGCAGCACCTACACACACGAAAAGCAAATACTTGCACCCAACGCAAAACAAGGGGTTGTCAATCCCTTGGCGGTTAATTGCAAGGATCAAATCTTGTAGTGATAGATAAATAAGGTAAAACACAAAAGTAAATAAATTGCAGCAAGATATTTTTAGGTTTATATATGATGGAAAATAGACCCAGGGGCCATAGTTTTCACTAGAGGCTTCTCTCTTGAACATAGCATATGGTGGGTAAACATATTACTGTTGGGCAATTGATAGAAAAGCGCATAGTTATGACGATATTCAAGGCAATGATCATGTATATAGGCATCACGTCCGAGATAAGTAGACCGACTCCTGCCTGCATCTACTACTATTACTCCACCCATCGACCGCTATCCAGCATGCATCTAGAGTATTAAGTTCGTAAAGAACGGAATAACGCCTTAAGCAAGATGACATGATGTAGACAAAGTAAATCCAACTAATATGAATAAACCCCATCATTTTACCCTTAATAGCAACGATACAATACGTGTCATGTCCCTTTCTGTCACTGGGATTGAGCACCGCAAGACCAAACCCATCACAAAGCACCTCTCCCATTGCAAGATAAATCAATCTAGTTGGCCAAACCAAACTGATAGATCGGAGAGAAATACAAAGTTATAACAATCATGTATATAAGAATTCAGAGATGACTCAAATAATATTCATGAATAATCTGATCATAAACCCATAATTCATCGGATCCCAACAAACACACCGCAAAAGAAGATTACATCGAATAGATCTCCAAGAAGATCGATGAGAACATTGTATTGAAGATCAAAGAGAGAGAAGAAGCCATCTAGCTACTGGCTATGGACCCGTAGGTCTGTGGTAAACTACTCATGCATCATTAGAAGGGCGGCAAGGTTGATGTAGAGGCCCTCCGTGATCAATCCCCCCTCCGGCAGAGTACCGAAAAAGGTCCCCAGATGAGATCTCGAAGAAACAGAGACTTGCGGCGGCGGAAAAAGTGTTTTGGGTGGCTCTCTGCTGGTTTCCCGAATTTAGAGAATTTATAGAGCTGGAATTATGTCAAAACAAGCATGGGCCCACAAGCTACCAGGGCGCGCCCTGGTGGCTTGTGCCCCAAGCTTTTGTCTTCTGGCCCTCTCCCGAAGCTTCCAAGGTCTCTTTTGCCCAGAAAAAAATCATCAAAAAGTTTCGTGGCATTTGGACTTCGTTTGGTACTGATTTCCTGGAAAACCAAAAACAAGCAGAAAATAGCAACTGGCACTTGGCACTAGGTTAATAGGTTAGTCCCAAAAAATGATATAAAATAGCATATAAATGCATAATAAACATCCAAGATTGATATTATAATAGCATGGAACAATCAAAAATTATAGATACGTTGGAGACGTATCAGTTATCACAATATCTCTTATTCAATTAATGCATATATATACTTGGTAATGGGTGGAAGGCTCGGCCTTTTGCCTGTTGTTTTGTTCCACTCATGCCGCCCTAGTTTCCGTAATACCGGTGTTATGTTCCTTGATGAGCGCTTCTAACACATGTGGGGTATATGGGGCCCCCCTAATCATTCGTTTTAGGATAAACTTCTCCAGCAAGGCCTAACATTGGTTTTACCATTTGCCTAATAACAACTAAAACTTGCATAGGGACTTTCCGAACCCCGCGGATAATTAATCAACAAACCGGGCCAGTGCTCCTCATGAGTGTTGGTCCACCTACCTAGCAGTCGGCGGTGCCACCTCGGGGCAACTCGAGGTCTTTTGGCTGTCGTCCACTCAGCATAGACGGTTGTGTCCTGAGAACGAGATACGCGCGGCTCTTATCGGGGTGTCGACACACCAGAAGGTTTTGCTGGTTTAGTTTACCTTTTACGAGTGGCTTGTCCACCGGGATTCCTTATAGGCATCGTGTTATCATGTTGTGAGGTTTTTCCATCGGATGCATGTGGTAATTTGTGATGGACTACTTGGAGCACCCCTGTAGGGTTAAATCTTTCGGAAAGCCGTGCCCGCGGTTATGTGGCGACTTGGAAATTTATAACCTCCGGTTGTAGAGAACTTGACACTAAATCCAATTAAAATACACCAACTACGTGCGTAACCGTGATTGTCTCTTTTCGAGGGAGTTCGGGAAGAGAACACGGTGGGGTTATGTTTGACTCGTAAGTAGGTGTTCAGGATCACTTCTTGATCATGCTAGATTGCGACCGTTTATGCGTAGTTACTCTTCTTATTCTTGTACTCGTAAGTTAGCCACCATACAATGCTTAGTGCTTGCCGCAACCTCACCACTTATCCATTCCATACCCATTAAGCTTTGCTAGTCTTGATACCCATGATAATGGGATTGCTGAGTCCTCGTGGCTCACAGATTACTACAACAACAGGTGCAGGTACAGGTAAAGCGATGATTTGACGCGAGCGCGATGCATGTTTGCTTTTGGAGTTCTTCTTCTGCTTCTTCTTCTTTGTCGTCGATCATAGGATGGGTTCCTGGTTGGCAGCCTGGGACTAGCAGGGTGGATGTCATTCTCGTTTTTTCGTTTGATTTCATCCGTAGTCGGATCCTGCTCTTCTGTATGATGATTGTTATGTATTGGTGTATTGATGTATTCATGTTGTAGCTTGTGGCGAGTGTAAGCCTTTATCTGGTATTCCCATCTATTCAGTACATGTATGATGTAATGATATCCACCTTGCGAAGCATCTTCGATATGCGCTTCTATCCTTAGTGAGGCTTCCGAGTTCCTTGAGGATTGGACCGCATATTGGGCGTGACACCGGTGCTCACTTTCTCACTCTCTCCCTCTCTCTGCTCCTATTCTCCGACCATGACCACCCTGCCATCGCCGATGTTCGTGCTTCTCAGCGTTGAGCATGCCTTCTTGGAAGGACGGAGAGGAGAGCTCGGACGACAACATCAACATGGTTAGCATGGAACCGGAGCTATTTGTAAGTCTACAACACTCTAGGGTTAGGGTTAGGTTTCGTGAAATTGGGGATTTTCATTTTCAGTTCAGATTTGCCTCTCTCTGCTCATAACTAATGGTTATTTGTGGTGCAATACTTCAGGAAACACCAGACACTGTGGTGGATCCAGCTTTCTGTGGATCAGTGATTGAATCCGAGCTAAAATGCATGCTTCATGGTCAGAGGCCAAAGAAGATGGTAGCTTTTGAGGGTTCTTTGACTGGCAGGAGGCTCCTAGGTTGTCCTGTGCAGGTCTGTACTCATGCTGTAATCCTAGGTTAATTCTGTGACATGTTGTGGTGCTAAACATAAATTTGTGTTGTGGCATGTAAATGATGCAGTTAATAGAATTTTTGCAGTTACCTGAATGATGTAGTTAACTGTATTTTTGCAGTTAACTGAATGATGCAGTTAACTGCATAATCCTAGGTTAATTCTATGACATGTTGTGGTGTAAAATGAATCAGTGCATTGAACTGAATTTATTAGTCCGTGTTAATCCTAGGTTAATTTTGCAGTTAATTGAATTAGTGCATTGAACTGAATTTATTAGTCCCTATTAACTGAATTACTAATTGTTAAAATTGATTTTGCAGCATGGAGGTGTAAACTGTGGTGTTGTGCAGTGGGTTGATGCTCCTTGGCCTGAGATACTACAAAGGTGCTTAGCTAAGCTGCGGGACATGTACCATGAGCAAAACCTGGGTAGGGTGAAGGACAAAGAGGCTCATTGTAACACCCCCAGGTTCATGCTATAGTAATCTCCACCTAATGATGCCATGTCATCATGTTTTTCTAATCCAAATATGCCACTTGTCCAAAATCCAATTCAAAATCCTCTTTGAAATACAAGTCAAATATTTGCATCTTCAAATGAGCCAACAAAATAGTTCACATTATGGCAAATAATCCCTAAGTATTTGTCATGTGGATACCAACCTTATTTGGATTCCCTTTTTAAAACAGTGGTCCAGCAGCACTTCTTCCCCCATTTAAATTCCAACAAAATTCAAATGAATTCCAATAATCCCCAAAGTTTTTGTGGCAGTGCTTAATAATGCATAGTAATTATTGAGACAAGTTCCACATTTAACAAAAGTCATTTGGTGGCTCATTTAATTGCAAACAGTGGCTATTTTGTTTGAACAGAAAAAAGAAATGAAAAAGGCCAAATGCCTACTGTTGTGCTGGGCTTGAGTGGCTACAGGGCAGCCCAGCCCACTCCCTCGGTCGTCCCCTACCTCTCTCCCTCTCTCCTAGCGTGTCGCCGCAGCAGAGCGCGCACGCCCGTGGTCCCCCACCCTCAGGTCGACAGCAGGGCGCCGCGGTGGGCTATCGGCGCCCGAGCGCGTCCATGGCCGCGCCTCGCCGTTGACGCGGCCACCGCCCTCCTCTCGCCGTCCCACGGCGCCCGGAGCCTTCCTCGCCCTCGTCCTCATCCGGCCCGCGTGCTCGACCGACCGGAGCTGCCCCGAAACGCCGCCATCGGGCCGTCTTCCCCGACTGCGGCCGCCGCTGCTCCTCATCGATCCGCCCCCCCAGAACCTCCCCGAACTCGCCTTGCACCCCTACCGGACCGCGGTGAGGGCCGTCTCGCCTCCCCATTCTCCCCTGGCTCGCGCACGGCCTTTAGCCACCTCTCCTGAGAGCTCCCGTAGCCACCGCCGCCGGCCGTCGTCGTTATCACCAAAGAGAAAAAACCGAAGAACAAAAAAAAATAAAAAAAAAGGAAAAAGCCCCCCACCCCCCGTGCTATCCACGGTCACCATCGAACGCGACGCACTGCGCCCGTTCGAACGGTGTGCCCCGCCACCCATTTGGTCACCGGAGCGCAGCTCCGGCGGGCCTCCGCCACGTCGGCCTCATCGCCAGCGAGCTCCCAGCGCGCGGGCGCGTTTAAAGAGCCGGCTGGCCCACTGCCATGTGGGGCCCGGCCGGTTAGTTTAAGGGCTAATCTAACTACCTAAACTAAATAGCCACTCACTGTGGGGCCGCACCCACTAACTAACCAGTTAATAGGTTTAACTAATCTAACTAGACACTGACAGTGGCCCCCACCTGACTTAATTAAACTAATAAAGCAATTTAGTTAGGGCCAATTCCATTTTTACCCCTAATTTTGTCCCGATCTCATCTTTACCCCTAAATAAAAACAGTGCTCAACTTTGCCCCTCGTCCGTTAAGTGCGCTTATAGAAATGCCCTTCCGTACATTTTCCGTCCAGTCAAAGGCCTTTGACCGTTAGATTTTTCTATACGCGCACTTAACGGTCAAAGGCCTTTGACTGGACGGAAAATGTACGGAAGGGTATTTCTGTAAGCGCACTTAACGGAAGAGGGGCAAAGTTGAGCACTGTTTTTATTTAGGGGTAAAGATGAGATCGGGACAAAATTAGGGGGAAAATGTAAATCTCCCATTTAGTTAAATGTCTCACTGACAAGTGGGGCCCAGCCCACTGTTCCAGCGGATAAGGCTGGTCCAGTCAGCCTGCTGACTGGACAGCTGGCCCACTATCAGCCTCTGCTGACTGGGCTGTTGACTCAGTCAATAGGGCCCACCAGTCAGCCACTATGTGTGTTGGCTGGGTACAAAACTGGGTGAACTTAGCATTTTCATTTACTGTTTAAATTCAAATTTAGTAATTAAAATAATTTCTGAAAATTGCTAAAACTTTGAAAATTAATAGAAATTAAACCGTAACTCCGATGAAAATGATTTATATATGAAAAACGCTCAGAAAAATATGACGAATCCGAATATGCCCTCCGTGTAGCTGTTGGATGACTCTAACGCTGCAAACATGGAACCTTCCCCTCCGGCTCCATATACCGATAACCGTCCGGAGCTGGGAAAACATCCCCGGATAATTTCCCGCTCCGTCTGCAATGTGTAGTGCTGCATTAGGCCACCCCTAGCATAGCTTTTTGCCATGTCATGCTTTGTGTTGCATTTGTATGCTTGTATTTATTTGTTTCCTTCCCCTCTTCTCTCTGATAGACTCCGAGACTGCTGATGATCCGGTGATCGTCTACTACATTGAAGATCCGTATCTGTCTGCAGATCAACCAGGCAAGCAAAACCCCCTTGATCATTTCAATATCGCCCAATTCTTTTCTCCCTCGTGCTTGCATTAGAATTTGCTACTGTTACTATTAGCTCCTATTCTGATGCATAGCCTGTTTTTGTAACTGTTGTTGATACCATACCTGTTATCCTATATGCCTAGTGTAGATTGGTTAGCGTTCCATCAGTGGCCCCACATTCTTGGTCGTGTTGCTATGCTTAGTCTCCGGGTGTTTCGATCAGTATGATCGATGTGCTGAGACCGTAAGTGACGATAGCACCTCACCCCCTTAGTTGTACGACTCTGCAGAGCTACTATCGAGTGCCGAGGGTGATACCTTGTACCTCACTCCTGATGATGGCTCTGTAGCATAGCTAGTCGGTGGTGGATTACCGAGGGTGATTCCTCTTCACCACCTCCAATGACGACTCTGTCGTGCAACCCCTCAAGCGTGGACCAACGAGGGTGATTCCTCCGAGTTCACCTTGACGAATACATCGAGCGGGAATCCATCGAGGGTGATTCCTCGGATTTCCCCCTTGATGACATGGACACACTGTTACCGTTACCTGCTGCCCCTTTACTTTACTGTTGCTGCGGGACTGTAGGGACAGACGGTACCACCCCGGTAGAGGTGGACCTGAGTTCCCGACAGTCTCTTGTGAGTCGGGTTGACCTGGAGGGTACCCGCGAGATAATTACGCGGCACGACCGGGCATTCTTAGCCCTTGTCGTAAGTCCGCGAGACGGGGCGACGGGGTCACATGATCGTGAGTCTTTCCTCGTTACCATGAGCTCCCAACGCACTACTGGATTTCGATATGTAATCTGAGTAGGCCTCTGGCCTTTTTCGCACTAACCACCACGCGGGAATAAGTATGGGCACTCGGCATCGTATGTTTCTTCCGAAAGCTCTTCAGACGTCGCAGTTCAGAGATGCGGACTGATTGCCGGGTTGGACTGGGAAAGCCTGCGCTTGTATTAAGGGGGCTAGGTCTGCTCACCGGCCAGTCAGGCAACGCGCGGGAGTGCAAAGGGCGATGGGCCCGGACCCCTGAGCGCTTAGGATTTAAACCGGCGTGCCGACCTCTCTGTTGAGCCTAGGTAGGGCTGCGGTGTGTTAATTAGCCGAGGCCGGGCATGACCCGATAAAAGTGTGTCCGGCCGGAGTTAATCGAGCTTGTTGGGTACATTGGTGCACCCCTGCAGGGAAGTATATCTATTTGAATAGCCGTGTCCACGATAATGGACGCTCAGAGATTATCCCGATCTACTACAACTAGAACTGGATACCTCAGTCCCTTGTGAAGTCGGGTCGACCCCGAGGGGTACCTGCAAGAGTTATGGAAGTCGGGTTGACCGTGAGGGTACCCGCGAGATAACTGGATACTGATGTTATTTTAATAATATGTTAGCTCCGGGATTGCTTCCTCGCGGGGTAGTCGAGGAAGGATCTCTGGGCATTGCTATTTATATATGCTTATTACTTTATGATATGCTGCTAATCTACACTCTTCTAATGTTGCAAGACGCTGCCAGCTGCTAGTCTTCGATAGGCTAGGCCTTCTCTCTATTCTGGCATTTCTGCAGTCAAGTCCACATATACAGCCCTCCTTTGATAATGTTGCATAAATAGCATAGTTCTGATGTAAGTCTTGCGAGTACTTTGGATGAGTACTCACAGTTGCTTTGCTACCTCTTTTTCCCCATACCCGGTTGCTGTGATCAGATGGCGGAGCCCAGGAGACAGCCGACCCCGTCGACGACTACTACTACCCCGACGGAGCTTACTTCTACGTGGAGACCGATGACCAGGAGTAGTTTCAGAGGCTCCCAGGTAGGAGGCCTGCGCCTTTTCGATCTAGATGCCGTTGTTTTGCTCAACCTTCTTAAGGCAAACTTGTTTACCTTTATGTCTGTACTCAGATATTGTTGCTTCCGCTGACTCTTGTATTCGAGCCCTCGTGGCCCCTGGCTTGTAATATAAAGCTTGTATGACTTTTATTTGTGTCTAGAGTTGTGTTGTGATATCTTCCCGTGAGTCTCTAATCTTGATCGTGTGCATTTGCGTGTATGATTAGCACACGATTGAGTTGGGGGCGTCACACTCATGATAGGCAGGTGGCCAAGCTAAAGAAGGAGAATGAGTTCCTGGCCAACAACTACAGTGATTTGGTTAATGATGTGTCCAACCTATTTGACTATCAAGATGGCCTGAAGAGCCATGACATGGAGTACACCAGTCAGGCAATCATAGATATTAAGGAGAAGAAGAAACAACTTGAGGATCAGGCTAGGATTGAGACACAGATGGAGAAGGTAAAACTGGCCAAGGAGCAAAGGTGCATCCTCCAAACTTAGGCAGATATCATCCACAACACCAGGAAGGCCATGAAGGAGGTGCAGGTGGACAGGGACCTACTTAAAGATGAGAAAAAGAAGTTGGAGTTTGTGGTTGCTGAGCTGCTGCAGGGTGGCCATGGTAGCAAGGACAAGCTGAAGAGGATCAAGCAAATCCTGGAGGAGTAATGTGTGCTAGGTCTGGTTGGTAAGTAAATATTAGGCCTATATATATAACTGGCCTTGGAACTAATGCATGTTGGGAGTATATTTTGGGAAATGTGCTAAGTGGATTAAGAATCTTAAGTTATCTAGTTGCTGGGTAATGCTATGAACTGTATTGCATTAAGATTAAGTTCTATTATGTAAGCTGTTATGACTCTGTTCCTAAGTAAGTACTTTTTATGACAAGTTTAAGATGTGCATGCTGTATATTTGTATGGTGCTTTGGTATAGCCAAAATAGTTCACTGAACTTTTTAGTGATGATGTTATGTTGTTCATAGCAATAATAACATTAATTAGCAATAATGTGTAGCTACAATATATGCAGTCAATAACCATACATATATGAACTAGCCTGCTCAGAACATCACCAAACTGACTTAGATATCCAGGCAGTACACCATTTAGCATTCAACAGACATAGCATATAACAAATACCAGTGCCCAAACATTGTAGCATATAGAACTAGACACTGACTTAACTGACGAAAGCAAGAGGGACAGTACTGAAGAAAATCCACACTGACTTAACTGAAGAAATACTTAGTCCTCCTGCTTTGGGGCGTGGCCGGTGAGGCGCGCAGAGCGACGGGGAGGCATCTGTGATGGCTCCTCCTGCACTGTTGGCTCCTCCTGCACTGGTGGCACCACAGCTTCCATCTCCTCGTCGTCCGTGTCCAGGACAATGATGGGCGCTGTAGGCTGCACAGGTGGTGCCACCACGTGAACCTCCTCGTCGCCTTCCACATCTGGAAAACGAGTGCGGTGCGCTCCCCAGCGCTGACGCTGACTAGGGTTGTTAGAGTCTGCTTCCTTCATAGCCCAGAGAAGGATGTCAATGGGCAGCACACCTTGCGGCACTCCATACCTGATCTGCATGCTTTGTCTCTCCGCTGGCGTGGCCCTAGCCCTAACAACTTCAACAGCATCTATCATCTGGTGCACACTCGTGTACCTATTGGCGATTTCCATGTAGTCGATGAAGAGCTTGTTGTCGCCGCGTGACGTCCCAAGTAACATGGCCATCCATCCTGGCCCTGTTGGGAAAGGGTTTGCCATGAGGAATGGAAGGAGTGGGGAGAGGGGGTTTCTGCTGGAAGTGGTGGTTGCAAATGGAAGAAAGGGATAGTGAAGTGGTGGATATATACACTGATGTAGTTAAGTACAGAGAGGTAGAAGTGGTGTATTCAATGGTGGAGTGTGCCAGGGGAGAAGAGTAAAGGAGGTGGAGTGATTCAGTGCACATTGGTTAAATAGACTAGACATATGTAGTTGGAGGGTGTAGTGAATGGTCAAACAAAGTTCTGCATAAATTTTACTCACCTAACTATGTAACTAAACTAAGTTTTGTGCTAATTTAGGTACATCACCTAAGATAAGTACAAACATTCAGCAAGCACAGATAGGTAGCAACAATAAGCAAGCACGCATAGATAGGTAGCAATATTCAGATAACTTCAGGACAGTACCAACATTCAGAGAAGTCCAGATCAGTAGCAACATTCAAAGAAGTTCAGATAACTTGCAACATTCAGAGAAGTTCAGATAAGCTTCATACAACCAAACAACTTCAGAAACATAAACTATGCTACTCCAGCACCATAGCACACATGCTTACTAATTCTGCAGTTGATGAAGATGCTCTAAACGATGCACTGCGACGGGGACGATCTTCTGGGCTTGCTTCTTCTTCTTCTTGCTGGTGGATGTGCCAGGAGCCGGTTCCTCCTCCACCTGCTTGCTGGATGTGCCTGCCTGCATCTCCATGATAGGTGCTGGCTACTGCGGCTGCATTTCCATGATAGCCAGAGGCAGAACTGGCACCACCCGTTCGGCGTGGTAATCCACAGGCCTGACCTTGTGGAGGTCCTGGTACATGTATGATCGGGCGCGCTGCATGGGATCCGGCGAGTCCCTCGCCTCCTCCATAGCCTAGATGAGATTCAGGATTAGAGGGCTATGGAGGTCAGGCAGCCGCAGCCTCTCCTCATTGTTGGCGCAGGCCCTCACCGCGCGAGCTTGGTTTTGTAGCATCAGTGGGCTGCTGAACCAGGTCATGGTCTCCTGCGCGTACTCGAGCTTCTTTGCGTCCCCAGCGCAAATCTCCTCCAGTGCTTGATGCCAACCAGGGCCAAAAGCCATCGTCGGCGAGGTGGAAGATGTGGTTTTGCAGGAGGAAGATGTGGATTGAGAAGGAGATTGGAAGACGAGAGGAGAGAAGTGGAGTGGGCACGGTTTTAGTTGTGAAGTGCGGCTAGGGTTAAAAAGATTGGTTGTGGTTAAAGATGTGAGTTGACGTCTAACTGTTATGGAGTAATGGTTTGCAGGAAGTGGAGTGGGCACTGTTTTCACACTCAATTTGGCATGCACAATGCATGCCCACAAGCATATTAAATTTGGATCATGAATTTGAATTTTCAAAATAGATAGCAATGAAACAAAGATAAGGCCCAAACTAAGGCACAAACTATGACCCAAACTACAGACAATTTTTCCAAATTTAGACTAATCTTCAAACAAGCTTCATGAATCTCCAAGGATCCTGCTTCACCTCATTCTGGTGACCTGGTAGGTATGAAATGTGGCCCTTCTCCTAGCCCAACTGATGATCTCATCATCAGTTGGGTTAGTTCCTTCTAAGAAAACTTCCAGGTATTGTTGCACGTCCTTGTGGTTGCGCTCTGCCAGAATCATGGCAGCAAGACGGTAATGGGCTTCCATAGCCCTGGCAGCTCTTCTCTCAGCCCTAGCAGCCCTTCTCCCAGCCCTGGCCACCTCTTCTTACTCGTCAACAACCTCTCCTAAACTGGGATCCATCTCCTCTAGTAGCTAGGGTTTCTGGCGGCAATGGCTAGATTTGTGGCAGTGGGTACTTCTCAGGGAGGTGGGTAGGTGTTTTATAGGCACCAATGGGGCTTTTTTGTTTAGGCCCATGTGCAGGCCCACGTCTAACAGCCAATAGTTTCATTTAATTCTAAAAAATAGTTTTAGTTAACTAGTAGTACTTCAGAAGTGTAACAGATTCAGTTAACTAGCAGTTTAGTGCCACAAATTCAAACATGCAACAACATAGTTCAGTACCACAAATTCAAACATGCAACATGCATAGTTCAGTACCACAAATTCAAACATGCAACATGCATAGTTCAGTACCACAAATTCAAACATGAAACATGCAAGTGGAGTAAACCAAATTCAGAAGATTCAGTAATTGCCACTTGCAGTTAAGTACTCCTTCCACTTGCCTATAAGTTGCCTTTTTCTCTTACCAGTTAATATGACATTTGATCCTTGTGCATTTCTTGGTGGGTTGAAACCCCTGACTGCATTTCTTGGTGCCTTTCCACCTCTTCTTGCTGGGACTGTAGATGTTGTTGGAGCAGATGAAGTACCTCTGGCTGCTTGTGGAGCAGATGAGGCTGGGGTTGCAGCAGCTGGCCTGGATGATGCTCTTGAGTTCCTTGCTCCTCTTCTTGCTGGTGGATTTGAAGGTGGAGGTGGAGCTGGAGCTGATGAGGCTGGGGTTGCAGCACCTGTCCTGGATGATGCTCTTGAGTTCCTTGCTCCTCTTCTTGCTGGTGAATGTGGAGGTCGAGGTGGAGATGGAGCTGATGCAGCACATGGTCTGGATGATGAACCATGGAAAATTTCTCTATTCTCCTGCATGTACAAACTCAAACTGTGTTACAATTTCTCTAAATATATGAAAATAAAGTATTACAGTTACACAATATTGGAAGTCACCTGGTGTTGGTTCTTTCTCATCTGAAGGCTAGGCTTCAGAGTGGTATGACAGTATGTGAACCCATGCCCTTGCATGTTACAGTTGTTGCAAGTAATTGTACCCATTCTGCTGGTATCCTTTGGCCCTGGAACTTCAAACTGGTTCTTCCTCCTGGCAGTCTGACTTTTCCCTGCCTTTTCTTTGAACACTGGGGGCTCTATGTCTTGAGTGTTGGTATCAGGCCAGAATTCAGGACCAGGGACAAGATACACTATATCCTTGTAGGCTTCAATGTACGGTGGCTTCTTGAAAAATTCATGCACAAAATCCTCTAGGTGCATATGCAGCTTGCTCATTGCAGCTATTGCATGACTACAGGTTACACCTGTCATGTCCCACCTCCTACAGTCACATGTCTGAGTCTCCAGATTCACACAGTACTGATTCTCATCACTGGTGACCTGCCAAATGTTAGGGCCTGCCCTATCTGCATGGCAAAACTTTGCAAACTTTTTATTCTCCTCTAATTTTTCAGAGTAGTTTGGTGTGATCAACCACCTGCTGGTCTCTGTCTTTTCCTTGATCTTTTGCCTTTTTATCATCTGCTTGGTCCTAATTCCTTCAAACATTGTCCTAATAGGTTTGGCCCTAACATCAAGGATCATTTTGTTGAAAACCTCACTGAGATTGTTCACAACAAGATCAGTTTTGCAATTATAATCCATTGCAAACCTACACCAAGTTGATTCAGGGATTTTTTTAAGCCATATCCAAGCATCTTCACATTCTGCTTTCAATTCAGCCATTGCTAATTCATGTTTACGTCTAGTGAATGAGTAGCTAGCACGGTCTACAAGTTTCTTTAATTCTTGGCCTCTAAAACCTGCTGCCTGAAAATTGGCATATATTGTTGTGACGCCCCCGGCTTAATCGTGCACTTATCATACACGCAAATGCACACGATCAAGCCTAAGGACTCACTTGAAGATATCACAACACAACTCTAAAACATAAACAAAATCATACAAGCTTTATATTACAAGCCAGGGCCTCGAGGGCTCGAATACATAGCTCGATGGTATACAAGCGTCAGCGGAAGCATCAGATATCTGGGTACAGATATATTACAGAAACAGAGATAAGCCTTTAAGAAGGTGGGGCAAAATAAAAGCTACGATCGAAAGGCGTAGGCCTCCTGCCTAGGACCCTCCGAATCCTACTCCTGGTCGTCGGTCGGCTCCTCGTAGTAGTACTCGCCGGGAGGGTAGTAGTAGTATCCGTAGTCATCGACAGGGGCAGCTATCTCAGGGGCTCCGTCATCTGGCGGCGACAATTGGATATGGGGAGAAAAAGAAAATAAAGCAAACATGAGTACTCATTCGAAGTACTCAGCAAGCAAGGATCTACACTACATATGCATTATTTTCAAAGGGAGGCTGTATATGTGGACTGGGCTGCAGAAATGCCAGAATAGAGGGGAGAGCCTAGTCCTATCGAAGACTAGCATCTTCAATCATCTTCATCGGTCTTGCAGCATTAGAAGAGCACAGATTAACATAAAGTAAAGTAGTAGTAATGTCATCAACCTCGCCCAGATATTCTTCCTCGACTCCCTGCGAGAAAGCAATCCCAGAGCCATACTATCCAGTATCATCTCAAGTCACCAGTTCTAGTTGTACCGATCGGGATACAACTCCGAGTGTCCGTTACCGTAGGACAGGCTATCGATAGATTGTTTCTTCCTTGCAGGGGTGCACCAACTTACCCACCACGCTCGATTAACTCCGGCCGGACACACTTTACTGGGTCATGCCCGGCCTCGGCCAAACGATACGCCGCAACCCGACCAAATACTTAACAGAAAGGTGAGCACGCCGGACTAAACCTATGCCCCCAGGGGTCTTGGGCCATCGCCCCGGGAACTCCTGCACGTTGCGTCAGGCGGCCGAGAGCAGACCTAGCAACCCCTTAATACAAGCGCAGTTGCGTAACCAGTCCAACTCGACGCGCGCCGCTCAGTCACTGACGTCCATTAAGCTTCGGCTGAAGTATACGACGCAGAACGCCCATACTATGCCCACGTGATGGTTAGTGCTATCAGGCCAGAGGCCCCTCGGATCAAATATCCAAACCGTTAGTGTGTTGGTAGTGCGGTAACGAGCAGAGACTCACGAAAGATGTGACCCCGTCGCCCCGTCTCGAGGACTTGCGGCAAGGGCTAGGAATGCCCGGCCACGCCTCGTATTCATTACTCGGGCACCGTCCAGGTCCACCCGACTCCACATCTCTCGCAATTAAGCTCGCGCGGGTACCCCTCAGGGCCGACCCGTCTTTATCCGTAGTAAGCAGTGTCAACAGTAAAGTAAGGGCATCCGTGTGGCTATCATATCAAGAAGGAATCCGAGGCATCACCCTCGTTGGATTCCCACCTGACGTAAATATCAAGGTGAACTAAAGAGGCATCACCCTCGAGGTCTACACTTGAACAGTTGCACGACAATGTCGTTATCGGGGGTGGTGTAGGAGGAATCACACTCGCTTACCACGAGCGAATAACTAACCTACAAGGTTATCATCAGAAGTGCTGACGAGGTATCACCCTCGGCACTCGATATTAACCCAGTAGTGTCGAGCAGTTAAGGGGGAAGTGACGTGCAATGTCGGGGCCTGGTCTTCGATCCCGTTGCTCGGGTCTTCTGAGAATCCAGCGGGGCAGTCGGGATAAAGTGGGGTCTCTGATAGGTCTCTACCCAGTCTATACTAAACAGTTTCGGATAACAGGCAGGTATCAACAGCATGTTACAATTAAACAGGCTATGCAACAGTTATAGGATAACAGTAGCAGCAGCAACTTCTAATGCAAGCATAGGAGAGAGAAGAGTAGGCGATATCGGAATGCTCAAAATGGGGGTGCTTGCCTGGAAGCTCGGTGGCAAGGGTCTGATCGTCAGGAGCGTAGTCGACCTCCGGAGCTGCGTCGGTCTCAGGAGCTACGTCGACGTCGGGGTCTACCGAGAGAGAAGAGGGGGAAGAAACATATAAATACACAGCAATCGATGCAACACAAGCATGCCATGCCTAGGATGCAGTGCAGGGTTGCCTAAAAATGCATCTAGGTCATTTTAGTTATTATAGGATTAACGCGGGATTTATTATCCGGTGATTATACACTATTCATATACCGCATACGGCCTCGAAGTTGCGGGTTCACCTACGTAGGGGGTTCCGGCATCGAAACAGACGACACGATCAGATTCGTCTCGTCGTTCTGAGCAACTTTCATGTTTTAAGTTTTTCGATGTGAGCTACGGTTCAAAAGTTATGAATTTTCAAAGATTTAAACATTTTCTAGAATTTATTTATTTTATCAGAAAAGGGAATTATGACGTCAGCATGAGGCAATGCTGATATCAGCAGGTCAACTGGTCGGCTGACCAGGTCAAACCTGATATGTGGGTCCAGTGGGACCCACATGTCAGCCTCTGTTAAGACTAACAGTGTGTTAATCTAACTAATAGGGTTAATTAGGGGGTGGGCCCCATATGTCAATGAGTGTTTAGTTTAACTAATTAGTTTTATTTATTAAATCGTTTATTAGGTTAATTAACAGCTGGGGGCCCACATGTCAGTGACACATGTGAACAGTGCCCCGCGTCAAAGGGGGCCAGGGGGACCCACTGGCAGTCTCTCAGGGGTGGGCCCCGCATGGCCACGTCGGCGGCGTCGCCGGAAATACGCCGGCGACCTCTCCAGCGGCGGAAGATCGCCGGAGCGCGTCGGATTCGCGCTACAGTGGACCGTTTCGAGTGCGGTCACTTGCGTTTGATCGGGCATTTGATGCCGCAACGTTTGGGGGTGGCGTCGGACCAAATGGTCGCCGGAATCGGTACCGGCGACGAGCTACGGCGGCTGCGCGTTCGGGTCCTCAACGGAAGCTAAGCTAGGAGGCGCGGGGAGGCATGGGCTCGAGCTCGCTGGGCTCCTGGGAGCACCAGGAGTTCGATGCCGTGCTCAGGAGTGAGCTCGGCCGGCGGTGGCCACGATGGCGATGCGACAGGCGGCTGCCGGAGTACGGCAATGGCGCGCGGCGGTGCTAGCTAGCTACGGGGAGTGAGCGAGCAGCACAGGGGAAGGAAAAATGCTCACCGAGCAGCACAAGTAGGCCCGCGAGAGGATTAGGAGCTGCCGTGTAGGGGATCGACGCCGGCGAGCTCCTGTGATCCGAGGTGGGGAACGGTCGACTCCGGGCGTTGCCGAGGCCTGCGGCTCGTTCGCGGGGTCGAGGAGGAAGAGGTAGGCGTCGGCGGATTGTCTGGACTCGTCGGAGAGATCCGAGGGCGCCGATGGCCGCGAGGTTGACGGAGCTGAGGCGACGGCCGCGCTCGACAGAGGCGAAAGGGAGCGGGCGAGCTCGAGGGAGAGGGAGAGAGAGGCGCGGCGAGTGGATGAGGACGGAGGGAAGGAGCCGAGGGGGTCCTTATCCCCTCGCTGCGTCGGTGGCTGTCGGTGGCCGTCGCCGTGTCGGCGGGCGACCGGAGCGCGAGCGCTCAGCCATGGCGGTGGTGACACGCCGAAGGAGAGAGAGGGAGATGGGCCAGATGGGCCGTGGTCGGGGCACTGTGCACTTAGGCCCAGTGCACAGTGCCTCGTTTTATTTTTCTTATTTTCTGTTTTGCTTTTTCTTTATTTATTTCTGTTAGGTAATTGTTTAGGCCACTTTTGCACTTATGTAAAATATGAAACTTGGCCCAAATATTACAGTGCATTAATACCTTTCCTCAAAAACTTGTTTGGGCAAAGTAGAATTTTATTTGAATTTGATATTATTTTAAATGGATTAAATAATTCTGTTTTGGTGTTGTTTCATGTAATTTGAGTCTCTCAGCTAATTCAACTATCATTGTTTATATTTTTATGAGTGCTTCTGGAATATTTGCTATTTAATGAACATTTTTCCCATAGTGTTTGAGCAAATTTATTTTGCACTTTTGAATTTGAGTTGATTTTCAGAGAAGTATTTGAATTGCTGAGATTAACCACTATGACTAGGCACTGCAAATGAGATGACTTGGCATTATTAGCAGGTAACCACAGTGGCTATTACACAGGGGTGTTACAATTGCCTAAGACAATATCTCTGGGGTGAATCGGGGAACACTTCATTTATTGCTTTAAGCAGACCCTGTTTATAAATTAATTACCATTAGCAAGAACTAACATATATGAACTAGCAGTGAACCATGCTTTAACTAAATGTAAAGCAGAAAAGATGTGGCTGACCTTTTGCCTGTCTGATATAATGGTGTATGTTCCAAATTTGCTTCCACTACCAATGCAGCATCTCAGTTGGGTCAGAAACCATGTCCGGCTTTCAGTGTCTTCCTTGTCAACTACCCCAAAGGCTATGGGGTAGATGTTGTTGTTACCATCCCTACCTGTGGCAGCAAGAATTTGCTGCCCAGTGGTTAACTTGATGAAGCAACCATCTAACCCTGAGAAATATGCAAAAATTAGCTAGAACAAATTAAAATATTATGTTGTAACTATACTTCTGTTGGACATGGATAAAATGCTGTAAAAATGCCTATAAATGGCCTGCAACCATTGAGGAATCCTTCCTTTGATGCATGCAAACAGTAAAACATGTACTTGAATCTAGGAGTAGGTGCTGGGTTTTCTTCATCCTCAAATGTTGTAACTATACATCTGGTGCCAGGGTTTGGATCAAGAACTGCTTGAAGATAGTCCCTTAGTCTCGTGTACTGCTCCTTATGGTCACCTTGCACAACCTTAATGGCCTTCCTCCTTGCCCTATATGCCACACTCTGAGATACATCAACTGAAAACTTAACTTTACTATTTTTAATTAATGAACTCACAGGAGCTCTAGGATCTGCTCTCAGAGAGGGCTCAACAGCTTTGGAAAGCCACTTAGTAGTAACATTTGTGGTCTCTGCTGATGCTGGGCAAGTGTGCTCCATGTTACATTTCTTAATGCAGAAAGTTCTTTCATGAGCTATCTGGGAGGCACACATATAAAATTCACAGCCATGCTCTCTTTGTGAGCACCACACAATAATCCTAGTTGGGGTATTCCTATGGTAGCGAAAAGACCTCAAAGTCCTTATATGAAAATCCCTTAATGCATCTCTGAACTGGTAAACAGTATCAAAGCACAAACTCTTGCATAACAGCAAATGTGAATTAGGCAAGGAAGCATCAAACCATATCCTTTCCTTAATCTTTTTCTTCTTCTTCATTCCTTTCTTCAGTTGGTATGGTCCTTCAGGTTCATCCTCTTCATCACTAATGCCAGGATCACCAGGAAAACAAAACTCGTCAGCTTCAGGCAACCAATTTGGACTTAGCTTATGTTCTGGCTCATGATGACATCAGCTTGTTTGACCAGGTTTTTTCACATTTTTTCACCTCATCATGGTATGACCTTTCTTCCCCCTCATCATGGTTGGACCTTTCTGAAACCTCTACATCTGCAAACTGTACATCCATGTCAATAGCTTCAGCACTTTTATCAGAATCACCTCCATCTTCAGAAACAAATTCAGAGACATCAGTATCCCCTTCAAAATGCCTCAAATCTGCCTCTCTTTGAAGCCTGCTCTTCTCAAGCTGAGCCTTTCTGTCATCCATCATATTAATAGTGCGGCTATGTTGTGTGTTTATGTAATTGTCATCAGGCTGTGCACTAATACTTAAATGATCAGTGCCTCTCACTACTTTTATGTTCAGAACCTTCACATGATGAAACAGTTTCATCATGGCCTGAACACTATCATCATTACATAAATATTGCACTCCTTCAATTCCCATTTGTTCACCCTTCAGATAGTACATATGATCAGATTCTCCATAACCCCCACTACCAATCAGTGACAATAAAGTGGAAAAAGATATATCTTTCTCATATATACCCCTCTTGACAGGATTTCTTCCATTAAAATGAAACCAAACTTGCCACTTTTGACCAGCCAAGCTACAGAAAATAAGATGCACAAATACTATAACATTTCATATCAACAAATTTGACACCGCAGTGAAAATTCAGACCTTCAGTGCAAATTCACACACTCAATTGCACACATTCAGTCAACAAATTAACTAAATACAGATTACATATAACTAACTAAAACATTGCAGATGCCAATACCTGACGTTGACCATGGGGAACCGAGGCGCTGACGAATCATGGGGGAGCTGCTTCGCCGCCTGCGAGCCTGGTTGTGAAGCAAGTTGCGTCGCATAACTGCTGCTCCCCATCCAGTTGTCAACCTCTGAGAAAGAGCAGACACCATCGCCATGGCCGCAGCCGCCGCCGCCAAAGTCAAGGCGGCCGCCGCCATAGCCATGGCCAAGGTCAGCACCGCGGTGGCCACGACGACCAAGAGAACCACCTCCCCCATCAATACCCAGGTCATCTGGATCCACCGTCGCCATGACCGCCGCCAACTAGGTCTGAGAGAAGGAGAGCGAGAGAAAGTGAACCACGAGAGGAGAGAGAGTCAGCTCTTGACCAGCGACTGACCCACGGACGCGTTTCGACCGGGCGGCGGCGTTAACGGCCGTTTATCGGGCGCCGTCAGCCATCTGGTGACGCGGCGCCTGACCGGTGGGCCTAGTTTGTCATAATCTGGTTTAAACTGCTCGAATCGACCAGTTTTCACACTTGGTAGTTTTTTGCAAATGATTAGGGAAAAAACGGTAGCTTCGGGTAATTTTTTACAAGTGGTAGTTTTTTGCTAGGTCAAGTCCAATTGTGGTAGTTTTTGGTTAAATACTCTCTCTCATCCCACATTTGAGTTGACTATAGATGGTGTATTTCACACATGCAAAAGAAAAAAACAATGGTATTTAAAAGGTTTTTAAGCATGTAAGTGTTGATTACATGATTAAACTACATGCTCGACCATTGATGGGCCGCATAAATTTTGTTAATGTGATAGAAAAGTACATACTGAACCGCCTATGAATATTAAGAAAATGTTCCTTACGGAGGATCTAGATAGTACACATCGGCTACTGAATTCAGCGGAATATGCAAAGGGTTCAATGGCTTCTCGGCGAGGTTGTCTAACTTTTGCCGAATGTCTATTAATACTTTCGACATGTGTTAACATTTTGTTCCATGTTCCCTCAAAAAAAAACATTTTGTTCCGTGTTGACTTTGGTCGAATCTTATGCCAATCAACAGACTCCCTCTGGTTTTAACAGCCTTTAAAAAGTTATCCTTTGCGTGAAGCTCAATCCGGCTGTATAGTCACGAACATCGAATTAGTGCGTCCGTGATTCGTAAAGCAGCACCTTTTTAACGGGTGCTTTGACGGAATGAATATGCTTTGGAAAGGCTCCAAACACTGTTTGTTTCTTAGCAGTTAAGAAGTTTTGTGACTTGTGCGTCCGTGGAAGCCGTCCTCGACCTTGCTTGGTTTCTCTCGAAGGCTTTTTGTCATTCGACCGAGTAGTTTGTTCGATAATGCCATAGTGGAGGCCACAGCTGGGCACCTTGTCTGACGTGGAATTGATGGCGTGGATGCAACCAGAGTTGACGACGACGACGACGACCCGGTTGCATCCATCCATCCCAGCTGATGTGCTGGCCGCAGACCATGGAGTAGGCCGTGGCCGGGCTTCTGCCACGGCAGCATCACACCACATGGGGCTGGAAGCAGCGATGAGCATGACCCTGCCATCATCGCGAATCACTGCACCCGTACTGAGCCTACAATTTCCAAGACGCAAAATGGGAAGCAACGGCATCGCTAGTGGCAGCACCCAAAGCTCCACCATTCTGCGTACGTTCGCCAGCTTATCATGCCCATGGTTAAAACGTGAGGGGTCTACCAAGGCATTCAGCCATCATTCAACAAGAAAACAACAAGAAAGTTGCCTAGAGATTCTGTGACGAATCTTGGTTAACAAAGAAATCATCAACACTAGGCATCGTACATGCTGGTACTGCCGGTGGATGCAACTCCTTATTATACTGCCATCTTCATCTCTATCTTCTGGTGAGGATCGTAGGAGACCAGCTTAAAATCCGATGCGGCGAACGAGTCTATATCCTTCTTCAGAGGGTTTATCTTCAGAATCTGCAAATGACATCCAGTCAAACAAACATAGTCAGATAAACAGATTACTGTGTTCAAAAAAAAAAAGATAAACAGATTACTCAGATGCAAACGCGGAGTCAGCAACTGTCCAGTTGCTTTTCGTGCAAGAAGGTTGCGTTCTGCTCAAGGAATGGAATGCTTACAGGAAATGGCTTGGGTTGCTTCTGAATTTGTTCCTCCAAGGCTTGGATGTGCGTGCTGTAGACATGGGCGTCGCCTATCACATGGACAAACTCTCCAGGAGAAAGATCTGCACACGCACCAAGTGTCAGGATCCAAGAACTTCTATACACGTCTCTGAGAAAACATTTCTTTTGGTTTACTGGATTGTTCTTTATATTTTCAGGACGAAGGGGAAGAGTAATATGCGTTATCCGAGTTGTTAGCAAATAACAACTCAATGCAAAACATACAAGATAAAACCAACAATTAAAAGAAGATGCGATGCTCCTTGTAGTAGTATGCTAAGAATATTTCATATGGAATTTTGCAAATGACCAAATGACTGAGGCATATGCCCTTGCTAAAGAGCACTTTGAAATTGTTGATAACAGGTTGAAAGCTACTACCTCTGTAAACTAATATAAGACGTTTTAGGTCACTAGTTTACAGAGGGAGTATTATTCTTCAAACTAGTCATACCAAACAAACTACGGTTTTCGCAAACGCGGAACTATTCAGGACTGCTATTGTTGGGCATTTGAATATGCCGCAGGTTGCATCTCTAATTCTCTATCATAAATCTGAAATTTCTGAGAAAGCTTTTGACAAGATTATGCACGAAGCACTGTTTGAGAAAAAAGACAGTATATAATGGTTTTGGGCATAAGTCATAAGTGGATGGGTTGGATTGTGGAAAGTCTTTTTTCTGTCACCCGCATCAATCTCAATGGTGTGTCTGACAAGTCTTTCACCCGCAGAGTCACGTCCAATAATGGTACTAATAGAATTCAGATTACTTTGGTTCTTCTGCTGAGAGATACCTGAAACTGTTGGATAACTATATAGGTCTTTCTGCACATTCATCTATAGGTAATGGGATTTCTGCACTCTTATTCATCTACTTAATAGGTAATGGGATTTCTGGACTCCTTTGGAGGGGCCTGTGTGAGGGCAGTCTGTTGAGCCTCAAGTCCCTGTGAATTATTCTCCACTATCAAAGAGAAAAATATGACTGTACAGCAGGTGGCCCAGCGAGAACAGTTGATCTTCAGTTGGAGGAAAGTTTGTTGGATCTTACACACCATACTGGCAAAGGATTCTTCATGAAGGAGCATAGACTACTCGGAAATCAGAGTTATTTAATTTTAAAGGGACCACACATAGCACCCGAAATTGTTAAAAAGTAACTTGAAAGATGAACTTGACAGTTAGGGGCAGTAGGCATCGAGCCGCTACTTCCAGCGGGGCATAGCTCCTAAAGGCGTGCGCTGTATTGGGTTGTTAGATGCCATTCATGAGCATGTAAATAACTTTTTATATCTCCCAATACATCCAGATGCAAGACTTTGTGTTTATTCAGGAAAAAAAATTGGTTGTCCAAAGAGGAAAAGGAAAATGTTATTGTAAGCTGCAATCATGGACACATAGCCTGTTATAGGTCGTATTTTCCCCCTCTTATTGTAACCCTTTTAGTTTCATGTAATTATAAACTAGGATCATCTACTTCTATTTATTTTTTTAAGAAAACGAAATGACCTTGAATCTATACAAACTAACTAGTTCCATTTGAACAATTCTAGTGACAACAGTATGACATATAGAACAAGCAAAAACGCCAAGTCTTCAACAACAACAACAAACCAAATTGTCATGAAACAAAAATAAACAAGCTAGGATTTTAATATGATTTCCAAGCTTAGCAAATAAAAGAGATTGATAAAAAGAAGTCAAGAAGTAAAAAACTTACCACAAACTTGTGCAATCATGCACGTCAGAAGAGAATATGATGCAATGTTGAATGGTACACCAAGCCCCATGTCAGCTGAACGTTGATACATCTGACAGGACAATTCTCCATTCTCGACATAGAACTGCGAGGCAAGATATAAAATATGATATCTAAATAAGCTGCTAAGAGAAGAAAATGGCACATTAACTGTTTAAGAAGCAATAAAAAGGGGAAATGATTTATAAAACCAACCATTTTCAACAAAATATCCACGTCTGAAAGCATCATACTAGTCTACTTACAAGCAGATATAGAGGCATTGGAGCTTTATTTTTCTTTTGAAAATACAGTAAATGTATGTACAAACAGGGAAAAGAAAGAAATCTACAATCCTCACAGAAGGCAGCCTTAGTCTATAGGCAACTTCCACGAGAAAACATAGGAGCAATTTAATACAGATAAAATGGTTACTACGGTCATGTGCAGAATTGCAGCCACCTAATGATGTATACAATACAACTTCATACCAAAACATAAGGATTACCGGATAACAAAAGTAATAAGGAAAAAACTATACTAAGTTACTAACCTGTGCAAACATGTGGCAAGGTGGAAGTGCCATCTTCTTGAGATCTGTTGGATTCCATGCAGACAGAATGATACGCCTATCATCAGGGTTATTCTTGATCTTGTTAATGACATCAGCTAACTGATCAAAACCTTTCCCCGTGTAACCAGCATGCATGTCAGTATATCTGTGAAATATGTTAAGACAGTTTAAAACACAGTAAGACAGGCACAGTTAAGGAACAAGAGAGGAGTTCTTAAACCAATGTAAGCTTACTCAGCACCGAAGTGTCTCCACTGAAATCCATAAACTGGTCCCAAGTCACCCTCCTCTCTGTGAGATAGACCAATACTAGAAAATATGCCAGGCAGATCAAATTTCAGGATGTTATGCTGTTTTATTTCTGTGCAGCCATATCCAAGAGATGTTACCTGTCAAGATACTCCCTTGACGCATTGCCATCCCATATACGAATATTTTTTTCCTGTAAAACCTGTAAATAAAAAATTATGGACACTGTCAATAAAAGGGGAAAACCATATGAACCATCGATGCATTGCAGCAATATTGACCTACTATATCTAGTCCTGAAATGCAGCTAACAGGCTAAAACTCAAATAGCTAACTAGGATACAATCGACCCAAACAGCTTAAACACATGAGTTACCTTCAAATATAAAATAACATGAATAGCCAGTAAAATAACATGCATGTGATCACCTATTTGTATTGGGTTGGAATAAAAACTTGACGGACACCTGAAGGGTTTAAATTTCTGTAAGAGGATTATTCAGAAAAGGCTAGTCCCAAAATAGTCATTGTACTTGATTACACATGGGCGTAATTGCAGAGATGCTCCGCGAAGCACTTTCTAAGGTGAACAACACAATATGCTATGAAGGAGCATCCATAATTAGAAATATGTCAGTGGCCACAGCCCACAGGAGTGCATACTCCTCTATGAGGAAGGTTCATTACCTGTCTTTTTTACCATCATGTAGCCAAGACACCAATCCCAAAAGTCGCTATTCAACATGTAAACTTAAGGACTGCGCAACTCAACGAAAATAAATATTCAAATACCTTTGCATTCGTTGAGCCACTGATGAACCACAACAGTTCTTCAAGAACACCACGCCAAAACACCCTCTAGAAAAACCATATAAAAAACAAAGAAACAAAACAATGCATTAAAGATCAAGGTAAAATATTCTGCTCTCTGAATATATAAACCAGGCCACAGGGGAGATAATACCCAAAACTTCCTGTTCATGATTCAGAGGAAGAATATTTTTTATACTGGTGTATGAGCTAATATTACCAAACTCTGTGATGTCTGAAACTCATAGAACAATACATTTGCATGTTCGGTCACGAATAAGTGCAATTGTAATAGGGATGCAAGCAGCAGCCCACTTGCCCTGTGAAACTCCTCAATTAGTGCACTGGCTGCAAAATTAATACTAGCGAGTACTGGGTTTCGGGATATGCGCCTCGCCACTTGCGTCCCTAATTGATAAAAAAGAAGCTTACGATCTAATTGGTATCCAGTTTTTGCAATTTACTGGACCATGGGACTTAAGAGCTAGGATGTAAGGATCTCATAGCATGTGAGTGTCTAAGATTATACTGGTAAAGATTTAAAAAAATAATACTTCAGAACTGTCTGAGCTTAAGAAACAACAAATACTGATGTTCACTAGCTCAATAAAGATCGCAGCTATCTTCTCAGGTTCCTATAGGAATTGAACTGGTTCCTTTCAAATTATGACAAAATTATTATGAAATAAATGTGTAATAAAATAGAGAAATTTTTGTGCGTTCGAGAAACTGGGGTTCTATGGTATAAATTGTATGCATGAAGTACATACAGGAGATAGATTAACCAAAATCAACAAGTTAGTGCAAATCCCTAAGCGACATCATGCTTCGCATGCATTTGAACTAAATTAACTAGCCTGATGCAGGTGCCATTTCTTAAACTTGAAAAGGCTGGCATTTTTATCAATTGACAATTCATCCATGCTTTCTTTCCTTCAAATAAAAAATCACCAAAATAATAGGACCAAAGAGCATTGCATTCTGGACTTCCACTAGCAAGCACACTGACTTCAGTATTGTTATGTTCGAAAATTAGAAGTGCATATACTCAACAAAGAGCATATGTAATACCTTTGTTGTAAGTAGTGGAAAATTCTTCCTCAAGTTAAACCGCATCTGGTAAGAAGGAAACAAATATTAGCTTTCTTTCCATCATCAAATCTAAATAGAAATACTGAAAAAAATTGGGGACAGCACCTGACAACCAAATTTTGATATTGTTCCTGTTCCTGTTCTGTCATTTTTCCGAGCACCACTTCGTAGTATATCTTGAACAAGATTGAGATACTGATACTCGTCATGCTTTTCGAAGATCATTTTTGGTAGAAATGAAAAATTCTGAATTTCAAACTTTTCCTTCTTAGTATCATTGCTTGTTAATTCACTGAGATTTGAATCATTAGCCTCTTCTGCTGACTTTCTAACGCGAACAAAGGTCGCGAAAGAATGCCTAATGTTGTTCTCCACGACTGGAGAAGATGAATACCATGGGTGGAAGACCAATGGATCAATAGGAGGAATGAAAGTATCACACTCAATGGTGGACTCTATGTCAGTAAGATGGATGGCCTCGCATGCAGATGCATTTAGCGTTTCCCTGCAGCAAAATTTTGTGATTGAAGTGAACACCAGACATGATGCCAGAACAGCTAGAAACAATGTGCATCAAATAAATATTCCAGGAAAGGCGAATAACTCACCTCAGTACCTGGCCACCCCCTATTAGAAAAGCTTTCTCAATTGTTGAGCTGTAGGGAGCTGATGCTAGTAGTTCTAAGGAAGAATCCAAGCTTCCACAGGTGACAACATTTTCAACAGTTGCATAATCAGAACTGCCCGAACGAGTCAGTATAACATTCAAGCGACCGGGCAATGGCCTAAACTTAGTGGGTATGCTTTCCCATGTTTTCCTTCCCATTATAACAGCATTTTTCTTTGATGGGTCTGCTGTAGCCATTGTGAGATCCTTAAAAAACTTAAGGTCACTAGGCAGCTTCCATGGCAATGCTCCGTCCTTCCCAATGCCCATCTCACGGGTAGCAGCAACCACAACTTGATATTTTCTCTGAATATCACTGTGTGAATTGCCATTTGTGACACCTGCCATCATTCGAGATTGATGGAAGCAGGAAGACTTCAGTTTGTTGATGGCCTCAAGAGATTTATGCCTTGTCCAACGAGAAATTGTGGTGGTACGCGTGCTCAAAAATGGTGTGGCCTGAATGTGAGGAAGCAACGTATAAGAACCAAGTCAGCATAGAAAGCAGCGGACTGACACATATATAAGTAGACAACATCCTAGAAGAGCTAAAGAGCTATCGAACAGATACTAAGAACCTCTGGACACTGAACCCCAATAGGGCATAATGCAGACAGGTGCCTGAATCTATAACTAGCTCGATTCTAACTGAACAAGGAGAATAATCACTATTTCAGCTTGAATAAAATTTGGGGTTGCGGTATCTATTGCCTTTACTTTATCACAAAAAGAGGGGCCAACAAGCACCGGCCAGTAAAAATCAAGGAAGCAACTGAATGCAACTAATCCAATTATTCTCCAATGTTTAATTTATGAGAGTACACTACACAAAATTCCAAATTTTCGGCAATAAACTGTTTCAGAAGAAGCGAAAAACTTAGAGAACCGTGTTAAAATGTAAAGGTAATGGCAGGTAATGCAGATGGTGTACTTAACGGTCGTGTATAGAGTGGAGATGCCGGCTCGCGCGCTGAGTAGCTTTGAGGATAACATCTGTACCAGGAACTACCAATAAAGATGGGCACGATCGTTGATGTTAAAATAACTGAGGCAACTCTAACAATTGAGAAATGAGGGGAAAAACAAAGAGAACTAGCATGCTCGGCTGTTCCTCGACGAAACTAAATCAGGATAAAACCATCCTTTATGCCGAGAATCCTAAACTGCCCAATCAATCGGTTCGTCGCGTCAGAGCAGTTGGTAATAGTCGAAAGCTTGAAATCAGTGCTCAATTTCTCTGGAACAGACGCTGATCAAACATCACCGACACGGGGAGGAGCCACCGAGCATCCTCCTTGTGCAATCACAAGGGAAAACAAGAACTTGGCCGCAGCATCGCTGCTTCATAGCATATGCTTCCATCGACGAGTAGAGAAAATATATATACCCAGGCACATCCGGCGAATCTATCGAGTTCTTGGCTGATTATGCCGAGATTTGCGAGGAGAGGAGCGCAGCGCGGGGGCGGGGGCGGGAGCAGAAGTTGAGGCGTACGTACCGAGACCGTGTCCGGCTTGCCCCGGTGGCTGCTGAGACGACGCCCCCAGCGCCGCGCGCGCTTGTCGCCGTGGGTGAGGAGGGGGGAGGCGTCGGCTGCCTTTCGCGTTTTTGGGCGGAGGCGGCGGGAAACCAGCGCGCACAAACCCCCTAGCAAAGCGCTGAAAAGTGAAAACTCCCCCCGTGTCCGTCTCTGGCTCCCTGACGTCACTCCGAGGGCCGCGGCTGCCTTAGTTATTTTAACATGTATTTTTATGTTTGGTGCACCGGTTTGCAGAAAAAACTCGAGGTGCACATGATACACTCTCTCTATCTTCCTATCTCCGAACAACATTTCCATATGAAAAATGTGTTTTGTCCAATCTAAAAAGTGGCAATATAATCAGTGAAAACAGCTTCCTACACCAGTTTTCTTATGCCAGCACACTGAATAAACACCACTGCACATAACATCCGGAATACACATATTTTTCACATCTGCATATAACATAGTAATAATTTTTTGACACAGATTGTCAAGAGAAATATTTACAGCTAAACAAGTGGGAATTGCATGACCGGATTGGTAACAGAGTCAGTTCACTGGGAGTTCTACATTATTCTGTACACAACATTGCTTCCATGAGTCAGCAGCTCTGACGACGTCTTATAACCAAACGATCAACGGAGAGGTGAGAAAGGGGCAACGTCTTATAACCGCGAAACGTAGCACACCAGTACCAACATCTTCGTTTAGTGCAGTTTCTAATAAAGATCTTCAGTTCAGTGAGTACGAATGTCCACTACTCAATGCCCTCCGAAGAACGTCGGCGTTCCACCCGAATACAGAATCAGAAGAGCTGTGAACACACGTCCAAGGAAAAGGTGTCACCTGGAGATTCAGATAGTGATGAAATAATCCTCAACAAACTTGCAGAGACTACTTGGTACCAAAGGAGGTTGGCCACTAAAATAGTGAGGCACAAAACTGAACGCACCTGGGGACCAAAATTTCATGATTGAATATTCTATCAGAGATTGGAGGGATATGGTCTTTTTTCTCATTGGCGTAGTTAATGATCTGGAACAGGACTTCTTGGATCAGCAAGCTCAGCGCATCACGTCTTGAGCTGGTCTCTTCCAATGCTTGTCCTGAGGGCACATATCATCGCACGTTAACAACAAGTTATAACTGATTTGTTATATGCTCATAAGCAATACCATCCTGAAGATGACATAATTAGCAAAACTATTCCTACGAGTCTGGAGTGGCGGAGAGCAGGGAGACACACACCCTCGACCTAGGTTTGAGCCCTAGCGAGGAGCCATGAAACAGACCCTGTCAATAAAAATGGAACTACCTTTAGTATTTGCCGGTGCTTTGGAGCCACGTGATTTGCCTTGCCCTTTAGGGCTTGTGACATGCAAATTGATGAACCATTGTTCCCAGTAAACCCTCTCAGTCTTGCTGCTGAACCAGCCTGGGTGCTTGTTCTTCTCATCGAAGAAAGAGAGGCACACCTGATATTCAGCTACCATGTGTTAAAACGAAAATCATAAAAAACATGCAAATAGTAGAATATGTTGTTCAGCCTTATCGAACAACCTGGCTTTTCCGATTTGGATGCTTTTCAGCCCAAGCAATGAACTGGTTGATCTTTTCATCGACCTCCTTTTCTAATTCTGCAAGTCCACATTGAACCTGACCACACAAACACAAATAACATCAAAGATGGTTCTTTTTAGTTGGAGCAGGTCAAATAATATCATGGAGCACACCAGCATATATCTTGGAGCTAAGTAATATTGTCTGCAACACCAAATACATGGAGGAGATAGAGTTATTGCAGCTATTCAGTAATACTCACATATGTGATCTCAAAGAGGTCGCAGTCAACATCCTTGGGCCGAACAAGAGTGAGGGTTCGATGAAAGAATATAGTATGCAAGATGCCTGCAACACATTCATAAATGATAATCATTAGGAACACAGTAAAGAGAACCACCAAAGAGAATAGCAGACATGTTTCATATAACTGGTCCATTTGAAGACTAATTGCAGAGAGGAATGCGATTGCTTCAGTTTTTCTTTTTGCACAAGTGCAAATGTCAACATGAAACAAAGAGCTCAGGGAATCAATCTCCGGCACATCAGTACAGCAGTTGCAACTAATCAGACCACGACATAAATAACGGGGCCACGACATACTAGTACGCAGTAAATTAAACTACTGCTACTGCCACTCAGTACATCAGTATCAAAGAGTGGATTTCGGCTACCATATATACATGCACTAATAATAAACTACTGTAGTAGTAAAAGGGGAACACAAAAAAGGCAAAAATTGGAACAGCAGAGCAGAAGCACGGAAAAGGGAATCGAAGGGGAAAAAACTAGAACTTACATCGCAGGACATCTTTGATCTCCAGCAGCTCCAGCTCCTACAACCAGGAAGACCTGAATCGTTAGGAACGCAAGGAGAAATCAGGGGGGGAAGGGGGAGGGGGGTCGGATCGGATCTGACCAGTTCGTTGAGATGGCACGTCTCGCAGTTCATCGCGGCTGATCGGCGAGGCCGGCCGGGCGGGCAGGCGCTCTCGATCCGCTCGAGTCCTTCTCGCTGGAAATCCCCAGAGACGAGATATCAATCCGCTTATTTATTTTTTTGTCTTTTGATTGATTTTGATGAGGGAAATCCGCTTATCCTACTCCTACGCAAGTAGCCTCCTTCTAGCCGGCGTTGGGTGGGGCTGAAAGGGTGTGTTCGGTTTGAGGATAAGGTGTCATCGGATGGGTTGATTCCGTCCCTGGCAGCCCATCCTCGTGTTCGGTTGCGTTTGTAACCAGAACCAGACCGTCCGCATGCAATGGATATTCCTCCGAGATGCTTCATCTAGCGATGCCTGGGATTTGGAGGAACGACCCTCTCGTTTCTTTCCTCGCAGCCGCCACTCTGTACGCTCCCTCTCTCTCGCATCTGCTCTCGTCCGACCGGCGACGCAAGGGAGACGACGGCCGGCGGCGGGGAAGGAACCGGAGGAATCCCGGCCGACTTGCAGCGCCTTCTCCTCCCGGCCGACCTGCAACGCCTCCTCCTCCCGGCCTGACCTGCAGCGCCTCCTCTACGCCGATCTGCCGCGCCCGCCCCTATCTTCCCCAACCTGCAGCGCCTTCATTCTTCTCCGACGAAACTAAATCAGGAGGCAACTAGCATGCCCGTGTCCGTCTGACAGCATAAAGGATGGTTTTATCCTGATTTAGTTTCGTCGAGGAACAGCCGAGCATGCTAGTTCTCTTTGTTTTTCCCCTCATTTCTCAATTGTTAGAGTTGCCTTAGTTATTTTAACATCAACGATCGTGCCCATCTTTATTGGTAGTTCCTGGTACAGATGTTATCCTCAAAGCTACTCAGCGCGCGAGCCGGCATCTCCACTCTATACACGACCGTTAAGTACACCATCTGCATTACCTGCCATTACCTTTACATTTTAACACGGTTCTCTAAGTTTTTCGCTTCTTCTGAAACAATTTATTGCCGAAAACTTGGAATTTTGTGTAGTGTACTCTCATAAATTAAACATTGGAGAATAATTGGATTAGTTGCATTCAGTTGCTTCCTTGATTTTTACTGGCCGGTGCTTGTTGGCCCCTCTTTTTGTGATAAAGTAAAGGCAATAGATACCGCAACCCCAAATTTTATTCAAGCTGAAATAGTAATTATTCCCCTTGTTCTGTCAGAATCGAGCTAGTTATAGATTCAGGCCCCTGTCTGCATTATGCCCTGAAACATTGGGGTTCAGTGTCCAGAGGTTCTTAGTATCTGTTCGATAGCTCTTTAGCTCTTCTAGGATGTTGTCTACTTATATATGTGTCAGTCCGCTGCTTTCTATGCTGACTTGGTTCTTATAGGTTACATGTGTACCATCAATAGCTCCAATACAATCCTATATATTGACAAAATAGTAAATGGCATGATTTATATCCTAAATAGCTAAGGAATAGTTTTTTTAAATACCTTGAAATATGGGTCAAACCGATGATTTCCTGCTATTTTTGTTGGGATCTCCAATGAAGGTGGCCTGATATAATCATTACGCAGCTGACCTATGGCGTGAAGGACACGTCTAAAGTAGATTCTAATTGTCCCAAATGATCTACAAAAGTTTGTTGCCACAACCCTATTCCGAAGGTTATGTCCAATGGTATGCAAAAACATTGCCACTTGTTGCTCCACATCTAAATGTATAGTCGGTTTTAGCAACTCGCAATCCCTCAATATGTCACACAAATGAAAGAAAGGAGCTCTCTCAAACCTTAACATGTTTTTACACTTCACGTCACACTGCCAAATTTTGCTACTTAGATAGTCAAATCTTTGTCGGTCTCTCTCATGCATAGGGCCATAGCAAATACGAGCTCTCCTCTTCCTTATTATGGCACGAACAATTACCGCCACCGCAGCAAGAACCACAAAAACAGCAGCACCCCTAATCATCCTTTTCCTTCTATTCATCCTCTTGACCATCTACAATGCATGTACTCTATCAAACATAACAAGTATATTCAGACAAAAGTTTAGGCACCTGAACATTTGCACAAAAGATAAAAATTATAACCTTCCTGCCATCAATAAAAATACTAGGGCCACTGATCTATGGCAGTACATCATGGATGGAAACTAGCACAGATCTGACTATCTATGGCAGTACATCATGGATGCCTTCGATTAGCATGAACCCTAGCTTTTCCTAGGGTAGAAGAAACTTGGCAGGGGGGAAGGGATGGTGCTGGCCACCGGGATTCGTACCTTCAGGCGCGTCGGAGAAGAATGAAGGCGCTGCAGCTTGGGGAAGATAGGGGCGGGCGCGGCAGATCGGCGTAGAGGAGGCGCTGCAGGTCAGGCCGGGAGGAGGAGGCGTTGCAGGTCGGCCGGGAGGAGAAGGCGCTGCAAGTCGGCCGGGATTCCTCCGGTTCCTTCCCCGCCACCGGCCGTCGTCTCCCTTGCGTCGCCGGTCGGACGAGAGCAGATGCGAGAGAGAGGGAGCGTACAGAGTGGCGGCTGCGAGGAAAGAAACGAGAGGGTCGTTCCTCCAAATCCCAGGCATCGCTAGATGAAGCATCTCGGAGGAATATCCATTGGAGATAATTGCACGTATCATCCTCGAAGTTGCCGGCGAGGTCTAACTTGGTCCTCGAAGTTGAGAAGTGATCCACTACGGTCCTGATACATGTAAATACGTCGTCACTACGGTCCTGGAAGTTGGACGGCCAGTCCTACCTCTACACGTCGCATGCATACGCAGTATACGCCCGTATGACACGTCAGCGCCTGGCCCGCTCGTCAGAAGGGAGCCCACCAGTCAGCGCGGAGCCCACCCGTCAGTATGCTTGGAGTGGATATTTTGCACTCGCCCCCTTGCCCCCCATCCCCGTCTCGCTGTCTCTTCTCGATCCTTCCTGTGTCCACGAACTGAAAACAGAGTAGAAAGCAGAGTAGTGGGATAGGGTGCGGCGGCGGATGATCGGCGACCCGATGGCCTTCCGATGGTAGTTGTTGCGGTGGTGGAAGGGACTGCGACGGCGCCGCAACCCGTAGGACGGGGTTCAGCGGCGATGGAGGGCCCGCGACGGCGGCCCGACGGCGAGGCGGCTCCGACCTACGGTATGATTCGTCGCCGAACAACGTAGAGACGGTTTTCTGCCTGAAATCTACAATTTTAGTTCTAATTAGGTTGTGTGCACATATAATTTCGTTTGTTTATGCCGATTTCATGCACTTTGGGGGGAAATTTGTTAGGGTTTGGGTAAAGTATGACAAAAAGATTGAACTTTCAATGAATTATTTTTGCAGCAAAGGATTCTCGGCTGTTCACTGTTGAGGTGATCCATGGAGGATTTTTCTTTGGCAGTGGGCAGAATAGGTGCTATTTGGATGGCAAAAAGGTTTGCTATGATTACTGTCAGGTGGACAGTGCATATTACAAATTGTTTGAAGAATTAGTTGAGCATTTGGGTTATGAAAAGAGAGGTAGAATCGATATGTATTGGTTGCCCCCTGGTTGTCAGCTTAATGAAGGTGGTGCTAGGCTTTTGTCCAATGATGTTGACGTAGATTGTATGTATCTAACGCTTAATCGAGGGCACCAATTTCAAATGATATACCTCGATCATTTGGACAGCCATATTTCTGGAGGAGGAGCTGGATGGGATGATGTTGTGGCTAATCCAGTAACACAAATGCCAGTTGTTTTCAGTCCAATGAAGAAGTCAAGCAATGCAAATGATAATAGAGATCTAAATGAAAGCAACACATCTTGTAGTGTTGTGGATGAAAGTCATGAAATTCAGAGTCATGACCAATTCTTTGTCAGGCTGAGACCAAGAAGACACAAAATAGAAGAGCAGGAAGAACAGTATGCAGATTTAGATACTTCTGACATTGATTATATTCCTGAAATTATTGACAGTGACTATGACTTGGAGGATGGGGATGAGGATTTGTTGCAGGAGCAGCTACACCCTCTGCAAGATAGGAAAGGGAAGAAGGTGGTGGAAGAGTGCAACTCTGAAGATGAGGAATTGGATGCTCTAGATTCAGATGAAGATGAAATGAAATTCAATTTCAAATCATTTACAGCTGCAGATATGCATGAGCCCAAGTTCCATGCAGGCCAATTGTTCTCTTCAGTGGAGCTCTTGAGGAAAGTAGTTAGAGAGTACAGTTGCAAAGAGAGAGTGAACATCACATTCCCAAAGAATGACAAAATAAGGCTTGGTGCAAAGTGTGAGAAAGGATGCCCTTGGTATCTTTATGCATCTTGGGATAATAGGACAAATTCAATAATGGTGAAGACATTCAATGGTGAGCATACTTGTGAGAAGAAGTGGCAAGTTACAGCCTTTACAGCTAGGTATATTGCTCACAAATTTGTTGACAAGATTAGGGCATGCGAGAAGATTTCATTGAAGGCCTTAGCAGGTTTTGTGCAAGAAGATTGGAATATGACAATTAAAAGGGGCAAGTTAGGGAGAGCTAGGAAGATTGCAGATGATATTATATATGGTGATGAGATTGCACAATACAACTTGTTGTGGGACTATGCAAATGAGCTAAGGAGATCTAATCCTGGTAGCACTTTCTTTGTTGAACTTTCAGACGAGGGGCAATTTCAAAAATGTTACTTCTCATTTGATGCATGCAAAAGGGGGTTCTTATCTGCTTGTAGGCCTATTATTTTCCTCGATGGCTGTCACTTGAAGACACAATATGGAGGTGTGCTTTTAAGTGCTGTAGGAATGGATCCTAATGATTGCATAATTCCTGTGGCTCATGCAGTAGTGCAAAGTGAAGATACAAAAGCCTGGAGATGGTTCTTGACTGCATTGAAGCAAGATCTTGGCATACATAACACAGATCTCTGGACCATCATGTCTGACAAGCAAAAAGTAATTCCTTTGCATTTTTTGCTTATTTCAGTATGTATCAAAACTTATGTGAATTCCTTTGCATGTTTATAATGTGTGAAATGTCATTGTTTTTGTAGGGTTTACTGAAAGCAGTGAAGGAATTGTTCCCACTTTCACCACACAGATTCTGTGTGAGGCATCTGTGGCAGAATTTCAACAAGAATTTCAAGGGAGAGGCCTTAAAGAACCAGCTATGGAAATGTGCTAGAAGTACTACAGAGGGAAGGTTTAGGGAAAATATGAACCAAATGTTAGTTCTCAGCAAAGAGGCCCATGATTGGCTGGATGAGTTGGATCCTAAAACATGGGTCAGGGCTTATCAAAATGATTTCCCAAAGTGTGATGTGCTGCTCAATAACAATTGTGAGGTGTTCAACAGGTACATCCTGGAGGGTAGGGAGATGCCAATCATAAGCATGTGCCAGAGGATCAAGGGCCAAAACATGGGAAGGAATTATGGAAAACAACAAGAGGTCTTGAAGTGGCATGGTACTATTTGTCCAAAGATAAGAAAGAAATTGGATAAGAATATTGAATTTGCAAGAACTTGTCATGCTGCACCAGCTGGAAAAGGGTTGTTTGTAGTCAATGATAGAGGTATGGACTTCAGTGTGGACACAAGAATGGAGAAGTGTAGCTGCAAAAGATGGGATTTGTCAGGTATCCCATGTTCTCATGGAGTCTCTGCTCTTAGATATGACAAAATACCACCAGAATCAAGGGTGAACTCTTGTTACTCTATTGAGACTTATTGCAAGGCATATGAGCACATTATCATGCCATGTAATGATGTGAGTGAGTGGGCTAAGATGAATGGCAGAAAAATCATACCACCACCACTTCAGAAAAGAAAGGAAGAAGGGCAAGGAATAGGAGACAGCAACCAGAAGAGAAGCAGGGAAAGAGAGGTGTGAAGATCAATAAGGCAGGTGCAGTCATCCATTGTGGATATTGTGGAGGTGCTGGTCATAACATAAATGGTTGCTTGGACTGGAAGTTAGGGCTGAAGCCTAAGAAAAAAAACAAAAAGCCATAGAGTTAGAGCTGAGCCAGATGTGTCATCTTCAGATGAAGAAACAATGGGTCTTACTCAGGTAAATCTTGAGATCAAGAAACAATAAATATGTTACTCATAGAACATCATTTAATGTACCAATAATCTTTCTGCATTATTACTTTCCAGGAAATTAATCTTCAGACAGCTGGTGTTCTTAACCATGACCAACCTTTGTATCATCCAGAGATAGTAGCTACTTTAACACAGGAAGTAAGTTTAAAAACTGCTTGCACATACTCTTTTTGCACAAACTCTGTTTACACACAGCATGTATTGATTCATCCAGAGTTAAAACAATTGTTAACTAATGTAGAGAGAATCAAGGCATAGAGAGGAAGTTGTGCATGGCCCACTACCTGAGAATGCTTTCATACAACAGCAAGCCCTCTCACAGCCTCCAATTCAACCTACTACAGCAACAAAAACTGGTGATGTGCACAGGAAGAGAGAGGTTGTTGCACTTGCCAGACTTAGAGCAGCAGCTGAGAGAAGAGAGATAGCAGATCAGGCCAAGTTTGATGCAGCCATTGCAAAATTAAAAGAAGAAGAGGACAAAATCAAGTTGTCTGCTCACAAGAAGAAAGATGACCTAGTAGCAAAGAAACATGCTACAGAGGAGAAAAAGAAAGCTGCACTTGAAGAAAAAAGAATTGCTGCAGAAGAGAGGAAGAAAGCTAGTGAGGAAAAGAAAAAAAAGGCCCTAGAGGATAAACTGGCCATGGCAGACAAAAGGAGAGAAGCTATGGAGAAAAGGAAAAAAGAAGCAGAAGAGGCAAAAAGAATTAAGGCAGAAGAAAGACAAAGAATTGCTGAAGAGAAAAAAAGAGTTTGCAAGACTAAATTTGATGCAGAAGAGGCATTGTTTCTTATAAATCAAGTAGATGAGATTGATAGGCAGCAATCATTTCTACAAACACAGGAGGCAGCAAGGCAAAGAGCTTGGGAGCAGCAGATTGTCCAGCAGGAAGCTACAAGAGTGCAGGCAGCTTTCCAGGAGAAAGATAAGAGGGAGGCACAGCAAGACAGAGAAGCAATGGTGGAGGAGGAGAGGATGAATGCATGTCAGTCCAAAACTACAACAATGAAGAGAACTGGAGCAAGCTCTAGTCAAAACAGGAGAACATTGAAAAAAACAAGAAAAGTTAGCATGTTTGATGAACTTAGGGGTGGTTGAAAATTAACGAAAAGTGGTGGTTTCATTTTGTGTTCTGCTTGTGATCAGATGTAGAACATGTTAATGAACATGTTCTGTTCGTGATCATGCTCCAGATCATGCTAGATAGCTTTTGTAATATGCTTTCTTTTGTAGTATGTAAACTGGCTGTAAGACTTGGTATATGCTCCAGAACATGATGGATAGCTTTTGTAATATGTAAACTGGATGTCAGACTTGTTATATGATTTCTTCTGTAGTATCTAAACTGGTTGCTGTTATATGCTTTCTTCTGTAGTATCTAAACTGGTTGCAAGACATGTCATATGCTCCAGACCATGCACTGCTGTTTACTGTCATTTTCATAATATGCTTCTTTGTCTATTAAAACATCTTGAGATATGACAAATATGAGGTGCCTGGAAGGATTAATGCCATAACTGTATGTATAGATACAAAAAAAGGAGTGCATATTCAGGAGCTGCATTTTCATAATGATAGAAGTGACAGTGAGCTCCATTTTCATAATGATCAACAACTTTCAACATAGCATGAGATCCATACATAGATAGTCTGTCAAGCACTGAATATTACATACCAAATTCACAAAAGAGGCACCCACATAATACGTAACTCAATGACATACATAATACTGATAGCAGTTCACAAACTACATAGATTAACTACTACAGATACTCCAACTAGTTAGATAGATAGATAGCTCAATCCTCATTGCCATCGACTTTGCTAAGCACAGTGGTGAATTTGTGCGTGCGTGTCAGGTCCTCCCCTTCGTTCGGAAGCCATGCATCCGGCAGGTCTTCGGCGAGTAGAGGACCACGATCAGTCACCTCCTTGATGTGACAGATGACAGGATACACCAGCGTCTTCTTCTTCCTCGGCGACAACGGCCCGTAAGACGACACCATTTCCATCGCCACAAACTCTTCAAGTGATTGCGGAGGAGGATCTGTACAGAGTGCAAGCTTAGGCTCAACAATCTCCACGTCCAGCATCTTGCCCACTTTTGACGGGTCACGAAGCCATGCCATTACCTCAAGCTCGCGCCTATTCTTTGGTGGTATGATCTCTATCAGGTCGCCGCCTAAATCCTTCAGAACACCTTTCACTGACTGCGTCGACCAAGCCTGATCTGGGAGCCCTTCCAAACTGAGCTTCGTCTTGAACTCCAGAGCATCCGGGGTGGCGCGAATCTCTCTTACCCAGCGCTGAAACTGGATCCACTGGCGGCAACACTTGAACTTCATCGACGATTGCTGCACCACCGTGCACTTTTCCTCCGTTGAGAATAACAGCCACAGGTCATGTGGGGGGCAAGCGACCTCAATGCTCACCTCCGACTGCAGCACACCGCAACGGGCCTCGATGGCGGCTAGCAGATCGGCCGGCGTCACTGCCTCCTCGCCGTCTCCTACCGCCGTGGCCAGCAGAACCAAATTGCTGTACCGACCCTCAAACGCATCCATGGATGGCATCCGGGCCAGCATGACACGGCTCCTCTCCGGATGGAGACACGGCTCACCCCGACGCCATACCTCCTGCGGATAAGCCCTCTCCAGCAACTTGCGCCCGGATCCATCACCGGCGACGACCGCCGCCGCCGCGCTGCCGCCGTCTTCGCTCTCAACGTCGACAGAAATGGTGGTGGAGGTCACGCCAGCGCCGCCCATCGCCGCAGGAGAAGCTAGGGATTGCAGGTGGATAGTTGGGGAGATTGGGGATTTTTTTCACCGACGAACCGGCTCGGCGTCTTATCCACTCCAAGCGTACTGACAGGTGGGCTCCACGCTGACTAGTGGGCTCCATTCTGACGAGCGGGCCAGGCGCTGACATGTCATACGGGGTATACTGTGTATGTAGGCAACGTGTATACCCAGGACTGGCTGTCCAATATCCAGGACCGTATTGGCGACGTATTTCCCCGTATCAGGACCATAGTGGATCAGTTCTCAACTTTCGGGACCGAGTTGGACCTCGCCGGCAACTTCCAGGATGATACGTGCAATTATCTCATATCCATTGCATGCGGACGGTCCGGTTCTGGTTAAAAACGCGACCGAATCAACCCACCCTCCGATGACACCTTATCTTAAACCGAACACACCCTTTCAGCCCCACCCAACGGCGGCTAGAAGGAGGCTACTTGCGTAGGAGTAGGATAAGCGGATTTCCCTCATCAAAATCAATCAAAAGACAAAAATAATAATAAGCGGATTGATATCTCGTCTATGGGGATTTCCAGCGAGAAGGACTCGAGCGGATCGAGAGCGCCCGCCCGCTCGGCCGGCCTCGCCGATCAGCCACGATAAACTGCGAGACGTGCCATCTCAACGAACTGGTCAGATCCGATCCGACCCCCCTCCCCCTCCCCTCCCCCATTTCTCCTTGCGTTCCTAACAATTCAGGTCTTCCTGGTTGTAGGAGCCGGAGCCGCTGGAGATCAAAGATGTGCTGCGATGTAAGCTCTAGTTTTTTCCCCTTCGATTCCCTTTTCCGTGCTTCTGCTCTGCTGTTCCATTTTTTGCCTTTTTTGTGTTCCCCTTTTACTAATACAATAGTTTATTATTAGTGCATGTATATATGGTAGCCGAAATCCACTCTTTGATACTGATGTACTGAGTGGCAGTAGCAGTAGTTTAATTTACTGTGTACTAGTATGTCGTGGCCCCGTTATTTATGTCGTGGTCTGATTAGTTGCAACTGCTGTACTGATGTGCCGGAGATTGATTCCCTGAGCTCTTTGTTTCATGTTGACATTTGCACTTGTGCAAAAAGAAAAACTGAAGCAATCGCATTCCTCTCTGCAATTAGTCTTCAAATGGACCAGTTATATGAAACATGTCTGCTATTCTCTTTGGTGGTTCTCTTTACTGTGTTCCTAATGATTATCATGTATGAATGTGTTGCAGGCATCTTGCATACTATATTCTTTCATCGAACCCTCACTCTTGTTCGGCCCAAGGATGTTGACTGCGACCTCTTTGAGATCACATATGTGAGTATTACTGAATAGCTGCAATAACTCTATCTCCTCCATGTATTTGGTGTTGCAGACAATATTACTTAGCTCCAAGATATATGCTGGTGTGCTCCATGATATTATTTGACCTGCTCCAACTAAAAAGAACCATCTTTGATGTTATTTGTGTTTGTGTGGTCAGGTTCAATGTGGACTTGCAGAATTAGAAAAGGAGGTCGATGAAAAGATCAACCAGTTCATTGCTTGGGCTGAAAAGCATCCAAATCGGAAAAGCTAGGTTGTTCGATAAGGCTGAACAACATATTCTACTATTTGCATGTTTTTTATGATTTTCGTTTTAACACATGGTAGCCGAAGATGTTCAGCGTGTTCTTCTTCATTCTTGGAATATATAAGAATATCATCCAAATAAACCACGACAAATTTGTCGAGGTAATCCATGAAGATATAGTTCATCAACCGGGAGAAGGTTGCTGGAGCATTTGTTAAGCCAAATGACATAACGGTGTACTCATAAGAGCCATATCGAGTAACAAAGGCAGTCTTCGGAATATCCTCTTCGCGAACACGGATCTGATGATAACCCAACCTCAAGTCGAGTTTCGAGAAGACAGAGGATCCAGCAAGCTGATCATAAAGATCATTGATCCGGGGCAGTGGGTATTTATTCTGGATTGTGGCTTGGTTAATGGGCCGGTAATCCTGAACCAATCGGTTAGTTCCATCCTTCTTCTTAACGAAGAGTGAAGGTGCTCCCCAAGCAGAGGAACTGGGGCGGATGAAACCTTTCTTAAGTGACTTGTCGATTTCTTCCTTAAGTTCAAGGAGTTCATGCGGCGGCATCTTATAAGGACGCTTCGCAATAGGGGTAGTGCCAGGCTTCAAGTCAATGACAAACTCGACAGCCCTAACCGGGGGTATTCCTGGAAGTTCTTCCGGAAAGACGTCCGAAAAATCTCGAACGACAGGAACGTTCTCGATTCCTTCCAGAGGTGAGGCGTTCAACGCATTCAGAGCATATATCTGAGCTTCAGCATCCCGTGTAATGCGAGCAGTATAGTTCACTATCTCATCGGAGGGGTGAAGAAGTTGGACGACTTTAGTGGCACAATTGATCGAAGCTATCTGAGCTTCCAACCAATCCATTCCGAGGATGAGGTCTATGGTGGAAGATTTCAAGACGATGGGTGAGGCAAGGAATTCCAACCCTTTAATTTCGACGGTAACGTCAGGTGCTATCACGTCAGCATGACAATGAGAAGTATAATACAACTCGGAGAGAAAGGTTAAACAAAACAATGGAAAGGAAAATGATTATCAGACTAAACAGATCAATGATAAGGAATTAAGCACAGATATCCAGCTCTCCGGGTAAACGAGATTTACGAGATCCTAAGTGTCGGCGTTAGTAAAATTTATTTAACCCGAATGGAAAAGAGATCAGAGTCCTAGAGTATAGACGAGGAATAAAAGATCCTAATACCACCCAGTTGGCGACGTGGGCCCGTAAGCCCTACAGCCAAGTTAGTAAAATAGTTTTTTCGGTTTCTAGACTCAACTTCGGCCAAGGAATTGGAAAGGGGCTTCCTACAGGCAGTCGGCTCTGATACCAACTTGTGACGCCCCCGACTCAATCGTGCACTAATAATACACACAAATATACACGATCAAGCACAGGGACTCACGGGAAGATATCACAACACAACTCTAACACAAATAAACGGAGGTCCACAATATTACAGACCGGGGATCACGAAGATCCGAATACATAAGTCAGTCATACAAATATTATCTGAGTACAGACATAGTTAGACAAGTTTTTGCCTTAAGAAGGCTAGCACAAACAACGACTCTAGATCGAAAGGGCGTAGGCCTCCTGCCCGGGAGCCTCCGATCCTACTCCTGGTCGGCTGGCTCGATCCAGTAGTACGTGCCGTCTGGACCCTCCTGGTAGTAAGCTCCTGAGGTGGCATCTGGCTCCGGGGCTCCATCGTCTGATGTATCATCAAGGTGGGGTATGGGGAAAAAAGTAACAAAGCAACCGTGAGTACTCATCCGAAGTACTCAGCAAGCAAGGATCTACACTACATATGCAACATTATCAAAGGGGAAAGGCTGTATATGTGGACTGGGTTACAGAAATGCCAGATTAGAGAGAAGGCCTGGTCATCTCGAAGACTAGCATCTTCAAACATCTTCACGAAGCCACCATCTTGCAGCAATAGAAGAGAGTAGAATAGCATTTTATTAAGCAAACATGTGGAAGTAAGCCTAGAGATCCTTCCTCGACTCCCTGCGAGAAAGCGATCCCGAAGCTTCAATTAAGTAATCAAGTATCCAGTTCAAGTAGTAGATCGGGATATACAAACTGAGTGTCCTTTACCGTAGGACCGGCTATCGATAGATTATTCATCCCTGCAGGGGTGCACTACTGTTACCCAACACGCTCGATCAACTCTGGTCGGACACACTTGCTGGGTAATGCCCGGCCTCGGAAGATCAACACGAAGCAGCGCCCTACCTAGGCTCAGCAGAGAGGTCAGCACGCCGGACTAACCTATGCACCCAGAGGTCTTAGGCCATCGCCCTGGGCACCCTGCGTGTTGCGAGACTGGCCGGGGTGCAGGCGCGACACTGAACTCGTCAGTGAAGTATCAACCCATTCTCGACAATCAGCCCGCACGGTGAACCGTGACGTCTGAAGAGCTTTCGGGACGAACGTACGACGTAGAGGGCCCCATAAACCATAATCCCGCGTGGTGGTAGTGCGTATAGGGCATGTCGACCCACTCAGATCAAATACACAAATCCGATATGCTCACTTAATAACACGCGGAGACAATCAGAGTTTCTGAAGCTCCGCCACAATATCACACTCGAGTGCCCTTCCGGCACACCCGACAACATAGATCCCCTGCGGGCACCCATCAGGGTTGAACCGCCTGTAGCAAAGGTCAAAGTAACCGTGTGGTCATAACATCAAGGGGAAAACCCCGAGGAATCACCCTCGGTGGATTGCACTCGATGAAATCATCAGGGTGAACGTATGAGGCATCACCCTCGAGGTTCACACTGAGGGGTTGCACGACAGAGTCGTATCGGAAGTGGAGAAGAAGGAATCACCCTCGATGACCACGACCGAACAGCTACACTACAGAGTATTCATCAGGAGTGCGTTACGAGGTATCACCCTCGGCACTCGATAGTAACTATGCAGAGTCGTACAACTAAGGGGTGAAGTGATGTGTCGGTCTCTGGTCGACGATCACATTGATCGAGTCATCGATGATCAAGCAGGGGCACCAAGGATAAGGTGGTGGGGTCACTGATGGTTCACTACCAACCTATACTAAGAAGTTTAACATAGGTAGGTAAGGTAGCAATAAACAGGTTACAAAAGCAGGCTATGCATCAGAATAGGAGCAAACATTAACAGTAGCAAAATATAATGCAAGCAGGAGAAATGGAATGGGCGATATCTGGATGCTCAAAGGGGGGGCTTGCCTGGTTGCTCTGGCAAGAAAGAGGGGTCATCAACGGGCTGCTCGTCTGGAGCGTAGTCGTACTCAGCTGCAACGGCGTCGGTCTCGGCGTCTATCGAGAGAGAAGGAGGGGGAGAGAAACAATAAATTCACGGCAAAAATGCAAACAATATGCATGACATGTCTAAATGATATGCAGAGGTGTTCTACTGCCTAACTAAATGATTTAGTTAATTTAGGAATTTATTTGGATTTATTTAATTAAAGTTGGGCACTATTCATTTACTGAAATCGGTCTAAAAGTTTCATGTTCATCTAGCTAGGGGCATCTGACAGGAATACGGAGGGCGTATTCAGATTCGTATCGAAATTCTAAGCAACTTTCATCTATAAATTATTTTCATCGGAGTTACGGATTATTTTATATGATTTTCTAAAGTTTTATTCATTTTCTGGAATTTATTTAATCATTTAGTCCAACATTATCCAGAACAGTAAATGATGATGTCAGCATGACATCATGCTGACGTCAGCAGTCAACAGTGCCGTTGACCTAGTCAAACTGACGCGTGGGTCCCACCTGCCATACTCTGTTTAGGTTTAATTAGGGTTTAGCTAATCTAATTACTGTTTAATTAGACTAACTAATTAATTAGATTAATTAAACAGAATTAATTAAGTTAATTAATTCACTAATTAATTAATTAATTAATAATTTTCTAATTTGATTTTCTTTTTTTTAAATCGTTCTGTGGGGCTGGGCCCCACTTGTCATTGTCACAGGGGGGCAGGGCCCACTGGTCAGTGGCCCATAGGCCACTGCGGGCGCGGGCGCGTGGCGCAGGCCGGCGCCGGAGCGGCATGGCGAGGGAGCGTGGCCGGCGAGTGGCAGCAGGGGGGTCCGCGGGCGAGCGGCGCAGGCAGGAGCCAAGCGCGCGTGCGCGTGCACGGGCGGCTTAGCGGGCAGGGAGCAGGGCAGCGAGCGCCGGCGAGCGGCGGCTGCGGCTGAAGCGGGGCGAGCGGCGAGCGCGATGCAGCGGAGCGGGGCCGGCGCGTCGTGCGGCGAGCGGCGTCCGCAGTGGGGCAGCAGCAGCAGGGCTGCACGGCGGAGGGAGAGCGGCGGCAGGGGGCAGCCAAGGCGCGGCCAGGGCAGGTCCAGCGCGAGCAGGGCGAGCGGCAGGCGCGCGAGCGGGCGACGGGCACGGCCGGACGGAGCGAGGCGCGGCCAGGGCGCGGTGGACGCGAGCGGAGGCGGCGGTGACCGAGAGGAAAGAGAGGGTGGCGCTCACGTGTGGTGCAGGGCAATGGCAGCGGGGCGCGGGGAGGATGACGGGGACGGCGAGGCGGCGCCGGCGACGAGGGCGAGGCGGCGGCGTCAACGTGCGGCGACGGGCGCGGGGCAACGCCCGATCTGGATCGGGAGGGGGAGGGGATGGGGAACGGGGTGGGGGTTTAGGGTTACGGCCAAGGGAGGGGCTGGCCATATAGGCCAGGGGGTGTTGGGCCGGCCTGGCTGGGCCGTGGCCCAGTTGGGCCTGGGTTTTTTTTTATCTTTCTATTTTATTTCTTTTTCTTATTTTCTTTTCTCTCATTTTCTGTTTTGCAAATAGTCAGGCCTCAAAATGACTTTTACAAAATTAGCGACCTAGCTCATAATTAGCAGTGCATTATACCCTATCTCCAAAAACTAGTTTGGGCAAAACACAATTTCATATTTAATTTAGATTAAATAAAAGGTTAATAAATATTGTCTTTAGTCACTGTTTGAGGATGTTTGAGTCACTTACCCAATTCCAATGTTGTTGGTTTCAATTTTAGAATTGTCTCTGATTTACTTGCTATTTAATGAACAATTTTGTTTCTGATTTGAACGACTTTTATTTTCCAATTTAATTTAATTTGAATTTTTGAGTTAGGAGTTGAAATGCAATATGATGCAAATGATGATTAGGCACTGTTAACCTTGCTGACATGACATTAACTAAGGTGATCACTGTTGATAATCACAGGGGGTGTTACAATTGTCCTCATCTAACAAGAATTCTCGTCCCGAGAATTAAGAGGAAGACTGAAAGAAAGCGGGGTATTCTTCGCGAAGACGATCCTCGCGTTCCCAAGTGGCTTCATCTTCAGAATGATTCGACCACTGGACCTTGAGGAATTTGATCGACTTCTGACGGGTTCGACATTCAGCTTGATCAAGAATGCGGATGGGATATTCTGGATAAGACAGATCTTCCCGCAATTCAATCATTTTATGATCCACTGCTCGAATAGGATCCTTGAAGCAGCGACGAAGTTGGGATACATGAAATACATCATGCACTTGAGAAAGATTTGGCGGCAATTGCAACTGATATGCCACTTCTCCTCGACGGGCAAGAATACGGAATGGGCCAATGTAGCGAGGAGCTAACTTGCCTTTGATTCCGAACCGATGAGTGCCTTTCAACGGAGTGACGCGAAGGTAAGCTTGCTCGCCAGGCTGATAGACCATTTCCTGGTGCTTTCGGTCATAGTTGCTCTTCTGACGAGACTGGGCAGATTTCAAATGTTCACGGACAATGCGGACTTGTTCTTCAGCTTGTTGGATAATGTCCGGTCCGACGAGTGAGCGTTCCCCAGTTTCTGACCAATTCAGAGGGGTTCGACACTTACGTCCGTATAGAACTTCAAACGGTGCCATCTTCAGACTAGCTTGATAGCTATTGTTGTAAGAGAATTCGGCATACGGGAGAGATTCTTCCCACTTCTTACCGAAGGAGATGACGCAAGCTCAAAGCATATCTTCGAGCACTTGATTAACTCGTTCGACTTGACCTTGGGACTGAGGGTGAAAAGCGGTACTGAAGGACAGGTGAGTTCCCATAGCTTCTTGGAAACTAGTCCAGAATCTGGAGGTGAAGAGGCTGCCACGATCCGAACTGATCTCCAAGGGAACACCGTGGAGTGAAACAATGCGGGAAACATACAAGTTTGCTAACTGGCTAGCAGTGATTGTCTCCTTAATTGGCAGAAAGTGAGCAACCTTGGAGAATCAGTCAATGACGACAAAGATAGCATCATGACCCTTCTGAGATCTAGGAAAACCAGTAATGAAATCCATTTGGACCTTGTCCCATTTCCATTCAGGAATATCAAGTGGTTGCAGTGTTCCAGTAGGCCTTTGATGTTCTGCTTTAATGCGGCGACAAACGTCACACTCAGTAACATAATGAGCAATGTCTCGCTTCATATTAGGCCACCAGTATCTCTAACAAATGTCACGGTACATCTTTGTGCTACCAGGATGAATTGACAGAGGAGTGTCATGAGCTTCTTTCATAACGTGTTCTCTCTCATCCTTGAACTTGGGTACGAAGAGACGGCGTTGGAAGAATAGGATCCCATCCTTATCAAGATGGAATTCCGACGGCTTTCCTTTTTCGAGGTATCGCTTAATCCTTTCTACTTCAGAGTCATACCGTTGCATAGTCTTAATGCTGTGTTCTAAATCTGGTTCCACAATGAGGGTATTGAGATGACCCTGTGGAACAATGTGGAGGTTCAATTTGCGAAGCTCTTCATAAAGAACAGGTTGTGCTTCCTGAACCATATGGTTGCTGCAATAAGCCTTGCGACTCAAAGCATCGGCCATTACATTAGCCTTGCCAGGGGTATATGAGATATTCATATCATAATCGACAATTGTCTCGAGCCATCTTTGTTGATGAAGGTTCAGATCTGGTTGAGTATATAGGTACTTCAAACTCTGATGATCCGTGTATATCTCGCAACGATTACCGAGAAGGTAATGTCGCCATAGCTTCAGAGCATAAATAACCGCAGAAAGTTCAAGATCATGCACTGGATAATTTTCTTCATGAGGACGCAATTGTCGAGAGGCATAAGCAATCACTTTACACTCTTGCATTAGGACACAGCCTAATCCTTGACGAGATGCATCACAGTATATCACGAAATCCTTTTGGGAATCCAGGGGTGCTAGCACTGGGGCAGATGTTAACTTATCTTTTAGTGTCTGAAAGCTTTCTTGATATTTTTCTGTCCACTCAAATTTAACACCTTTGTGGAGCAGATCAGTAAGTGGCTTTCCAATCTTGGAAAAGTTCTCAACGAATCGACGGCAATAACTAGCAAGTCCGAGAAAACTTCTGACTTGCTTGACATTCTTCGGGGGAGTCCAATCAAGAATAGCCTGAACTCACTCGGGGTTAACAGCAATGCCATTCTTGGAAATCACATGACCAAGGTAGGTCACTTCAGATAACCAGAATTCACACTTGGAGAATTTAGCATACAACAGATGTTCTCGTAGCTTCTCCAATACAAGCCGAAGATGTTCAGTGTGTTCTTCTTCATTCTTGGAATATATAAGGATATCATCCAAATAAACCACGACGAATTTGTCGAGGTGATCCATGAAGATATAGTTCATCAACCGGGAGAAGGTTGCGGGAGCATTTGTTAAGCCAAATGACATAACGGTGTACTCATAAGAGCCATATCGAGTAACAAAGGCAGTCTTCGGAATATCCTCTTCGCGAACACGGATCTGATGATAACCCAACCTCAAGTCGAGTTTCGAGAAGACAGAGGATCCAGCAAGCTGATCATAAAGATCATTGATCCGGGGCAATGGGTATTTATTCTGGATTGTGGCTTGGTTAATGGGCCGGTAATCCTGAACCAATCGGTTAGTTCCATCCTTCTTCTTAACGAAGAGTGAAGGTGCTCCCCAAGCAGAGGAACTGGGGCGGATGAAACCTTTCTTAAGTGACTTGTTGATTTCTTCCTTAAGTTCAAGGAGTTCATGCGGCGGCATCTTATAAGGACGCTTCGCAATAGTGGTAGTGCCAGGCTTCAAGTCAATGACAAACTCGACAGCCCTAACCGGGGGTATTCCTGAAAGTTCTTCCGGAAAGACGTCCGGAAAATCTCGAACGACAGGAACGTTCTCGATTCCTTCCAGAGGTGAGGCGTTCAACGCATTCAGAGCATATATCTGAGCTTCAGCATCCCGTGTAATGCGAGCAGTATAGTTCACTATCTCATCGGAGGGGTGAAGAAGTTGGACGACTTTAGTGGCACAATTGATCGAAGCTATCTGAGCTTCCAACCAATCCATTCCGAGGATGAGGTCTATGGTGGAAGATTTCAAGACGATGGGTGAGGCAAGGAATTCCAACCCTTTAATTTCGACGGTAACGTCAGGTGCTATCACGTCAGCATGACAATGAGAAGTATAATACAACTCGGAGAGAAAGGTTAAACAAAACAATGGAAAGGAAAATGATTATCAGACAAATCAGATCAATGATAAGGAATTAAGCACAGATATCCAGCTCTCCGGGTAGACGAGATTTACGAGATCCTAAGTGTCGGCGTTAGTAAAATTTATTTAACCCGAATAGAAAAGAGATCAGAGTCCTAGAGTATAGACGAGGAATAAAAGATCCTAATACCACCCAGTTGGCGACGTGGGCCCGTAAGCCCCACAGCCAAGTTAGTAAAATAGTTTTTTCGGTTTCTAGACTCAACTTCGGCCAAGGAATTGGAAAGGGGCTTCCTACAGGCAGTCGGCTCTGATACCAACTTGTGACGCCCCCGACTCAATCGTGCACTAATAATACACACAAATATACACGATCAAGCACAGGGACTCACGGGAAGATATCACAACACAACTCTAACACAAATAAACGGAGGTCCACAATATTACAGACCGGGGATCACGAAGATCCGAATACATAAGTCAGTCATACAAATATTATCTGAGTACAGACATAGTTAGACAAGTTTTTGCCTTCAGAAGGCTAGCACAAACAACGACTCTAGATCGAAAGGGCGTAGGCCTCCTGCCCGGGAGCCTCCGATCCTACTCCTGGTCGGCTGGCTCGATCCAGTAGTACGTGTCGTCTGGACCCTCCTAGTAGTAAGCTCCTAAGGTGGCATCTGGCTCCGAGGCTCCATCGTCTGATGTATCATCAAGGTGGGGTATGGGGAAAAAGAAGTAACAAAGCAACCGTGAGTACTCATCCAAAGTACTCAGCAAGCAAGGATCTACACTACATATGCAACATTATCAAAGGGGAAAGGCTGTATATGTGGACTGGGCTGCAGAAATGCCAGATTAGAGAGAAGGCCTAGTCCTATCGAAGACTAGCATCTTCAAACATCTTCACGAAGCCACCATCTTGCAACAATAGAAGAGAGTAGAATAGCATTTTATTAAGCAAACATGTGGAAGTAAGCCTAGAGATCCTTCCTCGACTCCCTGCGAGAAAGCGATCTCGAAGCTTCAATTAAGTAATCAAGTATCCAGTTCAAGTAGTAGATCGGGATATACAAACTGAGTGTCCTTTACCGTAGGACCGGCTATCGATAGATTATTCATCCCTGCAGGGGTGCACTACTGTTACCCAACACGCTCGATCAACTCTGGTCGGACACACTTGCTGGGTAATGCCCGGCCTCGGAAGATCAACACGAAGCAGCGCCCTACCTAGGCTCAGCAGAGAGGTCAGCACGCCGGACTAACCTATGCACCCAGAGGTCTTGGGCCATCGCCCTGGGCACCCTGCGCGTTGCGAGACTGGCCGGGGTGCAGGCGCGACACTGAACTCATCAGTGAAATATCCAGCGCATTCCCGACAATCAGCCCGCACGGTGAACCGTGACGTCTAAAGAGCTTTCGGGAGGAACGTACGACGTAGAGGGCCCCATAAACCATAATCCCGCGTGGTGGTAGTGCGTATAGGGCACGTCGACCCACTCAGATCAAATACCCAAATCCGATATGCTCACTTAATAACACGCGGAGACAATCAGAGTTTCTGAAGCTCCGCCACAATATCACACTCGAGTGCCCTTCCGGCACACCCGACAACATAGATCCCCTGCGGGCACCCATTAGGGTCGACCCGCCTGTAACAAAGGTCAAAGTAACCGTGTGGTCATAACATCAAGGGGAAAACCCCGAGGAATCACCCTCGGTGGATTTCACTCGATGAAATCATCAGGGTGAACGTATGAGGCATCACCCTCGAGGTTCACACTGAGGGGTTGCACGACAGAGTCGTATCGGAAGTGGAGAAGGAGGAATCACCCTCGATGACCACGACCGAACAGCTACACTACAGAGTATTCATCAGGAGTGCGTTACGAGGTATCACCCTCGGCACTCGATAGTAACTATGCAGAGTCGTACAACTAAGGGGTGAAGTGATGTGTCGGTCTCTGGTCGACGATCACATTGATCGAGTCGTCGATGATCAAGCAGGGGCACCAAGGATAAGGTGGTGGGGTCACTGATGGTTCACTACCAACCTATACTAAGGAGTTTAACATAGGCAGGTAAGGTAGCAATAAACATGTTACAAAAGCAGGCTATGCATCAGAATAGGAGCAAACATTAACAGTAGCAAAATCTAATGCAGGCAGGAGAAATGAAATGGGCGATATCTGGATGCTCAAAGGGGGGACTTGCCTGGTTGCTCTGGCAAGAAAGAGGGGTCATCAACGGGCTGCTCGTCTGGAGCATAGTCGTACTCAGCTGCAACGACGTCGGTCTCGGCGTCTATCGAGAGAGAAGGAGGGGGAGAGAAACAATAAATTCACGGCAAAAATGCAAACAATATGCATGACATGTCTAAATGATATGCAGAGGTGTTCTACTGCCTAACTAAATGATTTAGTTAATTTAGGAATTTATTTGGATTTATTTAATTAAAGTTGGGCACTATTCATTTACTGAAATCGGTCTAAAAAGTTACATGTTCATCTAGCTAGAGGCAACTGACAGGAATACGGAGGGCGTATTCAAATTCGTACCAAAATTCAGAGCAACTTTCATATATAAATTATTTTCATCGGAGTTACGAATTATTTTATATGATTTTCTAAAGTTTGATTCATTTTCTGGAATTTATTTAATCATTTAGTCCAACATTATCTAGAACAGTAAATGATGCCGTCAGCATGACATCATGCTGACATCAACAGTCAACAATGCCGTTGACCTAGTCAAACTGACGCGTGGGTCCCACATGTCATACTCTGTTTAGGTTTAATTAGGGTTTAGCTAATCTAATTACTGTTTAATTAGACTAACTAATTAATTAGATTAAGTAAACAGAATTAATTAAGTTAATTAATTAAATAATTATTAATTTTCTAATTTGATTTTCTTTTTCTTTCTTTTTAAATCGTTCTGTGGGGCTGGGCCCCACTTGTCATTGTCACAGGGGGGCAGGGCCCGCTGGTCAGTGGCCCATAGGCCACTGCGGGCGTTGGGCGCTGGGCGCGGGCGCGCGCGGCGCAGGCCGGCGCCGGAGCGGCACGGCGAGGGGGCGTGGCCGGCGAGTGGCAGCAGGGGGGTCCGCGGGCGAGCGGCGCAGGCAGGAGCCAAGCGCGCGCGCGGGCGGCTTAGCGGGCAGGGAGCGGGGCAGCGCGCGCGGACGAGAGGCGGCTGCGCCTGAGGCGGGACGAGCGGCGAGCGCGATGCAGCGGAGCGGGGCCGGCGCGTCGCGCGGCGAGCGGCGCCCGCAGTGGGGCAGCAGCAGCAGGGCTGCACGGCGGAGGGAGAGCGGCGGCAGGGGGCAGCCAAGGCGCGGCCAGGGCAGGTCCAGCGCGAGCGGGGCGAGCGGCAGGCGCGCGAGCGGGCGACGGGCACGGCCGGACGGAGCGGGGCGTGGCCAGGGCGCGGTGGACGTGAGCGGAGGCGGCGGCGACCGAGAGGAAAGAGAGGGTGGCGCTCACGTGCGGTGCAGGGCAATGGCAGCGGGGCGCGGGGAGGATGACAGGTACAGGGAGGCGGCGCCGGCGACGAGGGCGAGGCGGCGGCGTCGATGTGCGGCGACGGGCGCATGGCAGCGCTCGATCTGGATCGGGAGGGGATGGGGAACGGGGTGGGGGTTTAGGGTTACGGCCAGGGGAGGGGCTGGCCATATAGGCCAGGGGGTGGTGGGCCGGTCTGGCTGGGCCGTGGCCCAGTTGGGGCGGTTTTTTTTTTATCTTTCTATTTTATTTCTTTTTCTTATTTTCTTTTCTCTCATTTTCTGTTTTGCAAATAGTCAGGCCTTCAAATGTCTTTTACAAAATTAGCGACCTAGCTCATAATTAGCAGTGCATTATACCCTATCTCCAAAAACTAGTTTGGGCAAAACACAATTTCATATTTAATTTAGATTAAATAAAAGGTTAATAAATATTGTCTTTAGTCACTGTTTGAGGATGTTTGAGTCACTTATCCAATTCCAATGATGTTGGTTTCAATTTTAGAATTGTCTCTGATTTACTTGCTATTTAATGAACAATTTTGTTTCTGATTTGAACGAATTTTATTTTCCAATTTAATTTAATTTGAATTTTTGAGTTAGGAGTTGAAATGCAATATGATGCAAATGAGAATTAGGCACTGTTAACCTTGCTGACATGGCATTAACTAAGATGATCACTGTTGATAATCACAGGGGGTGTTACAGGTTATAAGACGTCGTCAGAGCTGCTGACTCATGGAAGCAATGTTGTGTACAGAATAATGTAGAACTCCCAGTGAACTGACTCTGTTACCAATCCGGTCATGCAATTCCCACTTGTTTAGCTGTAAATATTTCTCTTGACAATCTGTGTCAAAAAATTATTACTATGTTATATGCAGATGTGAAAAATATGTGTATTCCGGATGTTATGTGCAGTGGTGTTTATTCAGTGTGCTAGCATAAGAAAACTGGTGTAGGAAGCTGTTTTCACTGATTATATTGCCACTTTTTAGATTGGACAAAACACATTTTTCATATGGAAATGTTGTTCGGAGATAGGAAGATAGAGAGAGTGTATCATGTGCACCTCGAGTTTTTTCTGCAAACCGGTGCACCAAACATAAAAATACATGTTAAAACTTTCCCAAAGAAATACAAAGATAATTAAGTACACAGACGTAGCATATACTTGTCATGTCAAAAAAAATTGACTATAAGTTCAACTCAACTTGAGAAACAAAAGTAATAAAAAATGTAAGTTTTTTCTTTGAGAACTAATAAAAAATTTAAGTGTACAAAAATATTAAATTTACCTAATATAGTGTTAACGGGCCGATTCATAGCCACTTGAAATTAATAATAACTATTAAAAATTAACAGAATGATTTGTCATTTCTGCTTCTCAGAGATGTTGAACTAATTTATAATTGAAATTTAATGGCCTGACAAATATACATTGTGTTTTATGTAATTTTAGGTTCTTGTGAACTTTTTGTCATAATTGTACAACGCCCGGTTGCACAACTCTCGATGCACAGGATAATGTAGCCTAGTTGGATCACTAGACCCTTCAAAGTTCAAACACGTCTGGATCAATAAGTTGCATCGAGAAAGAACAATACGAAATTAGCTTAGGTAAAAGATGGGGGGAATCCATACCACAAACAGGGTAACTCTTTGATTGTTCAACTAAATAAAACAAGAGTTGTAAGAGTTTGCATTCTTATTGGCTTAAAACACAAGCGTACAAGAGGAAGGAAAGAAAAAGAGGAAGTCCAAGAAACTAGCATTAACTAGTAGAATGCCGGTGCGTTTCCACGGGCTTTTTAAATATTTGACTGGAGTTATATATAAACATAATGCATATTAAATTTCACATTTATAGAAAAGATAGCGCGTATACAATCGGGTAATTATTGAAGTCAACTTCACTTGCAATGTAATTGATAAAAAAGGCAATTTCACGATGTATACATATAGAGCGATGATCCAACTAATAATCTGTTACAAATTAAAATCTACTTGATGAGCTCAAGATATTCTCGCACAATATCAGGAATGTTATCTTTAGCTGCATTCGCACGATATTTAAGCAAGTATAATAGAACTACTTCCTCAACTCTTAACCATCGTGCACAAGCAATATATCTAATTAGTACGAATATTTTACGTGGAAGACCTAAAAATGCAACGGAGCTTACCGTGCAAACCGGACGAACCAATTTTTAACTGTTCCACGAGAGCATATCTAGAACACAATTTTATATTTGCTTTTTTTGGTTTGTTATGTTGTAAAAAAATTGTATAAACTTTCGGCCCCTTCCAGCGATGTCGCCTCGGAAACCTTGTTGAATGGATTCGTTTTGAATGTCGCTAGAATACATCTCTCTCTCTCTCATATTCTACATAAATAATCATATAAAAATGGACATTTTGTATTATCATGTATAACATACATATAAATAAGGATTATTTGTACGCACCTCTTCTCGTGGTGTTTTAGTCCGGTCCGTCATCGTTACATCAATGCCTATGCCTGTTGATATTTTTAAAGCCTCCTTAGAATCCATCCTTCTTATCTCTGATGGACAAAAATGAAACATATAAAAATATAAAAAATATTTTATACTGTATTATATAAACATATATAATATATTAAAACAAAGATGAGACTAACAAGGATGTTTTTATTCGCAAAAAAAACTGAGTACCCCTAATTAGATTTTTAGACAACCTGAGGCGTCCACCCACGCCCAAAACTCTCTGAGCAGCTTGGGGCCAGCGCAAATAATAATTTGTAGTTTTGGGTATGGCAAGAAGACGGGCTAAGCTCGAGCCTGCTACAATTCGCAGGCGTTATCTTTTCCACCTAATATACATCCTTATCCTCACTGCAAAGTGGCACCGCACAGTTCCTCTCACTCTCAAGCTTAATCCTGTCTCCGCCGCCTCCCGTCAATCGATGGCGTCCCGCATCCTCCATTCTTTGGGAAAGTTTTAATATGTATTTTTATGTTTGGTGCACCGGTTTGCAGAAAAAACTCGAGGTGCACATGATACACTCTCTCTATCTTCCTATCTCCGAACAACATTTCCATATGAAAAATGTGTTTTGTCCAATCTAAAAAGTGGTAATATAATCAGTCAAAACAGCTTCCTACTCCAGTTTTCTTATGCCTTCTTATGCCAGCACACTGAATAAATACCACTGCACATAACATCCGGAATACACATATTTTTCACATCTGCATATAACATAGTAATAATTTTTTGACACAGATTGTCAAGAGAAATATTTACAGCTAAACAAGTGGGAATTACGTGACCGGATTGGTAACAGAGTCAGTTCACTGGGAGTTCTACATTATTCTGTACACAACATTGCTTCCATGAGTCAGCAGCTCTGACGACGTCTTATAACCAAACGATCAACGGAGAGGTGAGAAAGGGGCAACGTCTTATAACCGCGAAACGTAGCACACCAGTACCAACATCTTCGTTTAGTGCAGTTTCTAATAAAGATCTTCAGTTCAGTGAGTACGAATGTCCACTACTCAATGCCCTCCGAAGAACGTCGGCGTTCCACCCGAATACAGAATCAGAAGAGCTGTGAACACACGTCCAAGGAAAAGGTGTCACTTGGAGATTCAGATAGTGATGAAATAATCCTCAACAAACTTGCAGAGACTACTTGGTACCAAAGGAGGTTGGCCACTAAAATAGTGAGGCACAAAACTGAACCCACCTGGGGACCAAAATTTCATGATTGAATATTCTATCAGAGATTGGAGGGATATGGTCTTTTTTCTCATTGGCGTAGTTAATGATCTGGAACAGGACTTCTTGGATCAGCAAGCTCAGCGCATCACGTCTTGAGCTGGTCTCTTCCAATGCTTGTCCTAAGGGCACATATCATCGCAAGTTAACAACGAGTTATAACTGATTTGTTATATGCTCATAAGCAATACCATCCTGAAGATGACATAATTAGCAAAACTATTCCTACGAGTCTAGAGTGGCGGAGAGCAGGGAGACACACACCCTCGACCTAGGTTTGAGCCCTAGCGAGGAGCCATGAAACAGACCCTGTCAATAAAAATGGAACTACCTTTAGTATTTGCCGGTGCTTTGGAGCCACGTGATTTGCCTTGCCCTTTAGGGCTTGTGACATGCAAATTGATGAACCATTGTTCCCAGTAAACCCTCTCAGTCTTGCTGCTGAACCAGCCTGGGTGCTTGTTCTTCTCATCGAAGAAAGAGAGGCACACCTGATATTCAGCTACCATGTGTTAAAACGAAAATCATAAAAAACATGCAAATAGTAGAATATGTTGTTCAGCCTTATCGAACAACCTGGTTTTTCCGATTTGGATGCTTTTCAACCCAAGCAATGAACTGGTTGATCTTTTCATCGACCTCCTTTTCTAATTCTGCAAGTCCACATTGAACCTGACCACACAAACACAAATAACATCAAAGATGGTTCTTTTTAGTTGGAGCAGGTCAAATAATATCATGGAGCACACCAGCATATATCTTGGAGCTAAGTAATATTGTCTGCAACACCAAATACATGGAGGAGATAGAGTTATTGCAGCTATTCAGTAATACTCACATATGTGATCTCAAAGAGGTCGCAGTCAACATCCTTGGGCCGAACAAGAGTGAGGGTTCGATGAAAGAATATAGTATGCAAGATGCCTGCAACACATTCATACATGATAATCATTAGGAACACAGTAAAGAGAACCACCAAAGAGAATAGCAGACATGTTTCATATAACTGGTCCATTTGAAGACTAATTGCAGAGAGGAATGCGATTGCTTCAGTTTTTCTTTTTGCACAAGTGCAAATGTCAACATGAAACAAAGAGCTCAGGGAATCAATCTCCGGCACATCAGTACAGCAGTTGCAACTTGCAACTAATCAGACCACGACATAAATAACGGGCCACGACATACTAGTACGCAGTAAATTAAACTACTGCTACTGCCACTCAGTACATCAGTATCAAAGAGTGGATTTCGGCTACCATATATACATGCACTAATAATAAACTACTGTAGTAGTAAAAGGGGAACACAAAAAAGGCAAAAATTGGAACAGCAGAGCAGAAGCACAGAAAAGGGAATCGAAGGGGAAAAAACTAGAACTTACATCGCAGCACATCTTTGATCTCCAGCAGCTCCAGCTCCTACAACCAGGAAGACCTGAATCATTAGGAACGCAAGGAGAAATCAGGGGGGGAAGGGGGAGGGGGGTCGGATCGGATCTGACTAGTTCGTTGAGATGGCACGTCTCGCAGTTCATCGCGGCTGATCGGCGAGGCCGGCCGGGCGGGCGGGCGCTCTCGATCCGCTCGAGTCCTTCTCGCTGGAAATCCCCAGAGACGAGATATCAATCCGCTTATTTATTTTTTTGTCTTTTGATTGATTTTGATGAGGGAAATCCGCTTATCCTACTCCTACTCAAGTAGCCTCCTTCTAGCCGGCGTTGGGTAGGGCTGAAAGGGTGTGTTCGGTTTGAGGATAAGGTGTCATCGGATGGGTTGATTCCGTCCCTGGCAGCCCATCCTCGTGTTCGGTTGCATTTGTAACCAGAACCGGACCATCCGCATGCAATGGATATTCCTCCGAGATGCTTCATCTAGCGATGCCTGGGATTTGGAGGAACGACCTCATTATTCATCGGTCGAACGTAAAAAAAAAGCCAAAGCCTCACCACTCGCAGTCTCACCCCCTCACGCCCGAACCCTACCCCTCTCCCTCTCGTTTCTTTCCTCGCAGCCGCCACTCTATACGCTCCCTCTATCTCGCATTTGCTCTTGTCCGACCGGCGACGCAAGGGAGACGACGGCCGGCGGCGGGGATGGAACCGGAGGAATCCCGGCCGACTTGCAGCGCCTTCTCCTTCCGGCCGACCTGCAACGCCTCCTCCTCCCGGCCTGACCTGCAGCGCCTCCTCTACGCCGATCTGCCGCGCCCGCCCCTATCTTCCCCAACCTGCAGCGCCTTCATTCTTCTCCGACGAAACTAAATCAGGTGGCAACTAGCAAGCCCGTGTCCGTCTAACAGCATAAAGGATGGTTTTATCCTGATTTAGTTTTGCCGAGGAACAGCCGAGCATGCTAGTTCTCTTCGTTTTTCCCCTCATTTCTCAATTGTTAGAGTTGCCTTAGTTATTTTAACATCAACGATCGTGCCAATCTTTATTGGTAGTTCCTGGTACAGATGTTATCCTCAAAGCTACTCAGCGCGCGAGCCGGCATCTCCACTCTATACACGACCGTTAAGTACACCATCTGCATTACCTGCTATTACCTTTACATTTTAACACGGTTCTCTAAGTTTTTCGCTTCTTCTGAAACAATTTATTGCCGAAAACTTGGAATTTTGTGTCAGTCCGCTGCTTTCTATGCTGACTTGGTTCTATGCTGACTTGGTTCTTATACGTTACATGTGTACCATCAATAGCTCCAATACAATCCTATATATTGACAAAATAGTAAATGGCATGATTTATATCCTAAATAGCTAAGGAATAGTTTTTTTAAATACCTTGAAATATGGGTCAAACCGATGATTTCCTGCTATTTTTGTTGGGATCTCCAATGAAGGTGGCCTGATATAATCATTACGCAGCTGACCTATGGCGTGAAGGACACGTCTAAAGTAGATTCTAATTGTCCCAAATGATCTACAAAAGTTTGTTGCCACAACCCTATTCCGAAGGTTATGTCCAATGGTATGCAAAAACATTGCCACTTGTTGCTCCACATCTAAATGTATAGTCGGTTTTAGCAACTCGCGATCCCTCAATATGTCACACAAATGAAAGAAAGGAGTTCTCTCAAACCTTAACATGTTTTTACACTTCACGTCACACTGCCAAATTTTGCTACTTAGATAGTCAAATCTTTGTCGGTCTCTCTCATGCATAGGGCCATAGCAAATACGAGCTCTCCTCTTCCTTATTATGGCACGAACAATTACCGCCACCGCAGCAAGAACCACAAAAACAGCAGCACCCCTAATCATCCTTTTCCTTCTATTCATCCTCTTGACCATCTACAATGCATGTACTCTATCAAACATAACAAGTATATTCAGACAAAAGTTTAGGCACCTGAACATTTGCACAAAAGATAAAAATTATAACCTTCCTGCCATCAATAAAAATACTAGGGCCACTGATCTATGGCAGTACATCATGGATGGAAACTAGCACAGATCTGACTATCTATGGCAGTACATCATGGATGCCTTCGATTAGCATGAACCCTAGCTTTTCCTAGGGTAGAAGAAACTTGGCAGGGGGGAAGGGATGGTGCTGGCCACCGGGATTCGTACCTTCAGGCGCGTCGGAGAAGAATGAAGGCGCTGCAGCTTGGGGAAGATAGGGGCGGGCGCGGCAGATCGGCGTAGAGGAGGCGCTGCAGGTCAGGCCGGGAGGAGGAGGCGTTGCAGGTCGGCCGGGAGGAGAAGGCGCTGCAAGTCGGCCGGGATTCCTCCGGTTCCTTCCCCGCCGCCGGCCGTCGTCTCCCTTGCGTCGCCGGTCGGACGAGAGCAGATGCGAGAGAGCGGGAGCGTGCAGAGTTGGTTTTTTTTTTTTGCGTTCGACCGATGAATAATGAGGTCGTTCCTCCAAATCCCAGGCATCGCTAGATAAAGCATCTCGGAGGAATATCCATTGCATGCGGACGGTCCTGTTCTGGTTACAAACACGGACGGAATCAACCCATCCGATGACACCTTATCCTCAACACACCTTTCAGCCCCACCCAACGCCGGCTAGAAGGAGGCTACTTGCGTAGGAGTAGGATAAGCGGATTTCCCTCATCAAAATCAATCAAAAGACAAAAAAAAAGTGGATTGATATCTCGTCTCTAGGGATTTCCAGCGAGAACGACTTAAGCGGATCGAGAGCGCCCGCCCGCCCGCCCGGCCTCGCCGATCAGCCACGATGAACTGCGAGACGTGCCATCTCAACGAACTGGTCAGATCCGATCCGACCCCCCTCCCCCTTCCCCCCCTGATTTCTCCTTGCGTTCCTAACGATTCAGGTCTTCCTGGTTATAGGAGCCGGAGCCGCTGGAGATCAAAGATGTGCTGCGATGTAAGTTCTAGTTTTTTCCCCTTTGATTCCCTTTTCCGTGCTTCTGCTCTGCTGTTCCAATTTTTGCCTTTTTTGTGTTCCCCTTTTACTACTACAGTAGTTTATTATTAGTGCATGTATATATGGTAGCCGAAATCCACTCTTTGATACTGATGTACTGAGTGGCAGTAGCAGTAGTTTAATTTACTATGTACCAGTATGTCGTGGCCCCGTTATTTTATGTCGTTGTTTGATTAGTTGCAACTGCTGTACTGATGTGCCGGAGATTGATTCCCTGATCTCTTTGTTTCATGTTGACATTTGCACTTGTGCAAAAAGAAAAACTGAAGCAATCGCATTCCTCTCTGCAATTAGTCTTCAAATGGACCAGTTATATGAAACATGTCTGCTATTCTCTTTGGTGGTTTTCTACTGTGTTCCTAATGATTATCATGTATGAATGTGTTGCAGGCATCTTGCATACTATATTCTTTCATCGAACCCTCACTCTTGTTCGGCCCAAGGATGTTGACTGTGACCTCTTTGAGATCACATATGTGAGTATTACTGAATAGCTGCAGTAACTCTATCTCCTCCATGTATTTGGTGTTGTAGACAATATTACTTAGCTCCAAGATATATGCTGCTGTGTTCCACGATATTATTTGACCTGCTCCAACTAAAAGAGCCATCTTTGATGTTATTTGTGTTTGTGTGGTCAGGTTCAATGTGGACTTGCGGAATTAGAAAAGGAGGTCGATGAAAAGATCAACCAGTTCATTGCTTGGGCCGAAAATCATCCAAATCGGAAAAGCCAGGTTGTTCGATAAGGCTGAACAACATATTTCTACTATTTGCATGTTTTTATGATTATCGTTTTAACACCTGTTAGCTGAATATCAGGTGTGCCTCTCGTTCTTTGATGAGAAGAGCAAGCACCCAGGCTGGTTCAGCAGCAAGGCTGAGAGGGTTTATTGGGAACAATGGTTCATCAATTTGCATGTCACAAGCCCTAAAGGACAAGGCAAATCGCGTGGCTCCAAAGCGCCAGCAAATACTAAAGGTAGTTCCATGTTTATAAATAGATTCATTTTCATGGCTCCTCGCTAGCGCTCATACCCAGGTTGAGGGTTTGTGTCTCCCTGCTCCCCGCCACTCCGGACTCGTAGGAATATTTTGTTGGGAAACGTAGCATGCAATTTCAAAAAATTTCCTACGCTCACGCAAGATCTATCTAGGAGATGCATAGCAACAAGGGGGGAGAGTGTGTCTACGTACTCTCGTAGACCGAAAGCGGAAGCATTTGACAACGCGGTTGTTGTGGTTGAACTTCTTCTCGTTTCAACCGATCAAGCACCGAACGTACGGCACCTCCGAGTTCTGCACACGTTCAGCTCGATGACGTCCCTCGAACTCTTGATCCAGCAAAGTGTCGAGGAAGTAGATGAGTTCCGTCAGCACGACGGCGTGGTGACGGTGATGGTGAAGTGATCCGTGCAGGGCTTCGCCTAAGCACTACGAGAATACGACCGGAGGCGTAAACTGTGGAGGGGGGCGCCGCACATGGCTAACAATTGTTTGTGTGTGCTCTAGGCGCCCCCTCCCCACGTATATATAGGTGGGAGGGGGAGGGGAGCAGCCTTGGGGCGCCCCAAGTAGGAGGAATCCTACTTGGGGCCCCAGTCCAATTCGGCCCCCCCTTCCTTATTAACCGAAGAGGAAAGGAAAGAGAGGGGGGAGGGAAGGAAGGGGGAGGCCGAATCCTCCCCTTTTCTTCTCCCTTCTCCTCTTTCCTTCTCCTCCTATTTCGGCCCATATGGGGGCGCAGCAGCCCCTGCTGGCTGCTGTGTTTTCCCTCTTGGCCCATTAGGCCCATATCTTTTGCCGGGGGTGCCCGGAACCCCTTCCGGTGACCCGATATGTACCCGGTACCCTCCGGAACACTTCTGGTGTCCGAATACCATCGTCCTATATATCAATCTTTACCTCTCGACCATTTCGAGACTCTTCGTCATGTCCGTGATCTCATCCGGGACTTCGAATAACATTCGGTTACCAAATCACATAACTCATATAATACAAAATCGTCATCGAACGTTAAGCGTGCGGACTCTACGGGTTCGAGAACTATGTAGACATGACCGAGACACTTCTCTGGTCAATAACCGATAGCGGAACCTGGATGCTCATATTGGCTCCTACATATTCTACGAAGATCTTTATCGGTCGAACCGTTATGACAACATACATTATTCCCTTTGTCCATCGGTATGTTATTTGCCCGAGATTCGATCGTCGGTATCTTCATACCTAGTTCAATCTCGTTACCGGCAAGTCTCTTTACTCGTCCGTAATACATCATCCTGTAACTAACTCATTAGTCACTTTGCTTGCAAGGCTTCTTATGATGTGCATTACCGAGAAGGCCCAGAGATACCTCTCCGATACTCGGAGTGACAAATCCTAATCTCGATCTATGCCAACCCAACAGACAGCTTCGGAGATACTTGTAGAGCATCTTTATAATCACCCAGTTACGTTGTGACGTTTGATAGCACACAAGGCATTCCTCCGGTATCCGGGAGTTGCATAATCTCATAGTCGAAGGAATATGTATTTGACATGAAGAAAGCAGTAGCAATAAAACTGAACGATCATTATGCTAAGCTAACGGATGGGTCTTGTCCATCACATCATTCTCCTCCCGTTGTCAAATGACAACTCATGTCCATGGTTAGGAAACCTTAACCATCTTTGATCAACGAGCTAGTCAAGTAGAGGCTCACTAGGGACACAGTGTTTGTCTATGTATTCACACATGTATTTAGGTTTCTGATCAATACAATTCTAGCATGAATAATAAACATTTATCATGAATAAGAAAATATAAAATAACAACTTTATTATTGCCTCTAGGGCATATTTCCTTCATAGTTTTGCTAATTATGCCATCTTCAGGATGGTATTGCTTATGAACATATAACAAATAAGTTATAACTTGTTGTTAACCTGCGATGATTTGTGCCCTCAGGACAAGCATTGGAAGAGACCAGCTCAAGACGTGATGCGCTGAGCTTGCTGATCCAAGAAGTCCTGTTCCAGATCATTAAATACGCCAATGAGAAAAAAGACCATATTCCTCCAATCTCTGACAGAATATTCAATCATGAGATTTTGGTCCCCAGGTGCGTCCAGTTTTATACCTCACTATTTTAGTGGGCAACCTCCTTCGATACCGAGTAGTCTCTGCAAGTTTGTTGGGATTATTTCATCACTATCTGAATCTCCAGGTGACACCTTTTCCTTGGACGTGTGTTCACAGCTCTTCTGATTCTGTATTCGGGTGGAACGCCGACGTTCTTTGGAGGGCATTGAGTAGTGGACATTCGTACTCACTGAACTGAAGATCTTTGTTAGAAACTGCACTAAACGAAGATGTTGGTATCGGTGTGCTACCTTTCACGGTGATAAGACGTTGCCCGTTTCTCACCTCTCCGTTGATCGTTTGGTTATAAGATGTCGTCAGAGCTGCTGACTCATGGAAGCAATGTTGTGTACAGAATAATGTAGAACTACCAGTGAACTGACTTTGTTACCCATCCAATCATGTAATTCCCACTTGTTTAGCTGTAAATATTTCTCTTGACAATCTGTGTCCAAAAAATATTATCTTACGCAGATGTAAAAAATATGTGTATTCAGGATGTTATGTGCAGTGGCGTTTATTCAGTGTGCTGACACAAGGAAAAAAACTGGAGTGGGAGGCTGTTTTGACTGATCAAATTGTCACTTTTTAGAGTGGATAAAACACATTTTGCATTAGGAATTTTTGCTTTGAGATGGTGAAATAGGGAGAATGTATCATGTTAAAAGTTCACAAAAAGAAATTGAGTACGTACAAATAGCATGCATCTAACATGTCACAAATTTCTATTATTATAAGTTAAACTCAACTTGAGACAAAAACAACAAATTTAGCTAAGGTAGTGTTTAAGAAGCCGATTCTTAGCCTGCTTTAAATAATAGTAATAACTATAACTATTTACTATTCATAGAATGATTTGTCCTTTCTACTTCTCTAGATGTGAGTTTAATTTGTAATAGAATTTTTGTGACATGACAAAGGTATAATGTGCTTATGTACATTTTGATTTTTATAAATTTTCAAACATTTTTGCATAACTTTACAACACCGGTTTGCACAACCCCCAATGCACATGTTATAGATTTTTCTAGCTAGATTACTAAACCATGGAAGTTCAAACACATCGGAATCAATCCCCATTGTGCACGAGAGCTTAGGGGGACGAACAAAATTCCACTTCCATCTCCATGACGACAGGGAAATAATGGAGGGAAAACCGCATCAATCCGATCTAGCCACCCGCCGAGCTTATTGGGGGAGTTCTCATTGAATCAACCTCCGGTAGGTATCATTAAAAATGGAAGACAACTCTAAGAAGTGAAAGATGGTAGCTATCATAAAAAATGGAAGACAACCCTAAGAAGTGAAAGATGCCCACTGGATGTAGCTCACGAGCACCGGTGACAAGCTCCAAAACAACATAAAAGCCAGGTGCCACTAAGGCAATCCCTAACCTAGACCTAGGCATATTATATACATCAACGACCTACCCTCCTCTCCTACCCCGACTACAGTCGATGACGCTGTCAGAGGAGGAGAATGGGAGAGGAGCCGTGGAACTACGTTTCCACTCTTGAGGAGCGCAATGATATGTATCGCCTGTAGCGAGCGCTACGGTCGAATCGCCCATAGGCACTCCAACTTGGGCCGACTCATTAGGCGCTAATCTATGCAGGGCGGGCAACAACGAACCGGTTTTAGAAAGCTTCTGGAACCTTCCGCCTGATTCTGAGAAGATTCTAGAAGTTTTTTTCTTTTTCCGCAATTTCGATTTCCTTCCTGTTTTTTAGTTTATGTGTTTCCTTTTTTTAAAATGTGTGAACATTATTGCAAATTCAAGAACATATTTTTTGAATGATTTTTTAAAATCCATGAACATTCTTGAAATATTTTTTCAAATGCTTGAACATTTTTTGAATCCCCAACGTTTTTTTGGGTTCGTGATCATTTTTTGAAATCGTGGACTATCTTTAATCACGAACATGTTTTGAGTTCGTGAATTTTGTTTGAATTCGTGAATTTATTGAATTTGTGAATACTTCAAGTCCATGAATATTTTTAAAATTGGCAAAGCGAGCATAATTTTTTTTTGGAGCACGATTTTAGGCCTAGAGCCCAAAGCATCAGAACCGATGCGGCCCAACAAACCCACTAACCCAAACACAGAACACGGCCCCCAAACTCTCAGCCCGCCTTACCCGCTCGTTAAACCCGCCGCGATTCATCACACACGAGTACACGCGTGGTGCGTGATACACGACCACGTGGCAGCAAGAATCCTGTCTTCCGATGAAGAGGAGCAAATGCCCCCGCCTCCCACTGCCCCAACTGCACAAGCACCCGGCACGCACCACCACGACGACCCCACCTGCAAAAAATGCCACCCGAGCCGAGCGAGGCCCATGTCGTCGCCACGCCCGACGGCTCGCTCGCTCGGCGCGCCCAGTGCAGACCACAGCGGCGGAGCCCACCGCCCGTCTTAAACCCACCCCACCACCCCGCTCTCGGTCGCAGTCTCCAGCAGTGACCCACACGGCCACACCCCTCGCGGCTCAGCTCACACGTCGCCATCGTCAGTAACCGCACCCCACCGCCCCTCCCGCAAAAAACCAACGGCTCCCCGCGCCGCGCGCCTCCCCCAGTCCCCGCCCCACTGACCAACGATGGTCGCCGCCGCCGCCGCCCGCAAGCGCTCCCGCTCCCGCTCCCGCCTGGCGCCCCGCTCGCCGCCGCCGCAGCTGACGGCGCTGGCCACGTCGGTGTCCCTGGCGCTGCGCTTTGCGTCGGACCGCGACCTGCTGCTGCGGCCGTCCCAGGCGCTGGCGCTCGACCCGCTCCTGCTCGCCGCGGCGCGGGCCGTGTCCCGCCTCCTGGCGCTGCTCCCGCTCCACCTCCAGACCATCACGCTCACCTCGCTCTCGCTCTCCCCGCCCACGCCGCCGCCCTCGCTCCCCTCCTCCTGGTTCCTCCGCCTCGTCTCCGCCTCCCCCGCCCTCCCGGACTCCGCCTGGCGCGACGCCTTCCGCATGTCCCGCCCCGCCTTCTACGCGCTCCTCCGCTCCCTCGCGCTCCCCGACCCCGCCAACCCCGCCGCCGCATCCTCCTCCCTCGCGCTGCCGGCCGACCACAAGCTCGGCGCCGCGCTCTACCGCCTCGCGCACGCCGCTTCGGCCTCCCGTCGCCCGCCGCCGCGGCCCGCGCCTTCTACGAGGTCTGCCGCGCCGTCGCGGACCGCCTGGCCGCCCTGCTCGACCTCGCCGCGCCCGACCGCATCTCCCGCGCCGTCCCGGGCTTCTGCGCGCTCTCCCTCCCCAACTGCTGCGGCGCGCTCGGGTACGCGCGCTTCGGGGGCGCCGCGGTCACCGCGCAGGCGCTGGTCGACGCCGAGGGCCGCTTCCTGGACGTCTCCGTCGGCTGGGACCCGTCCGAGGCGCCGCCGGAGGTCCTCCCGCGGACCAAGCTCTACACCTCGCAGTCGCTCGTGCTCGCCAACGCGCCCCACGGGGAGCTCATCGGCGGCTCCGTGCCGCGCTACTTCCTGGCGCCGGCCTGCTGCCCGCTGCTCCCCTGGCTCGTCACGCCCTACAGGGACGCCGGCGACGACGGCATGTCCAAGGAGCGCATCTTCAACAATGTGCACGCGCAGGGGGCGCGGCTGGTGAGGAGAGCGTTCGGCCAGGTGCGCGCGCGGTGGCAGCTCCTGGAGGAGTGCTGGAAGGGCGAGTGCCAGGAGGCGCTGCCGTACGTCGTGGTCGCCGGCTGCCTGCTGCACAATTTTCTCATCAAGTGCGGCGAGCCGATGCCCGACGCGGCGGCTCCGGTGGACGCCGGCGCCGACGCGTTTGCGGACTTGGAGGGGGAGAATGACAAGGAAGGGGAGAGGATCCGGGATGTTCTCGCCGTGCATTTGAGAGGTTGCTTGGATCCTGGGGACTTATTTTAGTCTGACTAAAAATAGTCTTCTAAAAGCCTAAAGTTCCAAGCACTCCTGATTAAAGAGAGGCTAAAATTAGTCTTGAGACTAAATTTTTTTAGTCAGGGGTACCTCTACTAAAATATGGATTAGTTCTCTTTCCTCATTTAACTCCTCTCCTTTAACACATGCGAGTTCTCGATTGAAGGGTTTGGAGGATAATAAATGCTCATTAACTTGATTTTAGTCTCTTTAGTATTTGGATCCAAGCATGGGTGAGGTTAGCAAGTTTTAGTCCCACTACTTTTAGTCATGAGACTAAAACGTATCCAATCACTCTCTGAGCTTGGTGAGCCGTACCCAGTGAGCTAGTGAGCAATTTGTGTGTGCTCTGCAGTTTTTCTTAGTAGTGTACATATTAGAGGGTGCTTGGATACGTTTTAGTCTCATGACTAAAAGTAGTGGGACTAAGACTTGCTAGCCTCACCCATGCTTGGATCCAAATACTAAAGAGACTAAAATCAAGTTAATGAGCATTTATTATCCTCCAAACCCTTCAATTCAGAACTCGTATGTGTTAAAGGAGAGGAGTTAAATGAGAAGAGAGAGGACTAATTCACATTTTAGTAGGGGTACCCCTGACAAAAAAAATTTAGTCTCAAGACTAGTTTTAGCCCCTCTTTAGTCAGGGGTGGTTGGAACTTTAGCCTCTTAAAGAGACTATCTTTAGTCAGACTAAAATAAGTCCCTTGGATCTAAGCACCCTCTTAGTACGAGTGATGCTGAGCTTCTACCGGAGCTGCCTCTGTTCTAATGCTGTACTCTTGTCGATTCAGTTGATTTTCAGCGTAGCGCGATGAATGAAATTGCCATGTCTGGTGTTTGTAGTCTCACATAGTCATATGTCTCCATTTGTTATTTTAGAGCAAAAGGCTCACGCTCCCTTCCATGGCACTCGGCTTAAGCTCCATCAGAGCAGCTACAACCGGATCCTCCCCAAACGATGCGGGAGTACAAAATCGCCATTCAACCGGACCCTCCAAAGCCAACCCAAATCTTACGTGTTGTCCAGCCCATATGTGAGGTGTTTTCAAGATGCCCGGGCGCATCCATCACGTCGGATCTGACGGGTCGGACCTACTCCAAATTCGTTCCAAATTGATCAAGATCATCAATCAACTACCCTCCTCTTGTGTCCATCGTCTTCCTCCATCCTTGCTCCCCGTTTGTGCTGTCGTGCTCGCCCGGCGTCCTCGATGTTGACGTCGAGTACCCCATTCCCCACCGCCGCCCACAATGAGGGCTCTCTTCAACATACATGGTCCACCGTCCAAGAGAGCGCCAACAATTTTTGCGGTTTCCATTCACAAGTGGTCGGACGGAATCAAAGTGTCATTGGAGTCAATAGACATGTAAGTTTAACTTGCTTCACATTGCCATCATTTGTATTTCGAGCTTTGTTTGTTGCATTGTTTTGAGTGATTCGTGTTAACCTAATTGGGGTCGGCAGCCACTTTGTACAAACCAACTGAGGGCAAGTCATTCACTTTGTCCCATTGTTGGTTGAAATTGAATGACAAACCGAGGTGGCAACTCGTCCTTTGATGAGATTAAAGAAAATCCATCAAGAAGATGAAGAAAAACAATGGCTCAAGCTCCCCACAATCTACTGGATTGGGTGATGACGAGCAAAGTGGAGGGGTGGATGTACAAATGACTGTGCCAAAGAGGAACCATCAGGTGATGGCAAACAAGTTAGAGGAGAGGGTTGCGTGTGACGGCTCAACAAGTAAAATTAATGCCCGACACATGGACGCTCATTTTTTCGACAAAGAGAAAGAGGAGAGGTGCAAGATCTTCTTGGGTGTGCAAAGGGAAATGATGGAGTTCGACCAGGAGAGGGTGAAAGATGTGACGCCCCCGGCTTAATCGTGCACTAATCATACACGCAAATGCACACAATCAAGCCTAAGGACTCACGGGAAGATATCACAACACAAACTCTAAAACATAAATAAAGTCATACAAGCTTTATATTACAAGCCAGGGCCTCGAGGGCTCGAATACATAGCTCGATGGCATACAAGCGTCAGCAGAAGCATCAGATATCTGAGTACAGATATAAAAGAAAGACAGAAAGGCCTTTAAAAAGTCAGGGCAAAACAAAAGCTACGATCGAAAGGCGCAGGCCTCCTGCCTGGGACCCTCCGAACCTACTCCTGGTCGCCGGCCAGCTCGTAGTAGCCACCACCCTCGGGGTAGTAGTAGAAGTCGTCGACAGGGCAGCTGGCTCCGGGGCTCCGTCATCTGGTTGCATCAAACGGGGGGAGAAAAAGAAAGCAAAGCAACCGTGAGTACTCATCCGAAGTACTCAGCAAGCAAGGATCTACACTACATATGCAACATTATCAAAGAAAGGCTGTATATGTGGACTGGGCTGCAGAAATGCCAAAATAGAGGTAAGGCCTAGTCCTATCGAAGACTAGCATCTTCAGCGGTCTTGCAGCAATAGAAGAGAGTAGATCAGCATAGTATAAAGTAGTAGTAATGTTATCCACCACACCCAGAGATCCTTCCTCGACTCCCTGCGAGAAAGCAATCCCAGAGCCATACAGTCATCAACCCTGCCCAGAGATCCTTTGTCGACTCCCTGCGAGAAAGCAATCCCAGAGCCATACAGTCATCAACCCCGCCTGGAGATCCTTTGTCGACTCCCTGCGAGAAAGCAATCCCAGAGCCACACATCCAGGTCTCATCTCAAGTTCTAGTTGTATCGATCGGGATACAACTCCGAGTGTCCGTTACCGTAGGACAGGCTATCGATAGATGTTTTCTTCCCTGCAGTGGTGCATCATCTTACCCACCACGCTCTCTTAACTCCGGCCGGACACACTTTCCTGGGTCATGCCCGGCCTCGGCCAAACGATACACCGCAACCCTACCTACAGCTCAGCAGAGAGGTCCCTGTCGGTCTATATCCTAAGCGCTCAGGGGTCATGGGCCATCGCCATGTGCACTCCGGGTCGTTGCGAGCAGGGCGAACCAGGCTCCACCACTACAGGATGGTGCCGGCCCAGCCGTGCCGCCAGGCTGAACTAGACGTCTGACAGAGCTTTCGGCTGATGCTACGATGCAGAGTGCCCATAACTATTCCCGCGTGATGGTTAGTGCTATCCGGCCAAAGGCCGGCTTGGATCAAATATCCAAATCGTTAGTGGATTAGGGGCTTGCGGTAACGAGCAGAGACTCACGATCGATGTGACCCCGTCACCCCGTCTCGAGGACTTACTGCAAGGACTAAGAATGCCCGGCCGCGCCTCGTAAATATCTCACGGGTAACTTCCTGGTCAACCCGACATCCCATCATTCGCGGGTACCTCTCAGGGTTGACCCGCCTTTCCAAGTAACAGTAGTACAGTCCAAGTATCCGTGTGTCCATAACATCAGGGGAATCCGAGGTATCACCCTCGTTGGATTCCTACTCGATGTAACTGTCAAGGTGAACTCGGAGGAATCACCCTCGATGGGTTCACACTTGAGGTGTTGCACAACAGCGTCGTTATCGGAAGTGGTGAAGGAGGAATCACCCTCGAGGATCACGATCGATGAACTAACCTACAAGGTTAACATTAGAAGTGCTGGCGAGGTATCACCCTCGGCACTCGATAGTAACCCAATAGTGTCGTATAACTAAGGGGGGTGATGTGCGGTGCTGGGGCCTGGTTGTCGAGTCTTCCGATGATCCAGCGGGGCAACCGAGACAAGTGGGGTCACTAGGTCTCTATCCAGCCTGTACTAAACAGTTTAGGATAAGCAGGTAAGGTATCAATAGCAGGTTACAATAAACAGGCTATGCATCAGAATAGGATAAACAGTAGCAGCAGCATTTCAAATGCAAGCATGAGAGAGAAAGAATAGGCGATATCGGTATGCTCAAGGGGGGGGGGGGTGCTTGCCTGGTTGCTCGGCGGCAAAGGCAAGGTCGTCAACGGTGTCGTCGGGCTCCTGAGCTGCGTCGGTCTCGGGAACTGCGTCTGTAGCGGGGTCTACCGAGAGAGAAGAGGGGGAGGAAACAATAAATACAACGCAAACAGATGCATGACATGGTAATAAACGGTGCTAGGTGTGATCTAACGCGGTACTACACGATACTGGTGAAGGGGGAAACATCCGGGAAAGTATTCCCGGTGTTAGGCATTTTCGGACAGACGAACCGGAGGGGGATTGTTGCATGTTCGCTATGCTAGGGACGTGTGGCGAACGAACGGACTGCATATTCAGATTCGTCTCGTCGTTCTGAGCAACTTTCATGTACAAAGTATTTTCATTTGAGTTACGGTTTATTTTATATTAATTTATAAAGATTTAATCATTTTCTTGGATTAATATTATTCGAAAATATATATTGCGTCAGCATGACGTCGACATGAAGTCAGTGGTCAAAGATGACCGTTGACCGGTCAAACTGACGTGTGGGGTCGTTCTGTCATAGACCTAACTAATTAACATATTTAATTTAACTAATCTAGTTAATTAGGTTAACTAATCAAAATTAATTAAGTTAATTAAGTAATTAATTAATTGATTACTTTAATTTTTGATTTTTGATTATTATCATATATATATATATATATATATATATATATATATAACCAGGGGGCTGGGCCCCACTGGTCAGTGGGCCAAAAGGCCTTAGCGGGCGCGCGGGTGCAGTGGGCAGCGGGCGCTAGCAAGCCCGTCGCGACCGCTGCGGGGGACGGCAACGGCGGGACAGGCACTGGCAGCGGGGCAACGGCGCCAGCGCCAGGGGAGGGCGGAGTGGCGCCGGCCAGGGGGGCGGCGACGAGCGCGGCGGCGGCGGCGCGGGCGAGGGGCATGGCCCCGGGCAGCGACCCGATGGGTGCGATTGGGAGCGGCAGGCCATGGCGGGGCAGGGAGGGGCGAAGTCGGGGTGGGGCAGTGCGCGCGGGCGAGCGGCGGCTGCGGCTGAAGCTGGGCGAGGGGCGCGGGCTCATCAGGCGGGGCGCGGCGAGCACCGCGAGCAGGGGCGCGGCACGGGCGGGCGGCGCGCACAGGGTGCGACTGCGGCGAGGGCAGAAGCGGACGGCGCGAGCGCCAGGCGGGGCGGGACCGCTGTGAGCGCGGCCGGGGCGATGCAGCACGTGGCCGACATGGCCGTGGCGAGCGCGGGCAGGCGCGGTGGCTGCGCGCGGTGGGCACGGGGTGACGGGGACGGAGGAGGAGAGGAGAGGGGCGCGGCTCACCCCGTTGCAGGGGATCGGGGGTCGGCAAGGCATGATGAAGCCCTTGGGGGAGAGACGGGGAGGCGTGGCGGTCCGGCGAGGGGCGACGGGGGCGGCTCCGGCGACGGGGTCGGAGGGGACGGTGTCGTCGTGGTCGATCCCCCCCCGATCCAGATCGGGGGCAGAGGAGGAGTAGGCGACGTGGGGGGGGGGAGTGGGGTGGCTCGGGGGTGGGTTACGGGGGGTGGGGGGGTTAAGCAGGGGCGAAGTGGGCCAGCCGGTTGGGTGGGATGGGCCGAGGCCCATGGGGAGCCGGGGGGGGGGGTTTCTTTTGTTTTGTTTTCTTTTCATCTTTTTCTATTTCTTTTCTTAACTACTGTTTTGCTAATTGTTAGGCCTCCAACTGAGCTTTGTAAAATGGGTTAGTTGGTTCAAATATTATAGTGCAATATTACCTACCACCAAAAACTAGTTTGGGTAAAATATAATTTCATATTTAACTTAGATTAGATAAAAGGTTATTAACTGTTGCTGTTAGCCACTGTTTTAATTATTTTTGAGCACTTAAACAATTTATAAAAGGATGATTTCTCCACCAATATTTTCTATGGATCATTTGTCACAGTTTGCACATTTTAGTTTTGGCATTTTGAAAACTTTTAATTTTGACTTTAATTTAAATTCGAATCTTGAATTGGTTTGAAACAACGTGGGACCTAGCAACAGTAAGAGTGACGACATGGCATCATTAGCAGGGGATTACTGTAGCTTAATTATCCGGGCGTTACAAATCTCCTCCACTACAAGAAATCTCGTCCCGAGATTTAAGGGGTGGAGTAAGGGGGAAGGGATTTGATTACGAAATTCTAACGGGTCTTCTCGGCCTTGGTTGCTCTTCTCGAAGAGGTCCATCCATTACGTCGATGTCTTCATTTCTTTGCTTCTGGTCATCATGATGAAGTCGTCATCCTTTCTTCGGGGTCTTCATCGTACTTGCAAATAGGTAAGGGGCAGCTTGACAACGATAGGATGATAGAAGGGGTAATCATATGGGATTATCCCATGAATGAACTCATGAGTATCTCTCGAGTTGAACAAATGAAACACATCGAGAGCAAGAAGGTACAATAAGAAGTCTCAAGCGGATAGACAATCGTCCGATGTGTGAAACAGAGTGTGAAAAGGGGTTCAGAGCAACGAGAATAAGTATTGCGTCTGAAACCAGAATAGATCACTAGGAATGTGGCTCGTGAATTACATACGAAGCCAAGCGTGAGGAATAACTCTAGAAACAGGGGTGTATAGGTGAGTCAGGTTACGATCCTGTGGAACTGTGGGTTATGGGCCCACCATGTGAGTTAAAAGTAGAAAGGGGCACTGACATCTTTCACGGTCATGATAGCAAGGCAGGTCAGAGGATAGCCTGTCAGTTATGTTGGCAACGACGTTGGTACCAAGGGCGAGGGACGAAGAGAACCATTTTCCTGCTCGTGGAATGAGGCGGATCAATAGGCAAAGTTCTCGTCCATCGGTGGTTACCGGAATGTCATCAACAATAGTAACAAGGTCTCACTGACAAGGTTGTCCATCGAAGTGTTTTATAAGCAGGGAATTATTTCTGCTTATATCATATAGATCACAAGAAAAGTTAAACAAACCAATGGAAAGGAAAAATGATTAATTGATTATTCAAATTACCCAATGGGAAGGAAGATGTGTTTACACACAAGAACTAGGAGTATATCCTTTCCCAAGGAAAAGCGGAGCACGATATACATGATAGGACAGCAAGTTCAAAAGTATTTAGACAAAGGGGCGAGGGAAGAATCATGATATTACCCACACAACGGGGTGTGGATAACAGATCAAGAAACATGTAGCATTGCGCTTCCACATGTTCTCAATGATATTCGGAATACCACAGTCATGCTTCGAGGTAGAAATAACATGGTGTTTCAAGTAAAGATAATGGTGAAGCGAAAGGTTATTGGATCCACAGGTACGACACAAGATCGAAATCAAGTTTGTTGTTCGAGGTGGAATGATAAGATGAGGAAGATCGACATAAGCTTTGCTCATCGTCAAAAAGTTGTGTTCCGGGAATAAGGACCAGGTAGCACGGTTAGGATTAGCACGATAATGATATAGCCGATCAGGCTACGAATGATGCGATGGAGTATCATCCCAATAAGAATTCACAAGAGGTAGTGCAATGACACAATATCCTCGAGATAACAGGGGCAATACTTGTAGGTAGATCAGAATAGAGGTTGGACAGATGAAATGATCTGCAAAAGACAAGTATAGTAACTTGTCCGGGAAATGGGATTAAGGATAAGCTATGGTCGTATCCATGACTATAAATGATCAAACTACCGATACAAGATGAACTTATAACAAGGGGTAATTATTTTTACGAGCAACTTCCATGATAAGTTCTCCATCGGGTCCATGGGCATGAACACAAAGGTTCAAGGTCGACTCCCACTTCTTCAATGCATAACCTTTCATTCATTCCTTGTTTTCGAAGAGATTGTAGTGCGGAAGATTTATCTGGTGAAGCACCAGAAGAGTATGACTCGCATAACTTTTGAGTTCACACGGATTAGGGAAAGCATAGGTTCAACCCATTGGGGGCATCTTTGGAACATATACCACTAACTTCCAGAGCATATAACATCAGCTCAATATCAGAGCATGGTTGACAATAAGCAGAGGATACAATTTACTGAAGGCAATATGTATCAGGGGAAGAGCGCACGAGATTATGAATATGAAGGACATTGCCGGATAATAATCCAACAAAGGATTCAACGGTCCTCAATGGATCTGATGTGAGTATCAGTACTCAATCAGAGGAAGGGAAGAATGCAAAGGCATCAGATTACAGAAACAGCTGAATAATTCGACGTTCAAGTTGAAGGGAACTAGGTGGACAATCAATTGCAACATGATTGGCCGAGAACCAAGTCATGTCCAAAATGACGTCTGAGCCGGAAGGATGAATTCTAAGAATCGACAGATGATAAGGATTACATATGGATTTAACCATAATGCAGGTAGACAAGACTTTCGAGAGCAATAGGCTGCAGAGGATCTTCGGGAGATCAAATTGCATTTCAATGTGTTCTGGAAAGCACTTGAATAACTGGGGATGAACGGACCCCGTATAAATATTAGGATTTATACATAGGTGTGTTCAGGCGGAAAGAAACTGCAAGGTAGTAGGTTCAGAGAATTCCTGAAATGTCAGATAGTATTTTGATATGTCGGATGGAATCCGGGAGTAACTGAAATGAATAGAAGAACAACGAGTGTAAGTAGTTATCCATCAGGGTTTATCGGTGGTAGGGAATTGCAAAGACGGCGAGTACAAGAGTCTCGGGAAGTCAATGTAGAGTATCGTCGGAATCTTCGGATGTAGCAAGCGATCATCTGGAATGACGGGGCTCTCCGAGAGAAAGTGGTTACGAGAACCTAATGTCTGAGTTAGTAAAATCTTTTAATCCGAATAGACGAGAGATCAGAGTCCCAGAGTATAGACGAGGAATAAAAGATACTAATACCTCCCAATGGCGACGTGGGCCCGTAAGCCACACAGTCATGTTAGTAAAACAGTTTTGGACCACTAGACTCAACTTCGGCCAAGGAGTTGGAAAGGGGGGTTCCTACAGGCAGTTGGCTCTGATACCAACTTGTGACGCCCCCGGCTTAATCGTGCACTAATCATACACGCAAATGCACACAATCAAGCCTAAGGACTCACGGGAAGATATCACAACACAACTCTAAAACATAAAAAAAGTCATACAAGCTTTATATTACAAGCCAGGGCCTCGAGGGCTCGAATACATAGCTCGATGGCATACAAGCATCAGCGGAAGCATCAGATATCTGAGTACAGATATAAAAGAAAGACAGAAAGGCCTTTAAAAAGGCGGGGCAAAACAAAAGCTACGATCGAAAGGCGCAGGCCTCCTGCCTGGGACCCTCTGAACCTACTCCTGGTCACCGGCCAGCTCGTAGTAGTCACCACCCTCAGGGTAGTAGTAGAAGTCGTCGACGGGGCAGCTGGCTCCGGGGCTTCGTCATCTGGTTGCATCAAACGGATATGGGGAGAAAAAGAAAGCAAAGCAACCATGAGTTCTCATCCGAAGTACTCAGCAAGCAAGGATCTACACTACATATGCAACATTATCAAAGAAAGGCTGTATATGTGGACTGGGCTGCAGAAATGCCAGAATAGAGGTAAGGCCTAGTCCTATCGAAGACTAGCATCTTCAGCGGTCTTGCAGCAATAAAAGAGAGTAGATCAGCACAGTATAAAGTAGTAGTAATGTTATCCACCTCACCCAGAGATCCTTCCTCGACTCCCTGCGAGAAAGCAATCCCAGAGCCATACAATCATCAACCCCGCCCAGAGATCCTTTCTCGACTCCCTGCGAGAAAGCAATCCCAGAGCCATACAGTCATCAACCCCACCCAGAGATCCTTTCTCGACTCCCTGCGAGAAAGCAATCCCAGAGCCACACATCCAGGTCTCATCTCAAGTTCTAGTTGTATCGATCGGGATACAACTCCGAGTGTCCGTTACCGTAGGACAGGCTATCGATAGATGTTTTCTTCCCTGCAGGGGTATACCATCTTACCCACCACGCTCGCTTAACTTCGGCCGGACACACTTTCCTGGGTCATGCCCGGTCTTGGCCAAACGATACACCGCAACCCTACCTACAGCTCAGCAGAGAGGTCCCCGTTGGTCTATATCCTAAGCGCCCAGGGGTCATGGGCCATCGCCCTGTGCACTCCAGGTCGTTGCGAGCAGGGCGAACCAGGCTCCACCACTACAGGATGGTGCCGGCCCAACCGTGCCGCCAGGCTGAACTGGACATCTGACAGAGCTTTCGGCTGATGCTACGATGCAGAGTGCCCATAACTATTCCCGCGTGATGGTTAGTGCTATCCGGCCAAAGGCCGGCTCGGATCAAATATCCAAATCGTTAGTGGATTAGGGGCTTGCGGTAACGAGCAGAGACTCATGATCGATGTGACCCCGTCGCCCCGTCTCGAGGACTTGCTGCAAGGGCTAAGAATGCCCGGCCGCGCCTCGTAAATATCTCATGGGTAACTTCCTGGTCAACCCGACATCCCATCATTCGCGGGTACCTCTTAGGGTCGACCCGTCTTTCCAAGTAACAGTAGTATAGTCCAAGTATCCGTGTCTCCATAACATCAGGGGAATCTGAGGTATCACCCTCGTTGGATTCCTACTCGATGTAACTTTCAAGGTGAACTCGGAGGAATCACCCTCGATGGGTTCACACTTGAGATGTTGCACGACAGCGTCGTTATCGGAAGTGGTGAAGGAGGAATCACCCTCGAGGATCACGATCGATGAACTAACCTACAAGGTTAACATTAGAAGTGCTGGCGAGGTATCTCCCTCGGCACTCGATAGTAACCCAGTATTGTCGTACAACTAAGGGGGGTGATGTGCGGTGCTGGGGCCTGGTTGTCGAGTCTTCAGATGATCCAGCGGGGCAACCGGGACAAGTGGGTTCACTAGGTCTCTATCCAGCCTATACTAAACAGTTTAGGATAAGCAGGTAAGGTATCAATAGCAGGTTACAATAAAACAGGCTATGCATCAGAATAGGATAAACAGTAGCAGCAACATTTCTAATGCAAGCATGAGAGAGAAAGAATAGGCGATATCGGTATGCTCAAGGGGGGGTGCTTGCCTGGTTGCTCGGCGGCAAAGGCAAGGTCGTCAACGGTGTCGTCGGGCTCCTGAGCTGCGTCGGTCTCGGGAACTGCGTCTGTAGCGGGGTCTACCGAGAGAGAAGAGGGGGAGGAAACAATAAATACAACGCAAACAGATGCATGACATGGTAATAAACGGTGCTAGGTGTGATCTAACACGGTACTACGCGATACTGGTGAAGGGGGAAACATCCGGGAAAGTATTCCCGGTGCTAGGCATTTTCGGGCAGACGAACCGGAGGGGGATTGTTGCATGTTCGCTATGCTAGGGACGTGTGGCGGACGAACGGACTGCGTATTCGGATTCGTCTCGTCGTTCTGAGCAACTTTCATGTACAAAGTATTTTCATCTGAGTTACGGTTTATTTTATATTAATTTATAAAGATTTAATCATTTTTTTGGATTAATATTATTCGAAAATATATATTGCGTCAGCATGACGTCAGCGGTCAAAGTTGACCGTTGACCGGTCAAACTGATGTGTGGGGTCGTTCTGTCATAGACCTAACTAATTAACAGATTTAATTTAACTAATCTAGTTAATTAGGTTAACTAATCAAAATTAATTAAGTTAATTAAGTAAGTAATTAATTGATTACTTTAATTTTTGATTATTTATTATATAATCTAATATATATAATTTATATATATTATATATATATATATATATATATATCTATATATATAATATTATTAATAATATATATATATATATATTATATATATATATATAACCAGGGGCTGGGCCCCACTGGTCAGTGGGCCAAAAGGCCTTAGCGGGCGCGCGGGTGCAGTGGGCAGCAGGCGCTGGCAAGCCCGTTGCGACCGCTGCGGGGGACGGCGACGGCGGGACGGGCACTGGCAGCGGGGCAACGGCGCCAGTGCCAGGGGAGAGTGGAGTAGCGCCGGCCAGGGGGGCGGCGACGAGCGCGGCGGCAGCGCGGGCGAGGGGCATGGCCCCGGGCAGCGACCCGGTGGGTGCCGACGGGCGCGATTGGGAGCGGCAGGCCATGGCAGGGTAGGAAGGGGCGAAGTCGGGGTGGGGTCACGGGCGCGCGGGCCGGCGAGGCAGCAGCAGCGCCGGCGAGGCGGGGCAGCGCGCGCGGGCGAGCGGCGGCTGCGGCTGAAGCGGGGCGAGGGGCGCGGGCTCGGCAGGCGGGGCGCGGCGAGCACCGCGAGCAGGGGTGCGGCACAGGCGGGCGGCGCGCACAGGGTGCGGCTGCGGCGAGGGCAGAAGCGGACGGCGCGAGCGCCAGGCGGGGCGGGGCCGCTGTGAGCGCGGCCGGGGCGATGCAGCGCATGGCCGACGTGGCCGTGGCGAGCGCGGGCGGGCGCGGTGGCTGCTCGCGGTGGGCACGGGGTGACGGGGACGGAGGAGGAGAGGAGAGGGGCGCGGCTCACCCCGTTGCAGGGGATCGGGGGTCGGCGAGGCACGATGAAGCCCTTGGGGGAGAGACGGGGAGGCGTGGCGGTCCGGCGAGGGCATCCGGCGAGGGGCGACGGGGGCGGCTCCGGCGACGGGGTCGGAGGGGACGGCGTCGTCGCAGTCGATCCCCCCCCGATACTGATCTGGGCAGAGGAGAGTAGGCGACGTGGGGGGGGGGGATGGTTGGCTCGGGGGTTAGGGTTACGTGGGTGGGGGGGGGGGGGGGTTAAGCAGGGGCGAAGTGGGCCAGCCGGTTGGGTGGGATGGGCCGAGGCCCATGGGAGCCGGGGGGGGGGGGGGGTTTCTTTTGTTTTGTTTTCTTTTCATCTTTTTCTATTTCTTTTCTTAACTACTGTTTTGCTAATTGTTAGGCCTCCAACTGAGTTTTGTAAAATGGGTTAGTTGGTTCAAATATTACAGTGCAATATTACCTACCACCAAAAACTAGTTTTGGTAAAATATAATTTCATATTTAACTTAGATTAAATAAAAGGTTATTAACTGTTGCTGTTAGCCACTGTTTTAATTATTTTTGAGCACTTAGACAATTTATAAAAGGATGATTTCTCCACCAATATTTTCTATGGATTATTTGTCACAGTTTGCACATTTTAGTTTTGACATTTTGAAAACTTTTAATTTTGACTTTAATTTAAATTCGAATCTTGAATTGGTTTGAAACAACGTGGGACCTAGCAACAGTAAGAGTGACGACATGGCATCATTAGCAGGGGATTACTATAGCTTAATTATTCGGGCGTTACAAAAGAGAAGTTGAAAACATTGAGAGGGAGAATATGGAATTGGAGAAGAAAGAGAATATGAAAAATAGGAGCTTGAAAAGGCAGCGACAATGCAAGGAATTGAGAGAGAGAGGATCATGTTACATGACACTAGCCTCTTGGACGAAGAAGGTAAAACATGATTGATCAACATGAGGAAGAGGATCAACAAGCGCAACAATGGAGACATTTGAATCATTCTCCTATCTATGTATGAATTGTTGACTTTTATTTTGTCATGTGTTGAATTGTGGTTTATTTTGCTTTGTCGAATCGTGATGAATTGGTGCTATATGATGAACGTGCATTGCACGAATATTAGGATTTGGATATTAGGGGCGTGGTTGTCTGGGAGGGCAAATGAGAGGACGTCCGGTGCTATCAGCGAACACGTTCGTACGTGCCTACAAACATTTTGAGGGTCGGCTTTGTCCAGTCCGGCTGTAGATGCTCTTGCAAGCCCTAACATGCCACCAAAAAGAACGACTTGTAATCTGAAAGAACAAGAGCCATATCCTACATTTGTTCTGCCTCATGTTTTATGAAAAAGGAGCAATAAAAGGCTGGCTCTGATTTTTTAATAAAGCCACAAACGACCAAGTACAAACGATCGATGCCGGGACACTGGCTAACAATATATGCTCACAGAAGAAGGGAAAGACAACACCCAAACACTAAAGAGAGCGACATCTACAAGCATATGACAAGATATTGTTGGAAATTGGCATGTTTTACGATGGCTTCAAACAATGCAACAAAAATAAAGTATCTTTAACATCACCTATATGCACTAATTTACAGATCGTTGCTCAGTCACGTAAGGAAACGTATGTGTTAACATATATGAGTAAGTTTTGTCCGCCGGAATGTAGGACAAAACTTAACACTTGTCTTCAGTTTCTCCAGTGCAACTATGCACCTCAGACATCCAACTCAAAAGTGTCTGTGTCAAGCGAACCACAGAAAACAGTAGCAGAAAAAGAAGATGAAAACCAATATTTTACGTGAAAACCCCACATGTTGGGGCGAAAACTGTGGTCCGAAGCTACCCAAATATTCTTCCACTATAATCAAATATGGAATACAACAAGATCTTATCTAGATAACACTAGAGGCCCCCATACACCAAGATCTCTCAATCTTGGATGACAACAACAAGATTTGGGGCTCAAGAGCTAGGCATTGGAACAATAACAACAAAGATGGTGGAATCACAATTTCAAGGAGACATGATAGCGGGTCTGGTCTTCACAACCTTGGGGAGAAGACCCCTTTGGTCTTCCTACAATCTTCCTCTATTTCCCTTTATCTCTTGGTTTTCTCTTATTCTTCTCCAATGAAGGATATCCTGATTTGCATCACATGGTGATGGCTGCTGGATAGGAAGATTAACCTCTACCTCTCTCCTTGTGCAAAGACCAAAATGACCCTAGGTCACAACCCTAATGGGTAGTGGGCTTTGGCATGACAGTTGGGCTGCCTAAAAGCTTCAAATTGGCATCTCCTCATAGCCCACATGAGAAGGATACCCTGATAAATCTCCCCCTTCGACTCATGATGGAGGCACTATAAAGCCTGCTACCTCGCAACATGCATGTAACTTATCAGATGGTGATATTTTGGTCATCATATTCGAACTACTCTTGTGAGTATGCATCTTCTCAAGTTATAACAACTTGAAACTCACAACATCTCTAATACAATGACACCTCACAATAATGTGCTTGGTTCAATAATGGTAGCTTGAATTCTTGGCAACATGAATAACACTTTGACTGTCACAAAAAATAACACATTTCTCTTGCTTCATGCCTAGCATCAACTGCGGCTATGCACTCAGCTTTTGTGGTTGATGTAGAAAAACATTTTGCAATCTTGATTGCCATGACACTACCCCCCCCCCCCTAAATAAGTCACCAAGTATCCAGAGGTTGACTTCCTTCAATCAATATCGCCAGCATAATCCGAACCTGTATACATGATCATGCCATTTTCCATTCTAGCTCTTCTGCCAAATTCTATTTCTTGGGAATATTCCTTTTCTACTAAAGGAATAAACCCTGTCTGCTCTTGGTTGTGAAGCAACCTATCTTTCTGCCTTGCCATAAATTCCCAAATTATTCTCATAAATTGTTTGGATCATAAATTCCCCAAATATGACAAAAACCCTTCTTTGCCCAGTTCAAAAATAATTCAGCAATATTCCTTTTCCATTCTGTCCAGAATGACACTGTTGAGAAGGAAGTGCCATTTCTATTTGCTTGATTGCTCCCAAACTTTTTGGGAACTCTTTCCTATCCATAGCATTGCCACATGCAAAGTTTTAACTTCATTTGCCTAGCCAATATTTTTCAGCTATTTTCCAAAGTTTCTGTCCAGATGGAAGCTTTGTGAAACAAGTGCTAGCTAGGCTTATCCAAATGAGTTAAAACTTTGCAAGCTCCTTTTTATGCTAAAATCATGACCCTCCACCAAATTTCAGCTCCATCCAACAATCTATCTGATCACCACTCCAAATCTTTGTTTCTGGCCACATTTTCTGTGTGTAAAGCAACTATAATTTATATTGCCTCATTATTGCTGAAAATTTACCAGAGCATGCTCCTACCCATAAAACTTGTCTCCACCAAGTTTAGGGTCATTTCATCAAGCAATGTTTCCTCCACAATTTTCACAAGTTTTTGAACAGAGGAGATCTATATGAAGGAAGTACCATTTTGACAAGTCCAAATGGTATGAAATTTTTATAGCATCTTCACATGTCCATTTCATCCTGCCACATCAAATTTCAGCTCAAGGCATTGCACCATGTGAGTGCACATCAATCTTTCTATTTCTGGACCATATTTGCTGTTGCAAAGCAACCATACTAAATATTGGTCCATTTCCTCTCAAACTTCACAGGACAGTAGTCCCTCCTACCCTAAACACCCCAGAAAGTAAGTTTTCCTCTTAACCCTTCTCATTTGACCACAACAATGTGGTCAAGTTTGATACAACAAACTTTCAGTGATCCCTCCCATCTCTCCTTTGTTTCTTTTGATGATCCATCAACTCATAGCTGTTCCAGGGAGTAAGAACAATAGGCTAGACATCTTTTTCCTAGCTCATGCATCCTATCCTTGCCATGTCACGTGGTGACTGCGTCTCTAGCATGCCTGAGCACGAGCTTTGGCTACAGAGGACGCGCTCTGCGCGTCGGGACGCGTCGGCCCGCGGCTTCCCGGTGAAGCCCGTGCGTCCGCAAGTGCCGAACCGCCTTCCCCTTCCTCTCACGTCGCTCTCCTATCCTCTGCCCTCTCCGAAACCACCTCGCCGGTGCTAGACGCCGAGCACCCATGGGCGCACTGTGACCCGCTCGTCCATGTGCGCGCTGCATCTTCTTCCTCCTCTCCCCTTGGCGCCATTCGCTGCCCCTGCCTCTCCTCACTCACCCGTCGCTCTCCATCCTCTCCCGCGAAGCATCCGGCCATCGCCAGAGCTGGTCCGCGCGCTGTGGCAGCTTGCGGTCACGGGTGCACTCGCCCGCCTATATAAGCTCGGCCCGACCTCGCCGTTCATCACCACTAAGCCTCCCTCTCTCTCAATCGTGTTCTGGAGCCCTAGAGCAAGCCTGGAGAGCTCTTCTCCTCCCACTCCGGTGAGGTGCTTCGCCACTCGGCCCTCTCCGGGGCCAGCTCGCTCCAGTGCCTCTCCGTCCTAGCCACCACCACCATCGTGTTTCTCTCACTCCATTGGTCCTCCTCAGCCTCTTCCCCGGCTCAATCGTCGTCGGGAACGCCGACCTCACCAGCGCCCGAAACTTGCAGCCGCCGGAGACGAAGGGCGCGACGCCATCCGGCCATCTCCTGGTGAGCTGCGGGTACAAGCATGACCGCCATCGAGCACCCGTTCGTTTCCCATCGTCGCCCATCGCCGCCATGGCCTCTACGTCGGTGAGCCGTCGCCTGTGAGCCGCCCCTCTCTGTTCCCTCTCTCTCTTTATAAACCTGCCAGGCCGGCCCCACTTGGCAGTCTCTCTATCCCCTCCCAAACCATTTTTAAGTGAAGGCGTAATCTGCCTTTACGCCTTCGACGTCACCCCCCTCCAGAGATTTTCTGTAATTCAAATAAATTCTATTTAAATTCAGTTTTGACCCAACTTTGACCCCGAATATCTCCTAAACTACAAGTCCAAATGAGCTAATTCTTTTTGCATTATTTTTCTTTTGAGCTCCTTTATTTTCTGGTAGAAGTTGACATTTTTCTCTGCTGTCTAGATTTTCTGGACAGAGAAAAATGCATTATGTGTTATTCTCAAAATCATTCAAAAATGTTTTCAGAGTGTTTTGTGTTGCTTGGTGAAGACCAGGAGCTTTCCATCCCTTTCTTGGAGAAAGGCAAGCCACACCCTCCATTTGCATGATTGCAATGCAATGTCATGGTTTAATTAATTAAATTGCTTAAAATATTGCATTAGCTACATATGATTTATTCATGGCATTTCTTGGAGTGATATGTTGATCTTGCTACTGCCATGATGTTGCTTGGATTTCTAGGACTAATGTTTTGCAGATTGAGGATGTCAGGTGGCCATTGGATTATTAGTGGCTATGCTTATTATTTTCATCATGATAGTATTTGATATTATGCTTTGGATTATTATTTTGGATTTGGTGCTATCATGTGGATATTAGGCTTACATCTTGTCATGGCTACTGGGATAGTAGTATCTCTTTCTGGATTCATCATAGTAGTTATTCTGCCACCCTCGGAGTTTTATGATATGGTTATGTTCTGCTTTGGATTATTTGTTGGATATTGCTATGATTTGGATTACAGGTGGATATGTGATATTGGAGTATCAGTTATCATCGATATTATCTTGGGGACAAATTCCGTCATTTCGTTGGTCAGGTGCCACCGAACCGGGCTTTTCTAGTGCAACCACATTTGCCTTTATGGGAAGGCCCTAATACGTTCTATTGTGATGCCTCTCGCCGGTGCCTCCCACTAAGGAAGGTTATGTGCGCGCGCTACCCTGATCAGGTAGGCGGTCATAAGCCTTGTGTGCCCGTGTTTGGTATTGAGCTCATGTCCCCGTTTGGCACCATTTTAGTTTTGCCATGACGGTGGCCGTTGGGTGTCCAGAGTGGCATCAGGGCCACCCATGACTTAGCCCAAAGGGGAGTTTTTCGGAGTGGCCAGGAGAGTGTCATGCAATAGATTGGTTTTGTCGGAACGCCGTTGGTCCACCCGAATGGGATCACGAGGCCATGGGTTCTGTGGTGTGGGTACAGTGTGCTAACCTCTGCAGAGTGTGTTTAAACTATCAATAGCCGCATCCTCGGTCATGGGCACAGTTCGTACTAGGTCACACCGGTCGATCAACACTCACGATGATGGACTGGCTTATTAGATTACTTATATATATAGATATGTGAGCAGTAACAGTTTGGCAGGATGCCGATGATGATGTGGGAATGATCTCGAGGATGATCATTCAGTTTGTGATGTGGTCACGTGGTGATCACATGGAGGTATTGATCACGAGGTGATCGAGGTGACTTATTGCTTGGCAGGATAGCCAAGAGTGAGATGGTTCTCGAGATCCGAGATGTTGGTTCATCAGTATTCTAGTAGTTTCATGTCATGCTTATATTTTGTTCCGCATCATAGTAGTTGTTTATAGCCTAATCTGTTAATGCTGTGTTATTGTTTTGCCTTGATGCTTTTGGTTGTTGTGAGCTTGCGAGTACATTCAAAGTACTCACCTGGCGTGTCATGCCAGTTTGTAGGTGAAGCTGTGATTGATTGCTTGACGTGGATACCGAGCGTGCGAGCTAGATCGTGTCCTAGCTAGAGTCCCTGCGGAGTGGAGTTCACCACCGCCATCGTTGTTCTGCTGCCGAGAGAGTTATTCCGCTGCTAGCATAGAGCTACCTTAGCAGGCGTCGTGTCGCTGAGCTGATGTGATCCTGTGTAACATCAGACCCTTGTACCTTTATCCTTTGTATTAAGAGCTGATTTGTTCTATGCTAAGCAGTGCCGTATTCCAGAAGACTTGTCTCTGGGCTGGAATACAGGGCATTCCGGTTTCCTCTGAGCCGAGGTGCCACAGGGCTTGGTATAAGAGCAGGTCTGGCTATAGGACGCCCTAGTCAGTGTGAGCGGTGTAAATCGGTAGTATAGAGCCTATTTGTTTGCTGCATTTGGTTGCTGCATTTGATTGTTGCATATCATCCATATAGACTTGTTATTTAGTTGCTAACGGTTTATCTTGTGAGTGTAGCTGGCATCGGTTCGGATCCACTACAGCTCAGCTCTACATTCCTCCAGTTCCCTTCTGCTCGGCATTGGTGTCATCTTTGTCCCAGTGGAGTGATGCCAAGTGATCAGGATGCCGTTCGCAGGGATGGTGTTCAGGTTTCATGCCGAGCTCTTTCCTCAGCGGCGTATCATTTCGGTGGTAGATATGCTTCTATCCCGGATCGTGCCTTTCATCTTGTCATGTTGGCAACCCTTACCGATCTTCGTTATCAGCAAAGGGCAATGCCAGCTGACCCAACTTTCCACTGTCACCCTATCCTTTCACCTATTCTGCGGACGAGTACGGTTCCCTGCTGTCCACTTGATGATAATGTGGCCGTGACCTTCGTGTTCTGCTACATGATCATCAGGTACGTCCTCTCTTCCGAGCTAGCCCAGGTTGTTACCTGGCTAAGCCAGCACTTGGGGTAGCTATGTTTACACCAATCCCTCCACACGTTGATTCGTCTTCGTGCACACCGTCATAGCATGTTAGATCGTAGTACCGGAGTTTCTACGGATTGTGTGATTAAGTAGGCATGCATATTGTTGTGCTTAGCAGTAATATGTGATCTTGTTTGTGTGTGTGTTTCAAATGCCTTTTAAGTGCTTTTGTTTGGTTGAGTTGCTTTATCTGCTTCTTTCTTTGGGCCTTCGGTGTTACCTTATTTCCCCTTATGAGAGTTGCTCATCAACCGACACCGGACTCGAAGAAGTAATGAAGATTTCAAACATTTGGAAGCTCAGCTAAACAGTATGGCATTCTCAAATTGACTGCAGTATGTTGGCAATATCTGCTCTGGAAACAAACAGTATCCTGGATTGAATATCAGCATCAAGTCTGCGTCAATTGTGCAAACTTTAAAGCAGAAGTGATCCAACCCGCAGGCAGACACGTCAGTTACAAGGCCAACGGTACAGTTTCAATCAAAGCCCAGCCTTCCTTCATACACTACCGGCTAAAGCTAATGATGCAAGGCTCCTCAACTTTCCTTAGTTTGATATATGGACAGCTTCTTGTCCAAGATACCTAGTCTTCCACAGCAAGCTACCTCGAGAAAAGCTTCTGGCACAAGGCAATGAATCTCGCTCGACAAGCATCTAGCGGAGAAGTTTCTCAGGTATGGAACCCAGCCTTCTCCAGCACGTTACCACGACCAAAAGCTTCGAGCGTAAGATATCGAGTCTTCTTCAGCAAGCTACTTGGATAGCTTCCAACACAAGACACCCAGCCTACTTCAGTACATCACTACACACCGATATCCGTGTTGCTACAAGATAGTACACAATGAGTTGGTAGTACATGACAATGAAGCTCAAGAATCAAATTTACAACAGTTTTATCAAACGTACAAAGCAGTCAAGGCACATGTCTGCCCCAAGGGATCAAGTATTCAGCTACATATTTTTACATATATATGATGAGCATGCAGCACAGGTCGGGAAAGTCACTTACATGAGGATTCAAGTATGTTCGAGCTAATCTACCTAAGGAAGGTAGAGATCTAACTATCTCATGGGTCATGCTTAAGAAAGTCTGAGGTACCTCACATGTGATGCAAGAATCGACAAGTTCTTAAACAGACACCGCAGAATCAGCAGTCTTGGCAATGGTCTCCAAGGTCAATTTTCCACGCACCCAACGAGGTGATGTCCTTCACCCGTGCCCTTCTTGTTATGATTGACAACAACGACGAGCTCTGTACCACTACATGCCCCATGTACCAGTCATGTTTATGAGAACCAAGGTCAGAAGTGAGAACAAGGTATGATGCCAGAGTATTACACCAACAACATCTACGGTCCAAGAGGTATCAAGGGCAGCTGTGACCAAGCCATTTCAGCAAGGGATTCTGACAAAAGAAATAATGGCAATCAAGGAGTAAAACTGGCAGCAAAGGTATGAAGACTCTTGCCCAACCGTCATGGTCCGGATATACAAGTCAGTTCAAGATCGCAACTCCATGGGAATCAACAAGGCCAAATACTCAGAGGCCTACCCTGGTTCATAAGGACCTTAGGTCCAACTAACTCGCTTGCCCGACGGCACATGATCAAGATTGTCAATATGGAATACCTATGTTTACTCTGTCAGATCCAAGATTCATTACCCATCGCAGCAGTTTGACTTCAGCAACTGTGTTAAAGACTCTCGTAGCCGATTATTACAGATGGATATATCGACAGCATGGGTAAGCCAAAGCTGAACACCCAGCTCAAGTCAGGTGTTTTCACTTATGGAATTGAATGCAAAGACATCCTGCCATGGAAAATATCTCCTCGTCAGAACAACCGCCAGTCCAGTCTTGAGATGCTACTGTTTGAGGCATGTCATAGCTATCAGGTCGTGTTCCTTCACCCCGGTCACGACCGAAGACCGTCAAATCTTTGGTAAAGGTTCATGTTCGAGACAAAGAAACAAACCAAGAAGAGCCTATACCACCTACCAACAATTCAGATTCCGTCAGGAGAAAGGCTATGATCCTCAACACTGATTGAACCCGGAAGACAGGCATTCATTTGAGTAACCCGACGGAAGAAATTAAAAGGTTTCCTGACCAAAGGAATATACTTGGGACATTGCTAGCAAATATGAGCGAATCAATGACATCATAAGGTTTGACATATGAGGAAAAGTCCCGTCAGATTTTGCGGAAAAGTGAAGCAAACAACCCGTGAACAAGGTAATCAGATCATGTGAAATCCAAGAGGGAACAACATATAAAGGAAAAGGATACCCGAGTTGGAAACGGTTTCCTTAAGTCATATTCCTACCTGTTCCCTGAGAAACCAAATCTCGAGGACGAGATTTCTTTAAGGGGGGAAGGTTTGTAACACCCTGGATTTTGGCCCTTTCTTTTTCTTTTGATTTTCATTTGGTTTTGGCTCTGCTTTTTCTTTCGGAGCAGTTCTTTGGACTTGAAACCTGGGAGATCTTCATTCTTTCCTCTCCCAAGTGGTTTATCACTCTCATATCTCTTCCAAGATCATGCCATTTTCCATTCTAGCCCTTCTGCCAAATTCTATTTCTTGGGAATATTCCTTTTCAACTAAAGGAATAAACCCTGTGTGCTCTTGGTTGTGAAGCAACCTATCTTTTTGCCTTGCCATAAATTCCCAAATTATTCTCATAAATTGTTTGGATCATATATTTCCCAAATATGACCAAACCCTTCTTTGCTCAGTTCAAAAATAATTCAGCAATATTCCTTTTCCATTCTGTCCAGAATGGCACTGTTGAGAAGGAAGTGTCATTTCTCTTTGCTTGATTGCTCCCAAACTTTTTGGGCACTCTTTCCTATCCATAGCATTGCCACATGAATAGTTTTAACTTCATTTGTCTAGCCAATATTTTTCAGCTATTTTCCAAAGTTCTGTCCAGATGGAAGCTTTGTGGAACAAGTGCTAGCTAGGCTTATCCAAATGAGTTGAAACTTTGCAAGCTCCTTTTTATGCTAAAATCATGACTCTCCACCAAATTTCAGCTCCATCCAATAATCTATCTGATCACCACTCCAAATCTTTGTTTTTGGCCACATTTTCTGTGTGTGAACCAACTATAATTTATATTGATTAATTATTGCTGAAAATTTACCAGAGCATGCTCCTACCCATAAAACTTGTCTCCACCAAGTGTGGGGTCATTTCATCAAGCCATGTTTCCTCCACAATTTTCACAAGTTTCTGGACAGAGGGGATCTATATGAAGGAAGTACCATTTTGGCAAGTCCAAATGGTATGAAATTTTTATAGCATCTTCATATGTCCATTTCATCCCGCCACACCAAATTTCAGCTCAAGGCATTGCACTATGTGAGTGCCACATCAATCTTTCTATTTCTGGACCATATTTGCTGTTGCAAATCAACCATACTAAATATTGGTCCATTTCCTCTCAAACTTCACATGACAGTAGTCCCTCCTACCCTAAACACCCCAGACAGCAAGTTTTCCTCTTAACCCTTCTCATTTGACCACAACAGTGTGGTCAAGTTTGATACGGCAAACTTTCAGTGATCCCTCCCATCTTTCCTTTGTTTCTTTTGATGATCCATCAACTCATAGCTGTTCCAGGATGTAAGAACAACATGATAGACATCCTTTTCCTAGATCATGCGTCCTATCCTTGCCATGTCACATGTTGACTGCGTCTCTGGCATGCCTGAGCACGCGCTCTGGCTGCAGAGGACGTGCTCTGCGCGTCGGGACACATCGGCCCGCGGCTCCCCGGCGAAGCCCGCGCGTCCGCAAGTGTCGAACCACCTTACCCTTCCTCTCACGTCGCTCTCCTATCCTCTGCCCCCTCCGGAACCACCTCGCCGATGCTAGACGCCAAGCACCCACGGGCGCACTATGACCCGCTCGTCCATGTGCGTGCTGCGTCTTCTTCCTCCTCTCCCCTTGGTGCCATTCGCTGCCCCTGCCTCTCCTCACTCACCCGTCGCTCTCCATCCTCTCCCGTGAAGCATCCGGCCATCGCCGGAGCTGGCCCGCGCGTTGTGGCAGCTTGCGATCACGGGTGCCCTCGCCCGCCTATATAAGCCCAGCCCGACCTCACTGTTCATCACCACTCAGCCTCCCTCTCTCTCAATTGTGTTTTGGAGCCCTAGAGCAAGCCCGGAGAGCTCTTCTCCTCCCACTCCGGTGAGGTGCTCCGCCGCTCAGCCCTCTTCGAGGCCAGCTCGCTCCAGTGCCTTGATGTCTACTACACAACTTGTTCTTGTAGACACGTGTTGGGCCTCCAAGCGCAGAGTTTTGTAGGACAGTAGCAATTTTCCCTCAAGTGGATGACCTAAGGTTTATCAATCCGTGGGAGGCGTAGGATGAAGATAGTCTCTCTCAAGCAACCCTGCAACCAAATAACAAAGAGTCTCTTGTGTCCCCAACACACCCAATACAATGGTAAATTGTATAGGTGCACTAGTTCGGCGAAGAGATGGTGATAAAAGTGTAGTATGGATAGTAGATATGAGTTTTTGTAGTGCGAACAATAAAAACAGCAAGGTAGTAAATAGTAAAACGGAGCACAAACGGTATTGCAATGATAGAAAATGAGGCCTAGGATACATACTTTCACTAGTGCAATCTCTCAACAATTCTAACATAGTTGGATCATATGATTATCCCTCAAAGTGCAATGAAGAATCACTCCCAAGTTCCTATTAGCGGAGAACATAAGATATAAATTGTTTGTAGGGTACGAAACCACCTCAAAGCTATTCTTTCCGATCGATCTATTGGGCTATCCCTATAAGTGTCACAAACAACCCTAGAGTTCGTACTAAAATAACACCATGTGACATACATCAACCAACTCTAATGTCACCAAGATACTCCAATGTCACCACAAGTATCCGTGAGTTGATTCTACGACATGCATCAAACAACTTCATGATCATAATATTCAATCCACACAAAGAACTACAAGGAGACCCCAAAGTTTCTATCGGAGAAAAGATAATAAAAATGTGCATCAACCCCTATGCATAGATTACCCCAATGTCACCTCGGGAATCCGCAAGTTGAGTGCCACAACATACATCAAGTGGATCAATATGATACCCCATTGTCACCTTGAGTATTCATACGCAAGACATATATCATGTGTTCCCAAGATCTGAATATTCAATCCGACAATAACAAAATTTCAAAGGGAAAATATTCAATTCATCACAACAAGGATGGAAAGGGGAGAAACATCACATGATCCATCTATATTAACAAAGCCCATGATACATCAAGATCGTGACATCTCAAGATCACGAGAGAGAGAGATATGAGACACATAGCTACTGGTACATACCCCTAACCTCGAGGGTGGACTACTCCCTCCTCATCATGGTGGCCGCCGGGATGATGAAGATGGCCTCCGGTGATGATTCCCCCCTCCGGCAGGGTGCCGGAACAGGGTCCAGATTGGTTTTCGGAGAGGCGTGCGGCGGCGGAGTCCAAGTTATAGGTTATCCATCGGAGGTTTCTATATATATGTCAATTTTTGGTGTTGGTTTCACGCGAAGGGGAGCCTCAGGGGGCCCACACAACACCGGGGCGCCACCCAAGGGGGGGCGCCCTGGTGTTGTGTGGGCACCCTGAGCATCTTCTGGTCCTTCCTTGAAGCTTCCTGGGGCTCTTTCCTTATATAAAAAATCGTCAAAAAGTTTCGTTGCATTTGGAGAACTTTCATTTCTGCACAAAAAATAACACCACGGTAGTTCTGCTGAAAACAGCGTCAGTCCGGGTTAGTTCTAATCAAATCATGCAAAAACAATATAGAATTGTTATAAACATGGCATGAATACTTCATAAATTATAGATACGTTGGAGACATATCAACATCCCCAAGCTTAATTCCTGCTCGTCCTCGAGTAGGTAAATGATAAAAGAAATAATTTATGAAGTGTGAATGCTAGCATAGTGCATAAGTTTGATCAATGATAATTTCAATCACTTTTCCTAGTATCATAACAACAACTTACTCTCATAAAACTCATCATGACCAAGTAGCAACTAATTCACGTGTTATGGTTCAAACAATGCATTCTGTTGAAACTCAACAACCTATGTTCTTAGTCACCTAGCAATTGCAATTCAACTTTATTCAACAAAGTCTAAGGAAGAGCTCCACATACTCAATTATCATTTAGTCTTCCAAGATTGCTACTACTCAAAGCATATTTTTAGAACAAATGGCATCCATCAAACACAGAGAAAGATAGGGGCATAATGTTTCACCTCCCAACTCATTTATCATAGAGATAATTGTCAACAATAATAATTCATGATCAAATATATTTGACTGGTCATATGTGCCTAGATCTTTCCCCACCACATGATGCTTGTCAACTAGAGAATAGGTTGGGAGAAGGAATTGACTCAACATGAAAGTAAATAGCATAAAATTAAATAACATGAAATAAAAGATAGGCCCTTCGCAGAGGGAAGCAGAGGAGAATATTTTTGGAATTAATAAAAAATATTGGCGAAAGAATCAACTGAAGGGGGTCCACCCATTGGCCACAAGCCAGGGGGCACGTCCCCCCTAGGGCGCGCCCTGGCGGCTTGTGGGCCCCACGGACCTTCTCCGACCCTATCTCCAACTCTATATATTCATATTCGGAGAGAAAAAAATCAAGGAGAAGAGTTCATCGCGTTTCACGATACGGAGCCGCCGCCACCTCCTGTTCTTCCTCGGGAGGACAGATCTGGAGTCCGTTTTGGGCTCCAGAGAGGGGAAATCGACGCCGTCGTCATCACCAACCATCCCCCATCACCAATTTCATGATGCTCACCGCCGTGCGTGAGTAATCCCATCGTAGGCTTGCTGGACGGTGATGGGTTGGATGAGATTTATCATGTAATCGAGTTAGTTTTGTTAGGGTTTGATCCCTAGTATCCACTATGTTCTGAGATTGATGTTGCTATGACTTTGCTATGCTTAATGCTTGTCACTAGGGCCCGAGTGCCATGATTTCAGATCTGAACCTATTATGTTTCCATGAATATATATGTGTTCTTGATCCTATCTTGCAAGTTGTAGACACCTATTACGAGTTATGATCCGCATCCCCCAGGGTGACAATAACCGGGATTCTTTCCGGTGATTACCGTAGTTTGAGGAGTTCATGTATTCACTAAGTGCTAATGCTTTGGTCTGGTTCTCTATTAAAAGGAGGCCTTAATATCCCTTAGTTTCCATTAGGACCCTGTTGCCACGGGAGGGTAGGACAAAAGATGTCATGCAAGTTCTTTTCCATAAGCACGTATGACTATATATGGAATACATGCCTACATTATATTGATGAATTGGAGCTAGTTCTATTTCACCCTATGTTATAACTGTTGCATGATGAATGCCATCCGACATAATTATCCATCGCTGATCCATTGCCTATGAGCTTCTCTCATATTGATCTTTGCTAAGTTACTTCTCCGTTGCTACTGTTACGATTACTACAAAACTGCTACTGTTACTTTTGCCACCGTTACCGTTACTTCCATACTACTTTGCTACTAAAAACTTTGCTGCAGATATTAAGTCTTTCAGGTGTGGTTGAATTGACAACTCAGCCGCTAATACTTGAGAATATTCTTTGGCTCCCCTTGTGTCAAATCAATAAATTTGGGTTGAATACTCTACCCTCGAAAACTGTTGCGATCCCCTATACTTGTGGGATATCAAGATCATGCGCTTTTTATTTTTGGATGCACAAACTCTTAATGCAAAGGAACATCACGTGATATTGCCCCTTGTGATAGCAACCTTTATTATGCAGTCCGTCGCTTTTATTGCTTTACCATCACAAGTTCGTGCCACGCTTATTTTCCCTTACAATAAAAGATCGTATTTAATTTAGGAGCAATTTTTATTGCTTTTTGCACCGATGACAACTTACTTGAAGGATCTTATTCAATCCATAGGTAGATATGGTGGACACTCATGGCAAGAAACTGGGTTTAAGGGTTTTTGGATGCACAAGTAGTATCTCTACTTAGTGCGGATTTTTGGCTAGCAAAAGATCCTAAGCAAGCACCACATGTTGGAGGATCCATAACAATATAACTTCTATGCAAATATACCCAAGCATAACTCATTACGTTGTCTTCCTTGTCCAACTTCAACTAATTTTCTCAAGTTTGAAAATAATTAATGAGTATTCACAATCATAAAAGATGTCCAAGATAATATATTTATATGTGAATGTTCTCTTCCTCATACTATTCATTCATGAATTGCTTGTATGACCAATATTGTGATTGTCAAGCTTCAAAAGATTTCACCATCTAAACCAAATGTGAAGCTACTACTAGGCATGATACAAGCATATGAAGCACATATAATTTCAACTTTATGATATTCAATTCTTTCACAATTTACTCATAGGATAAAAGTGAACCACAAGAGTAAATGACAAACTACTCCAAAAAGATATAAGTGAAGATCAAATGAGTAGTGAAACAACTAAGTAGCTATGTGAGGACACTCTCTCATTCAAAGATTTCAGATCTGAGTATCTTATTAAAACAGCAAACAAAAGGACACACCAAGTATAGCACAAATCATGTGAAGAAGTAAAAACTTATGCTCAAAGAAAACTGACCGATAGTTATTGAAGAAGAAAGGTGGGATGCCTACCGGGGCATCCCCAAGCTTAGTTTCTTGAGACTTATTGAAATATGAACTTGGGATGCCCTGGGCATCCCCAAGCTTGAGCTCTCGTGTCTCCTTAATTCCTCTCATATCACGGTTTTTCTAAATCTCAAAAACTTCATCCACATAAAACTCAACAAGAACTCGTGAGATAAGTTAGTATAGATCAATGCAAAACTTTATCATTTTCTACTGTAACAAATCACTAAAATTATAATTTAACATTGCATACTAAATGCCTCTGCATATTTAATACTCCCATCCTCAAATAGAACCATTAAACAAGCCAACATATGCAAACAATGCAAACATAACAGCAATCTGTCTAAACAGAACAGTCTGTAAAGAATGCAACAAGATCCATAATTAATTAACTCCAAAAATTCTGAAAATTTACCACGCTTTAGATAATTTATAAGAGCATTCTGTGTCAAAATTCAAGATTTATGACATACTTACTTTTCTAGGGAATTTTTTCACTAACAACAAACTTTCTGTTTTGAAACAGCAACTCATTCACTTGCAAATTGAGCATGGTAAAGGCTATACTTGACACTTCTATTAAAATAAAAGGTACAAAACATTATTATAAATAACAGCAATCAAATACAACTCAAATAAAAATGATGCTTCAAGCAAAACACATATCATGTGATGAATAAAAATATAGTCCCAAGTGAGGTTACCGATAATGTTGAAGACGAAAGAGGGGATGCCTTCCGGGGCATCCCCAAGCTTAGTTGCTTGGGTCTTCCTTGAATATTACCTTGGGGTGCCTTGTGCATCCCTAATATTAGGGTCTTTCCACTCCTCATTCTCCTCATATCGATATCTCACCCAAAACTTGAAAACTTCAATCACACAAAACTTAATGGAACTTCGTGAGATGGGTTAGTATGATGAACACAAATCATTCACTTAGGTACTGTCAAAGACAAGATCCATAATTATTCTCACATAAAACCTACTGTACTCTAACATTTCCACAATTTATATCAATTAATATAAGCTATTGAAATGCTAAAACAAGCAAACTGTGCAAACAAGGCAGATTCTGTCAAAAACATAACAGTCTGTAATGATGTGAACAATGACCATACTTCTGCAACACCAAAAATTCTGAAAAATTAGGAAAACGTGGGGAATTTGTATATAAACAATGTGTAAAAAATTCAGAAGCTTTTGACTCTCTGGTGATTTTTGAGAATTTCTGCACTGGGAGTAAAAGTTTCTGTTTTTGCACAGAATCAAGTCAACTATCATCCACACTATCCCAAAGGCATTACTTGGTACTTTATTGAAATAAAACATATAAAACATGATTAATACAGTAGCTTAATCATGTGAACACACAAAAACAGTAGGTAAAAATGTTTGGTTGTCTCCCAACAAGCACTTTTCTTTAATGCCTTTCAAGCTAGGCATGATGATTTCAATGATTCTCACATAAAAGATAAGAATTGAAACACAAAGAGAGCATCATGAAGCATATGGCTAGCACATTTAAGTCTAACCCACTTACTATGCATAGGGATTTTGTGAACAAATAATTTATTGGAGCAAGAATCAACTAGCATAGGAAAGCAAAACAAGCATGACTTCGAAACTTTCAACACATAGAGAGGAAACTTGATATTATTGCAATATGTAAAAGCATATGATCCTCTCTCATAATAATTTTTAGTAGCATCATGAATGAATTCAACAATATAACCATCACATAAAGCATTCTTTTCATGACCCACAAGCATAGAAAATTTGTTACTCTCCACATGAGCAAATTTCTTCTCATCAATTATAGTGGGAGTATCATAATAGTAATCATCACTCTTTTTCATAGCATAAGTATCATCACAATAATCATCATAAATAGGAGGCATGTTTTCATCATACCTTTTCTCATCAAAACGTGGGGGAGTAAAAATATCATCTTCATCAAACGTAGCATCCCCAAACTTGTGGCTTTGCACATCATTAGCATCATGGATATTCATAGAAAGCGTACTAACAATATTGCAATCATGCTCAACATTCAAATTACACATTTTATAGAATTCTTCTTCTATCAATTGAGCACAATTTTCTGCTCCATCATTTTCAAGAAAGACATTATAAAGATGCATAATATGAGGCAACCTCAAATCCATTTTTTTGTAGTTTTCTTTTTATAAAACCAAACTAGTGATAAAACAAGAAACTAAAAGATTCGATTACAAGATCTAAAGATATACCTTCAAGCACTCACCTCCCCGACAACGGTGCCAGAAAAGAGCTTGATGTCTACTACACAACTTGTTCTTGTAGACACGTGTTCAGCCTCCAAGCGCAGAGTTTTGTAGGATAGTAGCAATTTTCCCTCAAGTGGATGACCTAAGGTTTATCAATCCGTAGGAGGCGTCGGATGAAGATAGTCTCTCTCAAGCAACCCTGCAACCAAATAACAAAGAGTCTCTTGTGTCCCCAACACACCCAATACAATGGTAAATTGTATAGGTGCACTAGTTCGGCGAAGAGATGGTGATAAAAGTGTAGTATGGATAGTAGATATGAGTTTTTGTAGTGCGAACAATAAAAACAGCAAGGTAGTAAATAGTAAAATGGAGCACAAACGGTATTGCAATGATAGAAAATGAGGCCTACGATACATACTTTCACTAGTGCAATCTCTCAACAATGCTAACATAGTTGGATCATATGATTATCCCTCAAAGTGCAACAAAGAATCACTCCCAAGTTCCTATTAGCGGAGAACATAAGATAGAAATTGTTTGTAGGGTACGAAACCACCTCAAAGCTATTCTTTCCGATCGATCTATTGGGCTATCCCTGTAAGTGTCACAAACAGCCCTAGAGTTCGTACTAAAATAACACCATGTGACACACATCAACCAACTCTAATGTCACCTAGATACTCCAATGTCACCACAAGTATCCGTGAGTTGATTCTACGACATGCATCAAACAACTTCATGATCATAATATTCAATCCACACAAAGAACTACAAGGAGACCCCAAAGTTTCTATCGGAGAAAAGATAATAAAAACATGCATCAACCCCTATGCATAGATCACCCCAATGTCACCTCGGGAATCCGCAAGTTGAGTGCCACAACATAGATCAAGTGGCTCAATATGATACTCCATTGTCACCTTGAGTATTCATACGCAAGACATATATCATGTGTTCCCAAGATCTGAATATTCAATCCGACAATAACAAAACTTCAAAGGGAAAAGATTCAATTCATCACAACAATGATGGAGAGGGGAGAAACATCATATGATCCATCTATATTAACAAAGCCCATGATACATCAAGATCGTGACATCTCAAGATCACGAGAGAGAGAGAGAGAGAGATGAGACACATAGCTACTGGTACATACCCCTAACCTCGAGGGTGGACTACTCCCTCCTCATCATGGTGGCCGTCGGGATGATGAAGATGGCCTCCGGTGATGATTCCCCCCTCTGGCAGGGTGCCGGAACAGGGTCCAGATTGGTTTTCGGAGGATACAGAGGCGTGCGGTGGCGGAGTCCAAGTTCTAGGTTATCCATCGGAGGTTTCTATATATATGTGAATTTTTGGTGTTGGTTTCACGCAAAGGGGAGCCTCAGGGGGCCCACACAACACCGGGGCGCCACCCAAGGGGGGCGCCCTGGTGTTGTGTGGGCACCCTGAGCATCTTCTGGTCCTTCCTCGAAGATTCCTGGGGCTCTTTTCTTATATAAAAAATCGTCAAAAAGTTTTGTTGCATTCGGAGAATTTCATTCTGCACAAAAAACAACACCACGGTAGTTCTGCTGAAAACAACGTCAATCCGGGTTAGTTCTAATCAAATCATGCAAAAACAATATAGAATTGTTATAAACATGGAATGAATACTTCATAAATTATAGATACGTTAGAGACGTATCATGCCTTTCCGTCCCAGCCACCACCACCATCGTGTTTCTCTCACTCCACTGGTCCTCCTCAGCCTCTTCCACGGGTCAATCGTCGCCGAGAACGCCGACCTCGCCGGCGCCCAAAACTTGCAGCCGCCGGAGACGAAGGGCGCGACACCGTCTGGCCATCTCCTGGTGAGCTGCGGGTACGGGCTGACTGCCATTGAGCGCCCATCCGTTTCCCGCCGTCGTCCATCGCCGCCGTGGCCTCTACGCCGGTGAGCCGTCGTCGGTGAGCCGCCCCTCTCTGTTCCCTCTCTCTCTTTATAAACCTGCCAGACCGGTCCCACTTGTCAAACTCTCTATCCCCTCCCGAACCGTTTTTAAGTGAAGGCGTAATCTACCTTTACGCCTTCAACGTCACCCCCCTCCAGAGATTTTCTATAATTCAAATAAATTCTATTTAAATTCAGTTTTGACCCAACTTTGACCCTGAATAACTCCTAAACTACAAGTCCAAATGAGCTGATTCTTTTTGCATTATTTTTCTTTTGAGCTCCTTTATTTTTTGGTAGAAGTTGACATTTTTCTCTGCTGTCTAGATTTTCTGGACAGAGAAAAATGCATTATGTGTTATTCTCAAAATATTTCAAAAATGTTTTTCATAGTGTTTTGTGTTGCTTGGTGAAGACCAGGAGCTTTCCATCCCTTTCTTGGAGCAAGGTAAGCCACACCCTCCATTTGCATGATTGCAATGCAATGTCATGGTTTAATTAATTAAATTGCTTAAAATATTGCATTAGCTACATATGATTTATTCATGGCATTTCTTGGAGTGATATGTTGATCTTGCTACTGCCATGATGTTGCTTGGATTTCTAGGACTAATGTTTTGTAGCTTGAGGATGTCAGGTGGCCATTGGATTATTAGCGGCTATGCTTATTATTTTCATCATGATAGTATTTGATATTATGCTTTGGATTATTATTTTGGATTTGGTGCTATCATGTGGATATTAGGCTTACATCTTGTCATGGCTACAGGGATAGTAGTATCTCTTTTTGGATTCATCATAGTAGTTATTCTGCCACCCTCGGAGTTTTATGATATGGTTATGTTCTGCTTTGGATTATTTGTTGGATATTGCTATGATTTGGATTACAGGTGGATATGTGATATTGGAGTATCAGTTATCATCGATATTATCTTGGGGACAAATTCCGTCATTTTGTTGGTCAGGTGCCACCGAACCAGGCTTTTCCAGTGCAACCACATTTGCCTTTATGGGAAGGCCCTAATACGGTCTATTGTCATGCCTCTCGCCGGTGCCTCCCACTAGGGAAGGTTATGTGCGCGCGCTACCCTGATCAGGTAGGTGGTTATAAGCCTTGTGTGCCCGTGTTTGGTATTGAGCTCATGTCCCCATTTGGGACCATTTTAGTTTTTCCACGATAGTGGCCGTTGGGTGTCCAGAATGGCATCGGGGCCACCCATGACTTAGCCCAAAGGGGAGTTTGTCGGAGTGGCCGGGAGAGTGTCAGCAATAGATTGGTTTTGTCAGAACACCGTTGGTCCACCCGTATGGGATCACGAGGCCATGGGTTCTGTGGTGTGGGTACAGTGTGCTAACCTCTGCAGAGTGTGTTTAAACTATTGATAGCCGCGTCCTCGGTCATGGGCACAGTTCGTACTAGGTCACACCGGTCGATCAACACTCACGATGATGGAATGACTTATTAGATTACTTATATATATATCGATATGTGAGCAGTAACAGTTTGGCAGGATGCCGATGATGATGTGGGAATGATCTTGAGGATGATCATTCAGTTTGTGATGTGGTCACGCGGTGATCACATGGAGGTATTGATCACAAGGTGATCGAGGTGACTTATTGCTTGGCCGGATAGCCAAGAGTGAGATGGTTCTCGAGATCCGAGATGTTGGTTCATCAGTATTCTAATAGTTTCATGTCATGCTTATATTTTCTTCCGCATCATAGTAGTTGTTTATAGCTTAATCTGTTAATGCTGTGTTATTGTTTTGCCTTGATGCTTTTGGTGAGCTTGCGAGTACATTCAAAGTACTCACTTGGCGTGTCATGCCAGTTTGCAGGTGAAGCTGTGATTGATTGCTTGACGTCGATAGCGAGCGTGTGAGCTAGATCGTGTCCCAGCCAAAGTCCCTGCGGAGTGGAGTTCACCACCGCCGTCGTTGTTCCGCTGCCGAGAGAGTTATTCCGCTGCTAGCATAGAGCTACCTTAGCAGGCATAGTGTCGCCGAGCTAATGTGATCCTGTGTAACATCAGACCTTTGTACCTTTATCCTTTGTATTAAGAGCTGATTTGTTCTATGCCGAGTAGTGTCATATTCCAGAAGACTTGTCTCTGGGCTGGAATACGGGGTATTCCGGTTTCCTCTGAGCTGGGGTGCCACACCCTTGTAGACCGAAAGCATTAACGATCTAGAGATCGTGGTTGGCGAAGTCGTACTCGCGTCGCGATCTAATCCGATCCGAGCACCACACGTGTGACACCTCCGAGTTTAGCACACTTCCGGCTCAGTGATGTATCCTCCTTCTTGATCCAGAAAGAGAGGGGGAATAGGTAGATGAGATATGAACCAATATGACGGCGCGGTGGTGGTAATGGCAGCGGAACACCGACAGGGCTTCGCCAAGCGCTGACGGATCGAGGTGGAGGCTTATCGGGAGAGAGAGAGGAGGCTTGGGTTTGGTGTCTCCATCCCTTGCGCCCCCTCCCCACTATATATAGGGGTGTGGGAGGACTGGGGGCACAGCCCTAGACCCTCCTCCAAGGAGGGGAGGCGTCCAAGGGAGGAAACTAGCCTCCCAAAGTAAGTGGACTCCCTCCCACTTAGGGTTTCTCCTTCCCATGTGCATGGGCCTTATGGGGGCTAGTGCGCCTGGCCCAATAAGGCCAGGGTGCCCCCTACAACCCATGCACGCCCTAGGTGCTGGTGGAATCCACTTGTGGACTTCTGAAAGCTTCCCGGTACAATACCGAAAAAAGCAGTTTTTTCGGAACTCCGACAACAAATTTCTATATATAAATCTTTATGTCCGGACCATTCCAGAGCTCCTCATGATGTCCTGGATCCCATCCGAGACTCTGAACAACCTTAGAACTTTTCCATATGAATATCTCAATACTACCCTAGCGTTACTGAATGTTAAGCGTGCGACCCTACGGGTTCGGGAATATGCAGACATGACCGAGACTCTGCTCCGATCAATAACCAATATCAGAACCTGGATGCCCATATTGATTCCCACATATTCAATGAAGATCTTTACCGGTTGAACCATGATGTTGAGGATTCAGTTAATCCCGTATACAATTTCCTTTGTCCGGTGATATATTACTTGCCCGAGATCCGATCGTCGGTATCTCCATACCTAGTTCAATCTCGTAACCGACAAGTCTCTTTACTCGTTCCGTAATACAAGACCCCGTGACTAACTCATTAGCCACATTGCTAGCAAGATCTTTATGATGTTGTATTACCGAGAGGGCCCAGAGATATCTCTCCATCACACGGAGTGACAAATCCTAGTCTCGATCCATGCAACCCAACAGACACCTTCGGAGATACCTGTAGAGCACCTTTATGATCACCCAGTTACGAAGTGATGTTTGATAGCACACAAGGTATTCCTCTGGTATCCGGGAGTGACATGATCTCATGGTCTAAGGAGCTGATACTTGACATGAAGAAAGCTATAGCAATAAACTCAGTGATACGATCAAATGCTAAGCTTACGGTTGGGTCTTGTCCATCACATCATGCTCCTAATGATGTTATCCCGTTATCTAATGACAACTCATGTCTATGGTTAGGAAACCTTAACCATCTTGATCAACGAGCTAGTCTAATAGAGGCTCACTAGGGACATGGTATTCGTTTATGTATTCACACATGTATTTAAGTTTCTGATCAATACAATTATAGCATGAATAATAAACCTTTATCATGAACAAAGAAATATGATAATAACCAATTTATTATTGCCTCTAGGGCATATTTCCAATAGTCTCCCACTTGCACTAGAGTGAATAATCTAGTTTACATAGTTATGATTCTAACACCCATGGAGTCTTGGTGTTGATCATGTTTTGCTTGTGGAAGAGCTTTAGTCAACATGTTTGCCACATTCAGATCCGTATGTACTTTGCAAAGTTCTATGTCTCCATCCTTAACGTAATTACGAATGGAGTTGAAGCGGTGCTTGATGTGCTTGGTTCTCTTGCGAAACCTAGGCTCCTTGGCAATGGCAATGGCAATAGCTCCAGTGTTGTCACAAAAGATAGTCATTGGATCTGATGCACCAGGTATTACACCTAGATCAGATATGAACTCCTTCATCAGGACTCCTTCTTGTGCTGCTTCCGAAGCAGCTATATACTCTGCTTCCCATGTAGATCCCGCCACGACGCTCTGCTTGGAGCTGCACTAACTGGCCGCTCCACCATTCAATATAAATACGTATCCGGTTTGAGACTTAGAGTCATCCGGATCTGTGTCGAAGCTAGCATAGACATAACCCTTTACGATGAGCTCTTCGTCACCTCCATAAATGAGAAACATGTCCTTAGTCCTTTTTAGGTACTTCAGGATATTATTGACCGTTGTCCAGTGATCTACTCGTGGATCACTTTGGTACCTCACTGCCAGACTTATGGCAAGGCACACATCAGGTCTGGTACACAGCATGGCATACAGTATAGAGCCTATGGCTGAGGCATAGGGAATGACTTTCATCCTTTCTCTTTCTTCTGCCAGGGTCGGGCTTTGAGTCTTACTCAACTTCACACCTTGGAATATGCTACTTCTTGAGCTTGCGTTGGTTTTTCCCTTGAAGAGGAAAGGGTGATGCAGCAAAGTAGAGATAAGTATTTCCCTCAGTTTGAGAACCAAGGTATCAATCCAGTAGGAGACAATGCACAAATCACCGAATACCTGCACAAACAATCAAACAACTTGCACCCAACGCGATAAAGGGGTTGTCAATCCCTTCACGGTTATTTGCACAAGTGAGATCTGATAGAGATAGATAAACGATAAAGTAAATATTTTTGGTTTATAGATCGGAAAGTAAAAGATTGCAAAATAGTAGATCGGAAACTTGTATGATGGAAAGTAGAAGATTATATGATGGAAAATAGACCCGGGGGCCATAGGTTTCACTAGAGGCTTCTCTCAAGATAGAAAATAATACGGTGGGTGAACAAATTACTGCCGAGCAATTGATAGAAAAGCGCAAAGTTATGACGATATCTAAGGCAATGATCATGAATATAGGCATCACGTCCATGTCAAGTAGACCGATATGATTCTGCATCTACTACTATTACTCCACACATCGACCGCTATCCAGCATGCATATAGAGTATTAAGTTCATAAAGAACGGAGTAACGCATTAAGTAAGATGACATGATGTAGAGGAATTAACTCAAGCAATATGATGAAAACCCCATCTTTTTATCCTCGATGGCAACAATACAATACGTGCCTTGCTGCCCCTACTGTCACTGGGAAAGGACACCGCAAGATTGAACCCAAAGCTATGCACTTCTCCCATTGCAAGAAAAACCAATCTAGTTGGCCAAACCAAACCGATAGTTCAAAGAGAATTACAAAGATATCAAATCATGCATATAAGAATTCAGAGAAGATTCAAATAATATTCATAGATAAGCTGATCATAAATCCACAATTCATCGGATCTCGGCAAACACACCGCAAAAAGTTATTACATCGAATAGATCTCCAAGAACATCGAGGAGAACATGGTATTGAGAATCAAAGAGAGAGAGAGAAAAAGCCATCTAGCTACTAGCTATGGACCCGTAGGTCTGTGGTAAACTACTCACGCTTCATCGGAAGGGCAATGGTGTTGATGTAGAAGCCCTTCGTGATCGAATCCCCATCCGGTAGGGTGCCGGAAAAGGTCCCTAGATGAGATCTCATGGGTACAGAAGGTTGCGGTGGTGGAAAAGTGTTTTCGTGGATGCCTCTGGTGGTTTGGGGATATTTGGGAATATATAGGTGAAAGAATTAGGTCAGGAGGTGCACGGGGGGCCCACAAGGGTGGGGGGCGTGCCCTACCACCCTGGGCGCGCCCTCCGTCCTTGTGGCCGCCTCGTGGCTCCTCCGACTTCATCTCCAAGTCTCCTGGTTGTCTTCTGGTCCAAGAAAAATCATCGTGAAGGTTTTATTCCGTTTGGACTCCTTTTGGTATTCCTTTTCTGCGAAACTCAAAAACAAGGAAAAAACAGGAACTGGCACTGGGCTCTAGGTTAGTCCCAAAAATAATATAAAATAGCATATTAATGCATATAAAACATCCAAAACAGATAATATAATAGCATGGAACAATAAAAAATTATAGATACGTTGGAGACGTATCAGAATACAGTCAAGAACCCTTTCTTTGACTGATCCATTTTGAACTTATTCAAAACTTTGTCGAGGTATGTGCTTTGTGAAAGTCCTATTAGGCGTCTTGATCTATCTCTATAGATTTTGATGCCCAATATGTAAACAGCTTCACCGAGGTCTTTCAATGAAAAACTCTTATTCAAATATCCTTTTATGCTTTCCAGAAATTCTATATAAATTCCAATCAACAATATGTCATCCACATATAATATTAGAAATGCTATAGAGTTCCCACTCACTTTCTTGTAAATACAAGCTTCTCCGTAAGTTTGTACAAAACCAAAAGCTTTGATCACCTCATCAAAGCGAATATTCCAACTCTGAGATGCTTGCACCAGTTCATAGATGGACCACTGGAGCTTGCATACTTTGTTAGCATCCTTATGATCGACAAAACCTTCTTGTTGCATCATATACAACTCTTCCTTAAGAAACTCGTTAAGGAATGTCGTTTTGACGTCCATTTGCCAGATCTCATAATCATAAAATGCGGCAATGGCTAACATAATTCTAATAGACTTAAGCATCGCTACGGGTGAGAAGGTCTCATCGTAGTCAACCCATTGAACTTGTCGGAAACCTTTTGCGACAAGTCAAGCTTTATAGACGGTGACATTACCGCCAGCTTCTGTCTTCTTCTTAAATATCCATTTATTCTCAATGGCTTGCCGATCATCGGGCAAGTCCACCAAAGTCCATACTTTGTTCTCATAAATGGATCATATCTCGGATTTCATGGACTCAAGCCATTTTTTGGAATCCGGGCTCATCATAGCTTCTTCATAGTTCGTAGGTTCGCTGTTGTCTAACAACGTGACTTCCATGATTGGATTACTGTACCACTCTGGTGCTGAATGTTGATACGACCATTTTGCATCATGCTTTCCTACTATTATTTATAAAGTTTTTGGCCAATATAACACTTCATGGAGTATTTCTAATGTCGTTTCTCTCTTAATATGCAAGGTTTACACAAAGTGGGGGAATGCCGGCAGCTGGAATTCAGGGCCTGAAAAAGCTACAGTAGAGATACCTATTCTGCACATCTCCGAATGAGCTAAAATTTTATGGAGATTTATTTTGGAATATATAAAAAATACTGGGCCAGAAAGTTACCAGAGGAGAGCCACCAGGTGCCCACATGGCACCAGGGCGCGCCCCCGCGCCCTGGTGCCATGTGGGGCCCCTGGCCCACTTCTAGCTCCCTCCTTCTGGTATATAAGTCATTTTACCCTAAAACTTTTATGGGGAGACTTTCGGGACAAGGCGCCGCCGCCACGAGGCCGAACTAGAGTAGGAGCACTTTTGCTCTCCGGCGGAGCGATTCCGCTGGGGATACTTCCCTTCGGGGGGGGGGGGGATCGAAGCCTTCGTCATCACTAACAACCCTCTCATCATGGGAGGACCAATCTTCATCATCATCAACAACAGCACCATCTCATCTCAAACCCTAGTTCATCTCTTGTATTCAATCTTTCTATCAAAACCTCAGATTGGTACATGTGGGTTGCTAGTAGTGTTGATTACTTCTAGTAGTTGATACTAGTTGGTTTACTTGGTGAATTATTAAATGTTCAGATCCTTTATGTTATTCAATACCCCTCTGATCTTGAACATGATGATGATGTGTGAGTAGTTACTTTTGTTCTTGAGGACATGGGAGAAGTCTTGTCATAAGTAATCATGTGAACTTGGTATTTGTTCGATATTTTGATTATATGTATGTTGTGATTCTCTTAGTGGTGTCATGTGAACATCGACTACATGACACTTCACCATTTATGGGTCTAAGGGAATGCATTGTGGAGTAGTAATTAGATGATGGGTTGCTAGAGTGACAGAAACTTAAACCCCAGTTTATGCGCTATTCCGTTAGGGGCTGATTTGGATCCACACGTTTAATGCTATGGTTAGACTTTGTCTTAATTCTTCTTTCGTAGTTGCGGATGCTTGCGAGAGGGGGTAATCATAAGTGGGAGGCTTGTTCAAGTAAGAACAACACCCAAGCACCGGTCCACCCACATATCAAATCATCAAAGTAGCGAACGCGAATCAAACAAACATGGTGAAAGTGACTAGATGAAATTCCGGTGTGTCCTCAAGAACGTTTGCCTCATTAGAAGTACTTGTTTCGGCCTGTCCTTTGCACTAAAAAGGATTGGGCTACCTTGCTGCACCTTATTTACATTTGTTACTAGTTACTCGTTACAAATTATCTTGCTATCAAACTACCTGTTACCGCTTATTTCAGTGCTTGCAGAAATTACCTTACCAAAAACCGCTTGTCATTTCCTTCTGCTCCTCGTTGGGTTCGACACTCTTACTTATCGAAAGGACTATGATTGATCCCCTATACTTGTGAGCCATCAAGACTCTTTTCTGGCGCCGTTGCCGGGGAGTGAAGCGCCTTTGGTAAGGAAACATTTTTATTAAGTGCTGAAATTTATTGCTACTTGTCACTATGGAAACTAATCCTTTGAGAGGCTTGTTTGGGGTATCTTCACCTCGACTGGAAACACCAAGAGTTGTCTCTCCACCACCTATTGAGTCTACTGAAAATATTGCTTATGAAATTCCTCTTGGTTTGTGATACGTCTCCAACGTATCTATAATTTATGAAGTATTCATGCTACTATATTATCATTCTTGGATGTTTTACAATCATTTTATAGCAACTTTATATCATTTTTTGGGACTAACTTACTGACATAGTGCCCAGTGCCAGTTGCTGTTTTTTGCTTGTTTTTTACATCGCAGAAAATCAATACCAAACGGAGTCCAAATGCAGCGAAACTTTTTGTGGATTTTTTATGGACCAGAAGACATCCAATGGGCCAGAGTAGCACCTGGGGGGGGGGGGTGCCCCGAGGGGGGCACAACCCACCAGGGCGCGCCTGGGCCCCCAGGCGCGCCCCGGTGGGTTGTGCCCACCTCGGTGGCCTCCCGCACCCCCTCTTCGCCCTATAAATCATCAAATATTCCAAAAACCCTCGGGGTAACCCTAGATCAGAAGTTCTGCCGCCGCAAGGCTCTGTAGCCACGCAAAACCAATCTAGACCATGTTCCGGCACTCCGCCGGAGGGGGAAATCATCACCGGTGGCCATCTTCATCATCCCGGCGGCCACCACGATGAGGAGGGAGTAGTCCACCCTCGGGACTGAGGGTTTGTACTAGTAGCTATGTGTTTAATCTCTCTCTCTCTCTCTCTTGTGTTCTTGAGATGCACAATCTTGATGTATCGCGGGCTTCGTTAATATAGTCGGATCATATGATGTTTTCCCCTCTCTATCTTGTTGTGATGAATTGAGTTTTCCCTTTGAGATTTCATTTTATCGGATTGAATACTTTTATGGATTTGAGAGCACTTGATATATGTCTTGCATACGAATACCCGTGGTGACAATGGGGTATTATATTGATTCACTTGATATATGTTTTGGCACTCAACTCGCGGATTCCCGAGGTGACATTGGGGTAATCTATGCATAGGGGTTGATGCACATTCTTGTCTTTGTTTCTCCGGTAGAAATCTTGGGGCACTCTTTGAGGTTCTTTGTGTTGGATTGAGCATTACGAATCTGAATTTGCTTTGGTGTTATTTTAGTATGAACTCTTGGATAGATCGATCGGAAAGAGTAGCTTTGAGGTGGTTTCGTACCCTACAAACAATTTATCCTTATGTTCTCTGCTAGATAGGAACTTTGGAGTGATTCTTCATCGCACGTTGAGGGATGGTTATATGATCCAATTATATTAGCATTGTTGAGAGATTGCACTAGCGAAAGTACGGACCCTAGGCCTCATTTTCAAGCATTGCAATACTGTTTGTGCTCCATTTTATCAATTGCTACCTTGCTGTTTTTTATTGTTACTATTACAAAAATCAATATCTACTATCATTACTACACTTGTATCACCATCTCTTCGCCGAACTAGTGCACCTATATAATTTACCATTGTATTTGGTGTGTTGGGGACACAAGAGACTTTTTATTATTTGGTTGCAGGGTTGCTTGAGAGAGACCATCTTCATCCTATGCCTCCCACGAATTGATAAACCTTAGGTCATCCACTTGAGGGAAAATTGCTACTGTCCTACAAAACTCTGTGCTTGGAGGCCCAACACGTGTCTACAAGAATAAAGTTGTGTAGTAGACATCAAGCTCTTTTCTGGCGCCGTTGCCGGGGATGTGAGTGCTTGAAGGTATATCTTTAGATCTTGCAATGGAAGCTTTTAGTTTCTTGTTTTATCACTAGTTTGGTTTTATAATAGAAAACAAAAAAATAAAATGGAGATTGGGTTACCTCAGGTTGTCTTTATCTTTATAATGTCTATCTTGAGAATAAGGATTCTGATAATTGTGCTCAATTGCTAGAAAAAGAATTCAACAAAATTTATGGCATAAAAACGTTGGATGATGGGCATGATTGCAATATTGCTAGAATAAATTCTTTGAATATCCATGATGTTAATGATGATTGCATTAGTCATGATAATGATGTCTCCTATAAGAATGTCAATTTTTGCGGAGTGAATTGGGAGTGCAAATGCACACCAAAAAGGGAAGATAGATTTTGTAAGAAGCATAAATATTTAGAAACGAAAAAGTTGCAAGAGAGGCTAGATGATTGTGCTGAAAGATTTAAATTTTTTCGCCATCCTTGTGAACTTTGCAATGAACGTGGTCATTTAAATCTCCAATGCAATTTGTTTCATGATCAAATCGTGTCCAAAAATTGTGATAACTTGATTACCCTTGAGCATCATAAAGAGCTTAGTCTTCTTTTGGGGTATGAAGAAATGAAACGTATAACTGAGGGTATTCCAAAATTTAATCTCGAGAGATTTCTTGATTTTGATCTAGAGGAAATTTATATGTTTTGTGCGGTAAATTGCATTGAGAATCCTTATATTGCCAACTATCTAAAGACAAGAAAACAAATAGATTATGAAGAGAGTACTAATGAAAGGGAAAATATTTCCCAATACCCTCCTAGTGTTTATTATGATGAATCAGGTAACGAGGAGGAGCTTCCTATCCAATCAATCTCTTCAACAGGAAGCTTGAAAAAATTAATTAAACCCACACATGATGTGGTGAAGAAGAAGAAAAGCAGAAAGAAAAGAGGTAAAAAGGTATCTCTCCCAAATATTGTTGCTCCTATTATTATTGTGCCTCACGAAAATGAATCAAAAATAATTGTAGAAGATGATGCATTTGATGATGGCATTGCTTCTTTGTATTATGGCACAATGTCCGAGAGCACTATTTATGATGATTTTGTTATGCCTATTGCTTGTTGTCATAATTATGATTGGGAAGATAATGATACTTCTTATAATCTTGGAAATCTTTTTGGCACCAACTTGGGAAATTATGATGATAGCAATTGTTATACCGTTGGTGCTATTTAAACTTTTAATGATGAGAGTGATTATGTTTATGATATGCCAAGCCACAAGCTTGGGGATGCGATGCTTGATGAGAATGACATGTTTGAGAATTTATTTGCTGCAATTAATGTTTGTCCCAAGCTTGGGGATGATATGCTTAATGAAGATGATCTTTTTAGTCCCCCTACTTTGAATGATCAAATTTGCTATGATGATTGCATGCCTCCTATCTATGATGAGAACGAAGTTGCTACTTATGATGATTATTGTGATGACACTTATGTTATAAAAAGTAGTGATAATTATTGTCATAATTTTGATTATCCTTTTTCTGAACATTACTCTTTTAATGTGGAAACAATTTTTAGTATTCGAGTTTCATATGATACCCCCACTATTGTGAATGAAAATAAAATGGCTTATATGGAGAGTAATAAATTTTCTATGCTTTTGGATCATGAAAAGAATGCTTTATGTGATGGTTATATTGATGAATCTATTCATGATGCTACTGAAAATTATTATGAGAGAGGAACTTATGATTCATGATGCTCTTGTTATGTTTCAATCCTTATCTTTTATGCGAGCATCGTTGAACTCATCATGCCTAGCTAAAAGGCATTAAAGAAAAGTTCTTGTTGTGAGACAACCCAACACTTTTACCTACTGTTTTTGTGTGTTAACATGATTATGCTACTGTAGTAATCATGTTTTATAGCTTTTATTTCAATAAAGTGCCAAGTAAAGCCTTTGGGATAGTGTGGATGATAGTTGACTTGATTCTGTGCAAAAACAGAAACTTTTGTGCTCAGTCCAGGAATTTTGAAAATTCACTGGAACGTGATTTTGATCTGAATTTTTTACAGGTGATATATATACAAATTCTCTACGTTTTCCTAATTTTTCAGAATTTTTGGAGTAGCAGAAGTATGGTTGGAGTACAGATTATTACAGACTGTTCTGTTTTTTGACAGATTCTGTTTTCAATGCATAGTTTGCTTGTTTCTAGTTTCTATGGCTTATATTGATCAATATAAATTGTGGAAGTGATATTATACAGTAGGCATTGTGTGGAAACAATTATGAATCTTGTCTTTGACAGTACCAAAGTGAAATGGTTTGCTCTTTATCATGCTAACCTATCTCACGAAGTTCCGTTAAGTTTTGTGTGATTGAAGTTTTCAAGTTTTGGATGAGATGTCGATATGAGGAGAATAAGGAGTGACAATACCCTAAGATTGGGGATTCCCAAGGCATCCCCAAGGTAATATTCAAGGAAGATCCAAGAAACTAAGCTTGGGGATGCCCCGGAAGGCATCCCCTCTTTCGTCTCCAACATTATCGGTAACCTCACTTGGAGCTACATTTTTTTCGTCACATGATATGTGTTTTGCTTGGAGCATCATTTTCTTGTTAGGATTTGCTTGCTGTTATTTATAATAATGTTTTGCATCTTTATTTTCAATAAAAATGTCAAGGATAGCCTTTACCATGCTCATTTTGCAAGTATATGAGTTGCAGTTTCAAAACAGAAAGTTTATCGATGTTGCAAAAATTCTCGAGAAAAGTCAGAATGTGATAAAATGTTGAAACTTTTTGAACAATAAGCTCTGATAAATTTTCTACAGTTTGGTAAATTTTCATAATTTTTGGAGTTTAATAAGTATTGATACTCTTGCATTCTTTACAGACTGTGCTGTTTTGGCAGATTGCTGTTATGTTTGCATATGTTTGCTTGTTTAATGATTCTATTTGAGGATAGGAGTATTAAATATGCAGAGGCATTTAGTATGCAATTTTGAATAATAATTTTTTTGATTTTCTACAGTAGAGAATGATAAGGTTTTTGCATTGGTTTATACTAACTTATCTCACGAGTTCTTGTTGAGTTTTGTGTGTATGAAGTTTTTAAGATTTAGGGAAACCGTGATATAAAAGGAATTAAGGAGACACAAAAGCTCAAGCTTGGGGATGACCAAGGCACCCCAAGATAATATTTCAAGAAGTCTCAAGCATCTAAGCTTGGGGATGCCCCGGTAGGCATCCCACCTTTCTTCATCAACAATTACCGGTTAGTATCGGTTGAGCCTAAGTTTTTGCTTCTTCACTTGAGTTGTGCTATTCTTGGAATGTCATTTTGTTTTGTTTTACTTGTTGTTTTAATAAAATACTTAGATCTGAAAGTTTTTAAATAAGAGAGAGTCCTCAATTAGCTACCCCTTTACTTAACTACTCGCTTGATCTTCACTTATATCTTTTTGGAGGAGTTTGTCATTCACTCTTGTGCTTCACTTATATCCTATGAGTAAATTGTTGAATGAATTGAATATCATGAAGTTGAAATTATATGTTCATATCATGCCTAGTGGTAGCTTCACATTGGGTTTAGAAAGTGGAATCTTTTGAAGCTTGACAATCACAATATTGGTCATTCAAGCAATTCATGAATGATTACTATAAGGAAGAGAACTTTCACATGCAAATACACTATCTTGGAAATCTTTTGCGATTGTGAGCCCCCATCAAAATATTATATGCCAAAATTGTTGACGTTGGATAAGGAAGACAACGTAATGATTTATGTTTGTTCATATTCACATAGAAGTTATATTGTCATAGATCCTTCAACATGTGGTGCTTGCCCCCCATCTTTGATAGCCAAAAATTCCGCACCAAGTAGAGATACTACTTGTGCATCCAAAAACCCTTAAACCCAAATCTTATTTTCAAGAGTCCACCATACCTACCTAAGGATTGAGTAAGATCCTTCAAGTAAGTTGTCATCAGTGCAATAAGGCAATTAAAATTGCTTCTAAAAGTGTTAGATCATTTAGTGTAAGAGAAAATTGAGCGTTGTACGAACTTGTGATGGCAAAGAATCAAAGCGATAGACTGCATAATAAAGGTTGCTATCATAAGTGGCAATATAACGTGATGTTCTTTTGCACTAAGGGATTGAGCATACAAACAAAAAGCGCATGTCAACCTCTGCTTCCCTCTGCGAAGGGCCTACCTTTTACTTTTATGTATTTACTTTCATGCAAGAGTCAAAGTTTTTCTCTCTATTCCTTTTTATATTTCTCTTTTGGCAAGTATCATGTGGCAAGGAAAGATCTAGGCACATATATCCAGTTGGATATGGGTAGCATGAGTTATTATTGTTGACATCACCCTTGAGGTGAATACGTTGGGAGGCGAAATTATAAGCCCCTATCTTTCTATGTGTCCGGTTGAAACGTTTTGCTCATGTGTATGCAGTGAGTGTTAGCAATCATAGAAGGCTATATGATGGTTGAGTATGTGGAGCTCTTACTTACACTCTGTTGAATAAGTTGAATTGCAATTGTTTGGTGACTAAGAATATAGGTTGTTGAGTTTCAAGAGAATTCATTGTTTGAACCTTAACATGTGAATTGGTTGCTACTTTAACATGATGAGTTTTATGAGAAAGAATTGCTGTTATGATGCTAGGAAAAGTGATTGAAATTACTATTGATCAAACTTATGCACTTTGCTAGCATTCACACTTCATAAATTATTTCTTTTATCATTTACCTACTCAAGGACGAGTAGGAATTAAGCTTGGGGATGCTGATACGTCTCCAACGTATCTATAATTTATGAAGTATTCATGCTACTATATTATCATTCTTGTATGTTTTTCAATCATTTTATAGCAACTTTATATCATTTTTTGGGACTAACTTATTGACATAGTGCCCAGTGCCAGTTGCTGTTTTTTGCTTGTTTTTTACATCGTAGAAAATCAATACCAAACGGGGTCCAAACGCAGCAAAACTTTTTGTGGATTTTTTATGGGCCAGAAGACATCCAATGGGCCAGAGCAGCACCTGGGGGGTGCCCCGAGGGGGCACAACCCACCAGGGCGCGCCTGGGCCCCCAGGCGCGCCCCGGTGGGTTGTGCCCACCTCGGTGGCCTCCCGCACCCCCTCTTCGCCCTATAAATCATCAAATATTCCAACCCTCGGGGTAACCCTAGATCAGAAGTTCCGCCGCTGCAAGGCTCTGTAGCCACGCAAAATCAATCTAGACCCCATTCCGGCACTCCGTCAGAGGGGGAAATCATCACCGGTGGCCATCTTCATCATTCCGACGGCCACCATGATGAGGAGGGAGTAGTCCACCCTCGGGGCTGAGGGTTTGTACTAGTAGCTATGTGTTTAATCTCTCTCTCGTGTTCTTGAGATGCACAATCTTGATGTATCGCGGGCTTTGTTAATTGTAGTGACCTGACCTCAAACGGTCAATTCTCTGTGTATCTGTGCCATCCCTGGATCGGTATGCTGGCACACATAGTACATCAATGTATATATCAAAGTGCAATCACATGTATAAGTAACATAAAACTGATATATACCTCATATGTCTCAGCGGAAACAGTCAATCGGGTGTGGAGTCCCATCAACGCCATCGGCTGGTTGAGTGTAGACCGTAACCCTGTTTCGTAACTCTTACTCGTCGAAAAAAAATATCTGCAACATGAGACGTTGCAGCCGTGTAGGTCAGTACATTGAATGTACCGGTGAGATCACTGTAAGAAAAATAGATGATAAACTATACTATATGCAATATGGCTTTGTGGCTTTGTATCTGAGTTTTGTTTGCGTAAAAGCTGGTTTTATTTTCCCTACATCAAAGGAATATCAGGAGTCTGTACTATGGAGTTTTCTATCATGACATGGTTCCGCCAACCGATGTCTCATTGCCCAAATCATCCTAAGTTGCCCACAATTAAGTTATCAGTCTGGAGTTGAGAGTTCCGAGATAGATCCAAGTCCAGAGGCTCAAATTGTCCGTAACCGGGGACACGGCTAATCGATTAGGTTTTAATCCTCTGCAGAGGTTTGTACACTTTACCCGCAAGATTCGATCCCTCTTTTATGTTCTCGCACTTCAGGGTGTTTGAGAACAAGACGATCGAAACATGGTCTTCCGAAGAGTTCCCCTGACTACTGTCCGGTGCTCATCCAATCCTACCGTAGTTCTACATCTGCTAGCACCGTCCCAGCCAGAGTCACAACTAAGGTCAACCAAGCCAGAGCCCATAGTGACTTGCAGTTGCACAGGTAAGCTTCCGGGCATGAAGTATTCTTCCGTCTCTTTGAGTCTGGGTGAAGCTTTCCGCAAGATGTCATGGCGCTTCTCCATGCATCCCGGCCATCCACTGGTTGCTCCAGGGTGCCCATCAAATCCGTCCTTCACCCAGTAGTGTGTATTGAATTCTTGTCTCGAGTCTCGAAATCTTGAGGTCTTGAAGTCCTGAAGATGCAGTCCTTGCCGATGCCATCATGAAGTTGTCGCCATTGACGTAGGGGGTCCTTCATACTCACACCACTCCCGAGCGCTCATACCAACCCTGTCTACTATAGCGTAGCATTTAAACTACATAACGTCCCGGGCTTGATAACAGGTAGATGGGTTCCTACCTCATGCATTCTACTCAACTACAAGAAGTCAATAACACTACTGGAGGGATCATGAATGGTGACACTAAATGCAATAAAAACATGGGTATGAATAACATGGTCAAAGTGAACTTGCCTGGTATTACTTGATGAAGATAAAACGCTCTCAGAAACTTGATAAACTAGCCATCACTCTCCGATGAAATCTATACAAGCAAGCATAGTATTCACATAAGCAAACATTCTAGCACTCAATCATAACAATCAAAATAACAACGAAATCGAAATAGGATCGAAGGCAAAAACCAAATAAAACTCCAAATCACTCAAATAAACTTATAGGGCTAATCTACACCACAACAACTCTACTTAACAACAAGTAAAAAGCCTAAAACAATTACTTAACACAAGGTAAAAAGAATTATTCACTAAATAATAGAAAGTATTTTTCCTATAATAAAATTCTAGCAAAACAATAAAATAATACTATTACTACTACTAGCAATATAGTCATGCAACAAACAACTCCTAGAACCTCAAGAATACTAAGTCTAATAAATCCTAAAATTTACCTACTGTTAAAAACATAATATATGCTACACTAGCGAAAACTAGCAAAATAAAATATTAAAACAAATTAATAATAATAATACAACAGGACTAAAAACAGAGTAAACAGTACTGTTTACAATAAAAAGCTAATTTAAATAAATCACTAACATGCAAACTAAACTCTACTGCGTAGCTAGTCTAATAAGCAACCAGTAGCAAAAAGAATCGGTCAAAAATAATATTCCTAACTCAAAATAGCTCAAATCTAGTGATTTGAGCAAATTCATACAAACACAAATTTAAACTACTCAAATATGAAATCCAATTGTACTAACAGAAACTTCATAAATTTTTTGATCCAACACAGTTGGAATCACTCAAAAATACCTCGCAGATAATTAAATATGGATTTTACAAGATTGAAACTATTCTATTTTAAAAACAGAATGAAAAAAAAGCAGGTCGGGGTTACTGTAGCTGTTCCGGCGAGGGGCTCGGGCGGCGTGGCTCCGGTGGTCCTCCGGGCGAGGCGAGGGGACGGGCGGGGGCGGTGGAGCGGGGCGGAACATCTGGTGGCGGCGGCCGGTGGCGGGGAGGGCCGGCGGTGGGTGGGGCGGAGCAAATGGCGGCGGCGGCTCCGGCGAACTCCGGCGGGGCGACGCGGCGACGTGGGGCGAGGAGAGGAGGGACTAGGGAGGGGATGGGTGCTAGAGGTGGCTATTTATAGGGGGGAGGTCGGTTTGGAGGAGGGGGCAAGGGATTTCGCGAATCCCGCGATCTCCGGCCATGGCCGGCGCGGCTGTGCTCGGGAACGAAATCCTGTTCATGAGGAAGGAGATGATCTGGCGCGATCGGGCCGGATTTGGCCCAAAAAAATACCTTTCCTTTTTTAAAAGATTTTGCGAAGAAAAATCATTTTAGAAAATAAAATATAAGAGTATTATATATCAAAATGATCAGAAAAATAAGCCCAATTTAATGGGATACTTTCCAGGGAAAATAAAACACTTTTTGAAAAATCATTTTTTTTAAAATTCAAACAAAAATCCAAATGACTTTCAAAACTCAAAGGAAAAATTATTCCAACATTTTTGGGGTGTCATGTTACTCCCTCTCAACACTTTTTTTTCAAGTGTTCTTTGTCAGAAAAGTTTTTGAATAAAATTCAAATGCCACTTTGAGTTAAAAACTAAATTTAAATGACAAATTCAAATGAAATTTTTCTTTACTTCCCACTCTCTTTCATTGAAGAAATCATGAAGATCATTGAGTGGCATGAAGTTCAAAATATTTCCAAATTCAAATATTTTCAAACAGAAACATTTTTTTGGAAAGTCCTTTTATTCCCTCTCATTCAATGCTTCAAAAGTTTAAAATTCCAATCAATTTCACTCAATCAATCACTCAACAATCAATCAAACAATCATATATTTTAATTATTATAACATTCAAAAATTTAGAATTTTGGGATGTTACATTAATATAGTCGGATCATATGGTGTTTTCCCCTCTCTGTCTTGTTGTGATGAATTGAGTTTTCCCTTTGAGATTTCGTTTTATCGGATTGAATACTTTTATGGATTTGAGAGCACTTGATATATGTCTTGCATAAGAATACCCGTGGTGACAATGGGGTATTATATTGATTCACTTGATATATGTTTTGGCACTCAACTCACGGATTGCCGAGGTGATATTGGGGTAATCTATGCATAGGGGTTGATGCACGTTCTTGTCTTTGTTTCTCCGGTAGAAATCTTGGGGCACTCTTTGAGGTTCTTTGTGTTGGATTGAGCATTACGAATCTGAATTTGCTTTGGTGTTATTTTAGTATGAACTCTTGGATAGATCGATCGGAAAGAATAGCGTTGAGGTGGTTTCGTACCCTACAAACAATTTATCCTTATGTTCTCCGCTAGATAGGAACTTTGGAGTAATTATTCATTGCATGTTGAGGGATGGTTATATGATCCAATTATATTAGCATTGTTGAGAGATTGCACTAGCGAAAGTACGGACCCCAGGCCTCATTTTCAAGCATTGCAATACCATTTGTGCTATGTTTTATCAATTGCTACCTTGCTGTTTTTTATTGTTACTATTACAAAAATCAATATCTACTATCATTACTACACTTGTATCACCATCTCTTCGCCGAACTAGTGCACCTATACAATTCACCATTGTATTTGGTGTATTGGGGACACAATAGACTTTTTATTATTTGGTTGCAGGGTTGCTTGTGAGAGACCATCTTCATCCTACGCCTCCCACGGATTGATAAATCTTAGGTCATCCACTTGAGGGAAAATTGCTACTATCCTACAAAACTCTGCGCTTGGAGGCCCAACACGTATCTACAAGAATAAAGTTGCGTAGGAGACATCAGTTTGGTTGAAAAATTGCTGGTAATCCTTATGCAGGAGATGGAACTAAACATCCCGATATGCACTTTATCTATGTGGATGAAATTTGTGGATTGTTTAAGCTTGCAGGTTTATCTGGAGATAGAGCTAAGAAGAAAGTATTCCCTTTATCTTTGGATGGAAAGGCATTGACATGGTACATGCTATGTGATGATACCGACACATGGGATTGGAACCGATTGAAATTGGAATTCCACCAGAAGTTTTATCCTATGCATTTGGTTCATCGTGATCGGAATTATATATAATTTTTGGCCTCGTGAAGGAGAAAGTATCACTCAAGCTTGGGGGAGGCTTAAGTATATGCTACACACATGCCCCAATCATGAGCTCTCAAGAGAAATAATTCTTCAAAACTTTTATGCTCGGCTTTCTCGTAATGATCAAACCATGCTTGATTCTTCTTTGTCTGGCTCTTTTATGAATAAAACTATTGAATTCAAATGGGATCTTCTGGAAAAGATTAAGCACAACCATGAGGATTGGGAAATCGACAACGGTAATGTGTCAGCTATAAATCTTGAGTTTGATTGTGTTAAATCTTTTATGGAAACCGATGCTTTTCAGAAGTTTGGCACTAAGTATGGACTTGACTCTGAGATAGTAGCTTCTTTTTGTGAATCTTTTGCTACACATATTGATCTTCCTAAGGAGAAGTGGTTTAAGTACCATCCTCCTATAGAATTAAAGGAAGAACCCTTAGAGGTTAAGGAAGAGAAAACTATTGTTTACAATGTTGATCCTGTTGTTCCTACTGCTTATTTTGATAAACCACCTTTTCCTGTTAGGATTAAGGAACACTATAAGGTTTCTTCTGTGGTTAGGAAAAGTCATGTTAGAACACCTACACCCTCTGAGCAGATTAAGGTTGAACCTAGCATTGCTATAGTTAAAGATCTTTTGGTTGATGATTTAGATGAGCATGTTATTTCTTTCTGTGATGATGCATCTAGAATTGCTAGTCCTGATCCTAAGTATAGGAATAGACCTGTTGTTGGCATGCCTGTTATTTCTGTTAAAATTGGAGATCATTGCTATCATGGTTTATGTGATTTGGGTGCTAGTGTGAGTGCTATTCCTTTTACTCTATATCAAGAAGTTATGAATGATATTGCACCTGTTGAAATTGAGGATATCGATGTCACTATTAAGCTTGCAGACAGAAATACTATTGCACCACTTGGTATTGTCAGAGATGTTGAAGTCTTGTGCGGTAAGATCAAATACCCTACTGATTTTCTTGTTCTTGGATCACCACAAGATGATCTTTGTCCAATAATATTTGGTAGACCTTTCTTGAATACTGTTAATGCTCAAATTGATTGTGTTAAGGAAATTGTTAGTGTTGACTTTGGTGGTGTGTCTCATGAGTTTAATTTCTATAAGTTTCGTAGAGAGCCCCATGATAAAGAGTTGCCTAGCAAAGATGAAATTGTTGGTCTTGCTTCCATTGCTGTTCCTCCTACTGATCCTTTAGAACAATACTTATTTGATCATGAGAATGATATGCATATGAATGAAATGAGTGAAATAGATAGGATTTTCTTTAATCCGCAGCCTATTCTTAAGCACAATTTGCCTGTTGAAACTCTTGGAGGCCCTCCTCCACCTAAGGGTGACCCTGTTTTTGAATTGAAGCAATTGCCTGATACTTTGAAATATGTTTATCTTGATGAAAAGAAAATATATCCTGTTATTATCAGTGCTAACCTTTCAGAAAATGAAGAAAAGAGATTGCTAAAGATTCTGAGGAAGCATCGTGCTGCTATTGGATATACTCTTGATGATCTCAAGGGCATCAATCCCACTCTATGTCAGCACAAGATTAATATGGAGCCAGATGCTAAACCCGTTGTTGACCACCAACGTCGAATGAATCCAAAAATGAAAGAGGTGGTAAGAACTGAAATATTAAAGCTTCTGGAAACAGGTATAATCTATCCCATAGCTGATAGTAGATGGGTAAGTCCAGTTCATTGTGTTCCTAAGAAAGGGGGCATTACTGTTGTTCCCAATGATAAGAATGAACTTATTCCTTAGAGGATAGTAACTGGTTATAGGATGGTGATAGATTTTAGAAAGTTGAATAAAGCTACTAGGAAATATCATTATCCTTTACCTTTTATTGACTAAATGCTAGAAAGGTTGTCTAAGCACACACACTTTTGCTTTCTAGATGGATATTCTGGTTTTTCTCAAATACCTGTTGCACAATCTGATCAAGAGAAAACCACTTTCACTTGTCCCTTTGGGACTTTTGCTTATAGACATATGCCTTTTGGTTTATGCAATGCACCTGGTACTTTTCAAAGATGTATGACCGCTATCTTCTCTGACTTTTGTGAAAAGATTGTTGAGGTTTTCATGGATGATTTTTCAGTTTACGAAACTTCTTTTGATGATTGCTTGAGCAACCTTGATCGAGTTTTGCAGAGATGTGAACAAACAAATCTCGTCTTGAACTGGGAGAAGTGCCACTTTATGGTTAATGAAGGTATTGTCTTGGGCCACAAGATCTCCGAAAGAGGTATTGAAGTTGATAAAGATAAGGTTGATGCAATTGAGAAAATGCCATGTCCTAAGGACATCAAAGGTATAAGAAGTTTTCTTGGTCATGCTGGTTTCTATAGGAGATTCATTAAAGATTTCTCTAGAATTTCTAGGCCTCTTACCAATCTTTTGCAAAAAGATGTTCCTTTTGTTTTTGATGATGATTGTGTAGAAGCCTTTGAAACTCTTAAGTCAGCTTTAATTTCTGCACCTATTGTTCAGCCACCTGATTGGAATTTGCCTTTTGAGATTATGTGTGATGCTAGTGATTATGCTGTTGGTGCTGTTCTAGGATAGAGAGTTGATAAGAAGTTGAATGTTATTCATTATGCTAGCAAAACTTTGGACAGTGCCCAAAGGAATTATGCTACTACTGAAAAAGAGTTTCTAGTAGTTGTGTTTGCATGTGATAAGTTTAGATCTTATATTGTTGATTCCAAAGTTACTATTCATACTGATCATGCTGCTATCAAGTATCTTATGGAGAAGAAAGATGCTAAGCCTAGACTTATCAGGTGGGTTCTCTTGTTGCAAGAGTTTGATCTTCATATTATTGATAGAAAAGGGGCTGAGAACCCTGTAGCTGATAACTTGTCTAGATTTGAAAATGTGCTTGATGACCCACAACCTATTGATGATAGTTTTCCTGATGAATAACTAGCTGTTATAAATGTTTCTCATAGTACTCCTTGGTATGCAGACTATGCTAATTATATTGTTGCTAAGTTTATACCTCCTAGTTTTATTTACCAGCAAAAGAAAAAGTTCTTTTATGATTTGAGACATTACTTTTGGGATGACCCACATCTTTATAAAGAAGGAGTAGATGGTATTGTTAGACGTTGTATACCTGAGCATGAGCAGGAACATATTCTTTGGAAGTGTCACTCCGAAGCATATGGAGGACACCACGCTGGAGACAAGACCGCGCACAAGGTTTTGCAATCCGGTTTCTATTGACCTACTCTCTTCAAGGATACTCGTAAGTTTGTCTTATCTTGTGATGAATGTCAAAGAATTGGTAATATCAGTAGACTGCAGGAAATGCCTATGAATTATTCACTTGTTATTGAACCATTTGATGTTTGGGGTTTTGATTATATGGGACCTTTTCCTAAGTCCAATGGGTATACTCATATTTTAGTTGCTGTTGATTATGTTACTAAGTGGGTAGAAGCTATCCCTACTAATAGTGCTGATAACAACACTTCTATTAAAATGATCAAGGAAGTTATCTTCCCAAGGTTTGGGGTCCCTAGATATTTGATGACTGATGGTGGTTCACATTTTATTCATGGTGCTTTTCGTAAATTACTTGCTAAGTATGATGTTAATCATAGAATTGCATCTCCTTATCATCCTCAGTCTTGTGGTCAAGTTGAGTTGAGTAATAGGGAGATCAAGTTGATTTTGCAAAAGACTGTCAATAGATCTAGAAAGAATTGGTCTAAGAAATTAGACAATGCTTTGTGGGCTTATAGAACTGCTTATAAGAATCCTATGGGTATGTCTCCTTACAAAATGGTTTACGGAAAAGCATGTCATTTACCTCTTGAATTGGAACATAAGGCATTTTGGGCTGTTAAAGAGCTTAACTATGATTTCAAGCTTGCAGGTGAAAAGAGGTTATTTGATATTAGCTCTCTTGATGAATGGAGGACCCAAGCCTATGACAATGCCAAGTTGTTCAAAGAAAAAGTTAAAAGATGGCATGATAGGAGGATTCAGAAACGAGAATTCAAAGTGGGTGAATATGTTTTATTGTATAATTCTCGTCTTAGAATCTTTGCAGGTAAACTCCTCTCCAAATGGGAAGGACCATATGTCATCGAGGAGGTTTATCGTTCCGGAGCTATTAAGATCAACAATGCCGCGGGTACCAACCCGAAGGTGGTAAACGGACAAAGGATTAAGCACTACATCTCAGGCACATCCATTAATGTTGAAACTAATGTTATTGATACTATTACACCGGAGGAGCATATCAAGGAGTCCTTCCGGAACACTCCAGAATACTGAAAAAGGAATAGGTATGTGATACGGTAAGTAAACCAACTCCAAAAATTCCGCAAAAATATTTTCTGTCAGTTTTGGAATATTTAGAAAAATACAAAAAATAAAAGGAAGCCGAGAGGACCCACCAGGTGGCCACATGGCACCTGGGCGCCCCCTTGGGGCACGCCCTGGTACTATGTGGGCCCCTGGTGAGCCTTCCCGACTCCGTTTTCTTCTGGTATACTTGTTATGCAAGATAAAAATTCTATATATAGTCCCCGGATTGATTTGACCACCGCATCGTGAGAAGTCCTCTGTTCTTGTTTCTTGCTATTTTTCTGACAGATCTAGATCTCCATGGCTTCATCAAGTTCCTCCAAGGACAAGTTCTACGAGAAGGTCATCAACCCCTACCTTCCGGAGGTGCTGAAACACCCTCAAGACATTGTGATGCATGAGGGGGTGCTTCACACCAGGGATGTTCAAGGACCCAAGAAGACCGGGAGCATGGAGGAAAGGCTCGAAGCGGTGGAGCAAGAGATCTTAAGTGCCAAGGGATGGTGGAGCGTGGATTCAACGCCAACCACTCTATGATCATGGCATTCGCTCGTGAGAATAGGGTGGATGGCCAATCTATGGAGAACATCGTCCTCAAGCTCAATGATCGCATCGACTATCTCCAAGATCAAATCTATGACCTCCAGCACCAAAACTATGAGTATGAAGAAAAATTCAGAGGTATGAGTTTGGCTGCAAGTTTCAGGACTCCGGAGACTCGTGCACCTTATTATGGTGGGGAACATACACCATGGAAGCCGGAGAATGATCCTACTACATCATCACCACCATCACCAAAGGAGGAAGCTTGATCACACGGGTATGGGCACACCCCTTGGCTTGTGCCAAGCTTGGGGGAGGTGCCCCGGTATCGTATCACCATCAATTTTATTATCTTTACCCATTTTCAGTTCGATCTTTAGTTATTTCATGATCTAGTAGAATAAAAGTTTAGCATGATCTATTTTCGAGTGTTAGTTTCGTGATCTATCTATCTATGTAATCGAGTGTGAGTTATATAATAAAGAGTAGTTTGAGTTTTTTTTACTTTTATGTTTCAATCAAAAGCAATGGAAATAATGAAAAAAAGATCATATGCTAATCTTATGGTGAGTAATGACATCACATAAAGAAAAGTATAAGTCATAAAATTTATTGAAGGCTGACAAACATAGCATTGGTCAATGATGCAATTCATGAAAAAGTTAATAGGGAAGAGAAGATTCACATGCAAATATACTATCTTGGACATCTTTTGTGATTGTGAGCACCCATTAAGTATTGTATGCCAAACGGTTGATGTTGGACAAGGAAGACAACATAATGAGTTATGCTTGTTCGTATTCACATAGAAGTTATATTGTCATGGATCCTCTAACATGTGGTGCTTGCCCAATATCTTTGCTAGCCAAAATTCCGCACTAAGTAGAAATACTACTTGTGCATCCAAAACCCTTTAGCCAAACTCATGCCATGAGAGTCCACCATACCTACCTATGGATTGAGCAAGATCCTTCAAGTAAGTTGTCATCGGTGCAATAAAGCAATAAAAATTGCTCCTAAATATGTATGATCTTTTATTGTAAGGGAAAATAAGCGTGGTACGAACTTGTGATGGTGAAGAATAAAAGCGACAGACTGCATAATAAAGGTTGCTATCACAAGGGGCAATATCACGTGACGTTCCTTTGCATTAAGAGTTAGTGCATCCAAAACTAAAAGCGCATGACAGCCTCTGCTTCCCTCTGCGAAGGGCCTATCTTTTACTTTTATGAATTTACTTTTATGCAAAGAGTCAAAGTTATTCCCTCTATTCCTTTTTTTACTCTTTGGCAAGCATCATGTGGTGGGGAAAGATCTAGGCACATATATCCAGCTGAATGTGGGTGAGCATGAGTTATTATTGTTGACATCACCCTTGAGGTGAATACGTTGGGAGGCAAACCTTTAAGCCCCTATCTTTATATGTGTCTGGTTGAAACTTTATGCTCCATATGTATGGTGTGAGTGTTAGCAATCATGAAAGACTAAATGATAGTTGAGTATGTGGACTTGCCAAAAGGCTCCTACATGTGACCCTTCCTGAAAATATGATGAATTGCAATTGCATTGTTGACTAAGAACATAGTTTGTTAGTTTTCAAGAAAGTTTATGCTGCATACTTTAATATTGTGGTGAATTGTTACTTGCTCATGAGAAGTTTATGATAGTACTTATTACTGTTATGATATTATACATGATGCTTCTATGTCCATATTTTATTTTCATCGCCACCTCTCTCTCTAAGCATGTGGGCATGTTTTTCGATTTTGGTTTTTCTCTTGAGGACAAGCGAGGTCTAAGCTTGGGGGAGTTGATACGTCCATTTTGCATTATGCTTTCCTACTATTATTTATAAAGTTTTTGGACAATATAACACTTCATGGAGTATTTCTAATGACGTTTCTCTCTTAATACACAAGGTTTACACAAAGAGGGGGAATGCCGGTAGCTGGAATTCAGGGCCTGAAAAAGCTACAACTAAGATACCTATTCTGCACATCTCCAAATGAGCTGAAATTTTACGGAGATTTATTTTGGAATATATAAAAAATACTGGGCCAGAAAGTTACCGGAGGAGAGCCACCAGGTGCCCACATGGCACCTGGCCCACTTCTGGCTCCCTCCTTTTGGTATATAAGTCATTTTACCCTAATAATTTTATGGGGAGACTTTTGGGACAAGGCGCTGCCGCCACGAGGCGGAACTAGAGCAGGAGCACTTTTGCTCTCTGGGGGAGAGATTCCGCCGGGGATACTTCCCTTCGGGGGGGGGGGGGAATCAAAGCCTTCGTCATCACCAACAACCCTCTCATCGTGGGAGGACCAATCTTCATCATCATCAACAACAACACCATCTCATCTCAAACCCTAGTTCATCTCTTGTATTCAATCTTTGTATGAAAACCTCAAATTGGTACCTGTGGGTTGCTAGTAGTGTTGATTACTTCTAGTAGTTGATGCAGTTGGTTTACTTGATAAATTATTAAACATTCAGATCCTTTATGTTATTCAATACCCCTCTGATCTTGAACATGATGATGTGTGAGTAGTTACTTTTGTTTTTGAGGACATGGGAGAAGTCTTGTCATAAGTAATCATGTGAATTTGGTATTCGTTCGATATTTTGATGATATGTATGTTGTGATTCTCTTAGTGGTGTCATGTGAACATCGACTACATGACACTTCACCATTTATTGGCCTAAGGGAATGCATTGTGGAGTAGTAATTAGATGATGGGTTGCTAGAGTGACAGAAGCTTAAACCCCAGTTTATGCGCTATTTCGTAAGGGGATGATTTGGATCCACACGTTTAATGCTATGGTTAGACTTTGTCTTAATTCTTCTTTCGTAGTTGCGGATGCTTGCAAGAGGGGGTAATCATAAGTGGGAGGCTTGTTCAAGTAAGAACACCACCCAAGCACTGGTCCACCCACATATCAAATCATCAAAGTAGCGAACGTGAATCAAACAAACATGGTGAAAGTGACTAGATGAAATTCCGGTGTGTCCTCAAGAATGTTTGCCTCATTATAAGTACTTGTTCCGGCCTGTCCTTTGCACTAAAAAGGATTGGGCTACCTTGCTGCACCTTATTTACATTTGTTACAAGTTACTCGTTACAAATTATCTTGCTATCAAACTACCTGTTACCGCTTATTTCAGTGCTTTCAGAAATTACTGATACGTCTCCAACGTATCTATTATTTTTTCTTTTTCCATGCTATGATATTATTATTCTTGGATGTTTTTTATATCATTTCATACATTTTTATATCATTTTTGGGGACTAACCTATTAACTTAGTGCCATGTGCCAGTTCCTGTTTTCTGCCTATTTTTTGTTTTACAGAAAATCACTATCAGATAAGATCAAATCGTCCCGAAACTTTTTGGAGATTTTTTTTCTGGAGATAAGGATCAACGCAAACTTGAGAACCAAGGCAGAAGAAGATAGGGTGGGCCACATGGAACCACGGCGCGCCCGGGGGGGGGGGGGGCATGTGACATGTGGGCCCCCTGCCTCCGTTTGACCAACTTTCGCCACTATAAATTCAGAGAAATCCCAGAACTCCTAGGGGAGTCCACAAAATACTTTTTCCGCCGCCGCAAGCCTCTGTTCTCGAGAGATCCCATCTGGAGACCTTTTTCGGTACTCCGCCGGAGGGGGAATCCATCACGGAGGCGCTCTACATCAACCTTGCCGCCTCTCCGATGATGCGTGAGTAGTCCACCATAGACCTACGAGTCCATAGTTAGTAGCTAGATGGTTCTCTCTCTCTCTCTTTATGTTTCTCAATACAATGGTCTCCATGATCTTCATGGAGATCCATCCGATGTAATGACTTATTGCGGTGTGTTTGTTGGGATCCAATGGATTGTGAGTTTATGATCAGATCTATCCTTGTTTTATTTGAGTTCTTCTCTGATCTCTTTTATGCATGATTTAGTATAGCCTTGTATTTCTTCTCTGAAGTTTTGGTTTGGTTTGGCCCACTAGATTGGATCTTCTTGCAATGGGAAGAGGTGCTCGGTAATGGGTTCAATCTTGCGGTGCTCAGTCCTAGTGATAGAAGGGGAATTGACACGCATGTGTTGTTGCCATTAAGGATAAAAAGTTGGGATGAATTCTTTATAGCGTTTATCTTGACTACATCATGTCATCGTTCTTTATGCATTACTTCATTCTTTTGGACTTAATACACTAGATGCATGCTGGATAGCGGTCGATGTGTGAAGTAATAGTAGTAGATGCAGGCAGGAGTTGGTCTACTTGTTTTGGATGTGATGCCTATATCATGATCATTGCCTTGGATAGAGTCATAATTATTTGCTTTTCTATCAATTGCCCAACAGTAATTTGTTTACCCACCGTATGCTATTTTCTTGAGAGAAGCCTCTAGTGAACACTACGGCCCCCGGGTCTACTTTTATCATAAGATCTATCTTGTTTTCTTATACAAAAATACTAAAAATATTTGCTACATATTTTTATCTTTTATTTTATTATCAATCTATCATATACCTTTTAATCTCGTTACTTGACCGCCGAGAGATTGACAACCTCTCGTTTGCGTTGGGTGCGAAGGTTTGCGTTTTGTTTGCAGGTGTTGTTTACGTGGTGTTGCTTGGTTCTCCTACTGGATTGATAACTGCTACTTGTAAACTGCGTTGGATTTTTATCCCCGAAGAGGAGAGGATGATGCAGCACAGTAGAGTAAATATTTTCCTTAGTTAAGAACCAAGGTTATCAATCCAGCAGGAGAACCAAGCAACACCACTTAAATAGCACCTACACACAAAACGCAAACCCTTGCACCCAACGCAAATGAGGTGTTGTCAATCTCTCAGCGATCAAGTAACGAGATTAAAAGGTATATGATAGATTGATAAATAAATAAAAGATAAAAATATGAAGCAAATATTTTTGGTATTTTTGTGTATTTAAACAAGATAGATCTTATGATAAAAGTAGACCCGGGGGCCGTAGAGTTCACTAGAGGCATCACTCAAGAAAATAACATACGGTGGGTAAACAAATTACTGTTGGGCAATTGATAGAAAAGCAAATAATTATGACGCTATCCAAGGCAATGATCATGATATAGGCATCATATCCAAAACAAGTAGACCGACTCCGGCCTGCATCTACTACTATTATTTCACACATCGACAGCTATCCAGCATGCATCTAGTGTATTAAGTCCAAACGAACGAAGTAACGCATAAAGAACGGTGACATGATGTAGTCAAGATAAACGCAAATAAGAATTCATCCCAACTTTTTATCCTTAATGGCAACAACACATGCGTGTCATTTCCCCTTCTGTCACTAGGATTGAGCACCGCAAGATCAAACCCATTATCGAGCACCTCTTCCCATTGCAAGAAGATCTAATATCTAGTTGGCCAAACGAAACCAAAACTTTGGAGAATAAATACAAGGCTATACTAAATTATGCATAAAAGAGATTAGAGAAGAACTCAAATAAAACAAGGATAGATCTGATTATAAACTAACAATTTATCGGATCCCAACAAACAGACCGCACAAAGTCATTACATCGGATGGATCTCCATGAAGATCATGGAGACCATTGTATTGAGAAACATAAGGAGAGAGAGAGAGAGAGAGCCATCTAGCTACTACGTACGGACCCGTAGGTCTATGGTGAACTACTCACGCATCATCGGAGAGGCAGCAAGGATGATGTAGAGCCCCTCCGTGATGAGTTCCCCTCCGGCGGAGTACCGGAGAAGGCCTCCAGATGGGATTTCATGAGAACAGAGGCTTGCGGCGGCAGAAAAAGTATTTCGTCTTCTCTTCTGGGGGTTCTGGAATATCTCTGAATTTATGGTGGAGGAATTAGGTCAAATGGACGCAGGGGGCCCCACATGGCACTTGGGCACGCCCCCTGGGCCGCGCCGTGGTGCCATGTGGCCCCCTCTTTCATCTTCTGCCTTGGCTCCCAAGTTGGCGTTGATCCTTCTCTCCAAAAAAAAAATCTCCACAAAGTTTCGGGATGATTTGATCTTATCTGATAGTGATTTTCTGTAAAACAAAAATAAGGCAGAAAACAGGAACTGGCACATGGCACTAAGTTAATAGGTTAGTCCCCAAAAATGATATAAAATGTATGAACTGATATTAAAAACATCCAAGAATGATACTATCATAGCATGGAACAAGCAAAAATAATAAATACGTTGGAGACGTATCAAGCATCCCCAAGCTTAACTACTGCTCGTCCTCGAGTAGGAAAGTGACAAAACAAATTTTTGATTGTGGAATGCTACCCAACATACTCATCAAGTTTCTTTTCATAGCATAGCCATGAGGACTTATATGATTCAAAGCAATAGTCTATATTTGACATGAAGACATAGATACTCAAGTGATGCTAACAAGCAACCATGCTTTTGATGTCTACTACACAACCTTCTTCTTGTAGACCCGTGTTGGGCCTCCAAGCGCAGAGTTTTGTAGGACAGTAGCACATTTCCCTCAAGTGGATGACCTAAGGTTTATCAATCCGTGGGAGGCGTAGGATGAAGATGGTCTCTCTCAAACAACCCTGCAACCAAATAACAATGAGTCTCTTGTGTCCCCAACACACCCAATACAATGATAAATTGTATAGGTGCACTAGTTCGGCGAAGCGATGGTGATACACGTGTAATATGGATGGTAGATATAGGTTTTTGTAATCTGAAAATATAAAAACAGCAAGGTAACTAGTAACAAAAGTGAGCAAAAACGGTATTGCAATGCTTGGAAACAAGGCCTAGGGTTCATACTTTCACTAGTGCAAGTTCTCTCAACAATGATAACATAATTGGATCACATAACAATCCCTCAACGTGCAACAAAGAATCACTCCAAAGTTTCTATCGGAGAACGTAGGACAAAAACATGCATTAACCCCTATGCATAGATTACCCCAATGTCACCTCGGGAATCCGTGAGTTGAGTGCCAAAACATACATCAGGTGAATCAATAGAACATCCCATTGTCACCACATATATCCCATCGCAAGACATACATCAAGTGTTCTCAAATCCAATACTCAATCCAACATAACGAAACCTCAAAGAGCAAGACTCAATTCATCACAACAAGAGATAGAGAGGGAAGAAACACCATATGATCCAACTATAATAACAAAGCTCGCGGTACATCAAGATCGTGCCAAATCAAGAACACGAGAGAGAGAGAGATCAAAAACATAGCTATTGGTACATACCCTCAGCCCCGAGGGTGAACTACTCCCTCCTTGTCATGGAGACCGCCGGGATGATGAAGATGGCCACCGGTGATGATTTCCCCCTCTGGCAGGGTGCCGGAACGTGCTCCCGATTTGTTTTTGGTGGCTACAGAGGCTTGCGGCGGCGGAACTTCCGATCTCGGTTTATTTCTGGGGGTTTCTATATTTATAAGAATTTTTGGCGTCGAGAACAAGTCAGGGGGGGGGGGTCCACGAGGAGCCCACAGGACCGGAGGGCGCCCCTAGGGGGTAGGGCGTGCCCTCCATCCTTGTGGAGGCCTCGTGGCTCTTCTGGCCCAACTCTTTTGCTTCGGGGGCTTCTTCTGGTCCATAAAAAATCATCGTAAATTTTCAGCTCGTTTGGACTCCGTTTGGTATTCCTTTTCTGTAAAACTCAAAAACAAGGAAAAAACAGAAACTGGCACTGGGCTCTAGGTTAATAGGTTAGTCCCAAAAATAATATAAAATATCATATAAATGCATATAAAACATCCAAGATGGATAATATAATAGCATGGAACAATAAAAAATTATAGATACGTTTGAGACGTATCAGCTTTTCAAAATAACAATGCTAAAGAAAATTATCACTAGCCCATTATGCTCAATCATTGATCCATTCATGAAACACACTCGAATATCAATTATATCCCATGCACGCACATGATCACATGGCCCCCTAGTTGGTGCTTTTAAAGAGAAGGATAAGTCTCAACATGAAAATAAATAGAAAGGCCCTTCGCAGAGGGAAGCATTGATTTATAGAGGTGCCAGAGCTCAAGTTTTAAAAGAGATGAAAAATTTATTTTGGGAGGCATGCTTTTCTCGTCAACAAGAACGACTTAAGGTTACCAATACCTTCCATGCTAGATACATCATAGGCGGTTCCCAAACTGAAAATAAAAGTTTTGCTCCCCATCATCGTTCCATGGTTTTGAGACTTTTGTCCCTTTTTTCCATTCACATCCGAAGGAGTTTGTTTTTCTACCTTTCCTTTCACAATCCATGGCTAGCCGTATTCACGGGTGCCCTCCATACCAACACATTCCAAGGAAATTTAATTTATTTTGGGACTGGGAGTCCCTTTTACCGCCACACTCTCGTGCAATGACAAGTGAATAAACACTCATCTTGAGAATGACATATCCAACATGGAATTCATCGGCCACCCCTCACCGCTTCATGAGCGATATGGGCACACAAAAGAGAAATTATTTTTGAATTTTTTTAGAGATGGCACATGCAAAACTTAGGACAGCATTGAAATACTGCATATAGGTAGGTATGGTGGACACAATTGGCAAAACAAGTTTTAGGATAATGGATGCACAAGCAGAATTCCCGCTTAGTACAAATGGAGGCTAGCAAAAAGATTGAGAAGCGACCAACTAAGAAACCATAATGATGCACATGCATACATAAAACATAACCAACACCGAATAATGAACCACAAGTAGGATGTAACTTCATTGCATAACTATTGACTTTATGTGCTTGCATAGGGAATCATAAACCTTAACATCAATATTCATACTAGAGCATAATTACTCATGAACATAACTCACATACCATCATCTACATATCTCAAAACTATTACAAAGAATCAAGTTTTTCATGTCCCATAAATTTTTTATGGTAGTTTTCATTATCCCTCTTGAATATTCATCACATGGGGACCAAGCTCATAGCTTGTACAATTTACCATAACTATTTTGAACTCTCAAAAAGATATAAGTGAAGCATGAGAGTAAATTTCTACAAAATTTCTAGCATTCTCAAAAAGATATAAGTGAAGCAAGAGAATAAATTTCTACAAAGTTTCTAGCATAGCAACTCTCAAAAAGATATAAGTGAAGCAAGAGAGTTCATGTGTTTCTCTAAAACAAAAGCACCACCGTGCTCAAAAAGATTTAAGTGAAGCACTAGAGCAACCACCTAGCTCAACAAATTTAAGTGAAGCACAAAGAGCAATTCTAACAAATCATGATGGCATGAGGATATCTCAAGCAAATGTGTTCAGAGGTGATGATTGTGATAAACTAAAAATAAAACAAAGCAAAGACTCATATCATGCAAGACGCTCCAAGCAAAACTCATATCATGTGACGAATAAAAATATAGCCTCAAGTGTGTTACCGATAGTCGTTACAAGAAAGAGGGGATGCCTTCCGAGGCATCCCCAAGCTTAGACGCTTGAGTCTCCTTGGATATTACCTTGGGGTGCCTTGGGCATCCCCAAGCTTAGGCTTTTGCATCTCTTCATTCCTTCATCCATCGTGGTCACACCCAAAACTTGAAAACTTTAATCACACAAAACTCAACAAAACCTTCGTGAGATCCGTTAGTATAACAAAACAAATTATCACTATAAGTACTGTTCCAAACCCATTCAAATTTTATTTTTGCATTATAGGTACTGTGTTCTCATTTTCCCATGGCTTGCACCCCCCGATACAATCCATAGTTTCATCAAAACAAGTAAATAATGCATCAAAAACAGAATCTGTCAAAAACAGAGCAGTCTGTAGCAATCTGACGAAAATCCATACTTCTGCAACTCCAAAAATTCTGAAAAATTAGGAAAACATGGACAATTTGTATATCAATCGTGTGTAAAAAATTCAGAACGATTTGAGTGTCCTGGTGTCCCCACTGTCCCATGCCCTTATACAAAATCTTTAGCTGCTGTTGATCTACTGTATCTGGTAAACAAGTAATGCCACCATTACAGTAATCCCATATTTGACAAATGTCATTGTTGATCGTAACGCTTCCGGTAATATGATGCAATGTTACCATTTTAAAATTTCTATTGTCATTGCGTGATTGCCATGAAGATAATTGAGATGCTTCTTTTCATTTCGTGTATGTTTCATATCTCGTCATTGACCAGTAACTGTTTTCTTTCTATCTTTTTGTGCGGATAGGGATAGCCATTTCACCTCATTGCTATTGTGACATTTTGGTGAACTGCACAAAACACTTTTATTTTGAAAGAGTGTCTTGTGCAGTTCAATTAAAATGTCACGTGGGCAACGTCTATCGATTTTAGTTGAAGTGCACAAAGGGTGATTGGAGTTTCAAACACCTCCGTCAAACTCTGCAGGTAATCTCGTGCAACAGTTTATTAACCTCTGCAAGATTAGCCATCACCGTCACCACAATGGCACTTGATTTAGTGCAACTGCACATAAGGATAAGCAAATTATAGTTGCACCTTCCATGAGCATGACAACCAACCTTAATGTTGCTCAATTTTAGTGCAACTAATAAAGAAGAACCTGCCAGCTCATGAGAGCAAGTACTTCTTGCTAGGTGCATGATGCAAACTTTGCTTCATTTCAGGTGATCTGCACAAAAAGTCAGGTGAATTGAATCATCCGAGTGGATCAGCAGGTTCACCACTTGCATTAGGCGTGTCCGGGAGAATCGAGTCCTGAACTGAACTAGTTGAGGTGGCGCCGACCCCCTCTCTAACTCGCGGCCTGGCAGGCGCCATAATTTTAGCTGAACTGCACAAAAAAAGAGATTGAAATTTGTCGACGCTCCTCCTTCTACTGCCACACTGAGGTGTTAATCGATGTCAATGAATTACCCAAAGTCACCTCACACATGTCAGTACTGTCCTTTATCCACATGATTGTGCTTTTTCATACTGTGCTAACGTTGTATTTTTCTAATAAAGCTATTCTATCGTAATGTTTTCTCGTTTTGAAAATAAAGTTGCTTCAACTAGTGCCACTATTATAGTAATCATGCTCTTTCTTTATCTGTGCAAACAGGAATACTCAACTACAGATGTTGTGATTCACTTTATCCAATGGCTAAGTGCCATGCGTGTGTGCAAGGTGGAAAGAAATATTTCAGGACGTTGATTGATGATTCCACTAGATTCTGCTATGTGTATTTGTTAAATACTAAGGATGAGGCTCTATACACTACTTCAAAATCTAGAAGGTAGAAGTTGAGAATCAACTTGAAAACAAAATAAAACGAGTCTGGTCTGATCCTGGCGGGGAGTAGTGACCCTCTTATGCATATATTGGAAGTGGTAGTGCCACCAGGTGATGTAGAACATTTCATCTGCCAATATTTGACCTGCGTTGCCGTAAACATGATTGGTTTCAATGTTTAAGCAAATCCTTGGATCAAATTGCTTACATGAAGCATCGATCGATTTTATTTATTTGTTCACATTCTCACAATGTTTGAGTTGTACAGTTACGATTGGCTCTGATATGTGAATCATTGAGATGTGTAGGCATCTTTGTTGTACTTATTGTTTGAATCTTATGGGTTGGTTCTGAATCTTGCAAGCTCGGAATCATTGGGATGTGTAGGCATCTTTGTTGTACTTATTATTTGAATCTTATTGGTTGGTTCTGAATCTTGCAAGCTGGGAAACACGACATGATGATGCAGATGACAGGAACCATAACAAGTTGTTCAAACATGGTAGCATTGTCTGTGTGAAAGTGCGGCAAATGAGCTGATCGTGTGCGTCCTGAGAATAATAATTATAATTGTTGTGCATGTTGATCCTGTGGCACTGATAGAACAAGCCAATGCTTGTTTTGAGAATAAAATTTAATTAAAGAGAATAAAATTTAAGTACAGTGACCAGTAACACTTGCTATTACACCCGCTCGTGAACCGACGTGTGGCCGGAAGGCTGCCCGTAATGGGAGTATCATACCTAGTATCATGCATGACAACTAGACTATTTGGGTGATGTGGCATAGAATTAAATGAAGAAAGAGAGGCTTGAGTATCATATTATGATACCGTATCATAATAAATGGCATGCTATTATGTGTCATGCATGGCAATAAATAAGGCCGTCTATGATACTAATATACGATACTATGCATTACGAAGATAGTATCATACACTAGTATCATATGTATGATACTAAGTCATGATACTACCCATTACAAGCAGCCGAATATGTTTCTCAGCTTCCACGCTGGTTTAATGGAGGCGTTTGATTGCGTCAAGGGGCCATGTTTTGTCGGGCATGCAGCGCGCGAGGGAGGGGTAGTAACTGCTGCCGCCTGTACCCACTCAGTTTACTATTCAATGCAGTTCCCCAAGAGTTGAAAAATGAATTGCTGCCACCGCCTACCCCCTGCCCCCAATCCCCACAAAACGAGAACCGCCACATAAACTCTGTGTGAGAAGAGACTCCAATGGCGATCCGAGGGGTGAGCCTGCTGGATATGGACTTCAGCAAGTAGTTCACCTTTGAGTTCGCCGTTCAGACCCACGGCAGCACAAAGTTGAATGTGATGTACACCAACGATCCGGACTCAGTGAAGCTCTACGGCACCAAGTTCAAGCAGTACCTACAAGACGAGAAGCAGAAGGTCACAGGACTAGACGTTGTGCCCATCCATCCGTCTCCTGACAGGGACCAGCGGATCACCGTCGCCCAGGTATGCGTGCAGGACAAGGTTCTAGTCTACCACTACTGTAGGGCCATCAGGGGTTCTGGAGCATTCACCCATTTCATCGGCACCACTGACTGCACCTTCGCTACAGTGGAGAGCAGGAAGAACGCGACTGTTCTTTATGATTCAGCCATCTGGTGCAAGAAGCTCATCGACATCAAGAAGCAATAGAAGATCATCGACAACGGGCAACAGGAGGACTCCGTGGTTAACCTCGCCACGGCCATCATCGATCCCTGCTACGCCAACATGAAAGAATACGTGGATATGAAGGACCTGAACACATGGGAGGTACCTTTGAATCTAGCCTACATCACCTACGCGGCCAAGGATGCATACGCATGCTACGACATGTACAGGCGGATCTTGGACATGAGGGCGTGTCTGCTTCCCATAACCGAGGAGTACACGGACAGCCGCAGCGTCATGATCAAGTGTGCCAGGAAGGTCTAGATGATGTACTTTATCTATTTAAGCACCTTTATCATCTGAGTGTTTCATGCATTAGCCTATGTCTTGTAATTATTTGTTTTATCTGAAATATTTCGTCTAAGAACCCATTAACCTATTTGCTTTTTTTTGAGTGGCTATTTGCTTATGTATGTAACTAGTTCACTAGGTGCCGTGCTTTGAATCTCCTTCCTCCCAACATATTCCCCTTCTCAGGTGGACCCAGCAGGTCTTGTACATAGACATCTAGGACCAACCACCTATCCATTTGTATTTCTTTATTTTGTTCTTTCTTTCGTCCTCTTCCTATAGCAGCTGGCGGCGCTGCCGCACACGCCTCGGTAACCCATCCTAGCCTATGGCGCTGGCCAGGCCATCCCTCCACTCCCACACATTCTCCGGCGGTGGCAGCTCCACCGGCCCACCCTGCACCCGAACAAGTCAACGCTCGTACTCCACTCCGCCTGCGTCTTCCCCGACCCTGGTTTGTTCTGGTCCGAGGTCTCGACATCATCCTCTGCCTTGGTGCTCTCGCCGCGGCGCCGCCGTCTGTCGTTCCCAACATGGTCAACAAAATGAGAGGAATCGGGAGACAACTGTTCTTCGAGAGGCTGACAGTCCGGGCCACCAGATCCATGGCCTAGGTTTTGTTGTTTAACATGCGCAGCCCACGACATGCAGACACAGTTGATCCAGCAGGTTTCAACTTTTTTTTTGGGTCCAACAGGTATCAAGCAGCCTCTGGGCCTCCCAGCCTAGCTTGTCTATAACATCAGCAGCCCAAGTTTTGTTTGTTTTTTCAAGACAACGCACGGCTCCGTTCTATATTTCTTTAAGAATTCCAAACAGAACCTATGTTTTCCCTTCTCGACGTAATCTGAGTTTTCTCCCAGTCCCTCACAAAAAAGAACCTATGTTTTCCCTTCTATAATAGTATATATATTTATATTTATATTTTATTTTATTACATATATATAATACAGACAACATAAGGTTTCGTTTGACCTGTCCCTTGTCCAACCACTGTATAGACCTTCCCACTTCCTTTATTTTTCTTTTTTACTAATCATATATCTGAATTTTCTCTCAGTTTCTTTCTCGACATAATCTGAGTTTTCTCCCAGTACTTTTCCCACTCAACAGTCCCATGTCTAGCCTAAAAATAATAATACCCCACGTCCTATTAACTCATCAAATTAAAACAATATTTTATTTCATAAATCAAAAGTTCTTAAAAATAATAAAAATAATAATTGTTTATCAATAAGTTGTCAAGTTAATTCCTGGTGATTGCGTACATAAGCTTGTAAATATTTTACTGACCAATGTAGTAATAGACGTGCAATCACGTGTTTATGTATTTATAACATTTCTCCGTCCAGCCCAACATGATATTTGCACCCAGCCCAGCAAGTCCGTGGATTTTGAAAAAAATACAAATGGGCTTTAAATTCTAACTTAATATATAAATGGGCTGCATAGACGCTACAACATTGTTTCACCCAGCCCACCAAATAGACTAAAAAAACAAATGGACTGGCTGACATGTGGTCGAATAGGTCGAAACCTAAGCACTTTCGCAAAAAAAAAAAACAAAGGTTGAAGCCTAAGCAAGGCGTTGGATTTACATCCAACTGCCGACATTCTTCTTCAATCTCTCGTCTTCTTCCTCCAGCGCTGCCGGGACCGCCCGCTCTAGCCTCCGGCGTCCAGCGGCGCTGCTTCGCGCGCCTTGCTACTTATAGACTGCGTTGGATTTTTATCCTCGAAGAGGAGAGAGGATGATGCAGCACATCAGAGTAAGTATTTCCCTCAGTTAAGAAACCAAGGTTATCAATCCAGCAGGAGAACCAAGCAACACCACGTAAACAACACCTGCACACAAAACGCAAACCTTCGCACCCAACGCAAACAAGAGGTTGTCAATCTCTCGGTGGTCAAGTAACGAGATTAAAAGGTATATGATAGATTGATAGATAGATAATAAAATGAAAGATCAAAATATGCAGCAAATATTTTTGGTATTTTTGTATAAGAAAACAAGATAGATCTTATGATAAAAGTAGACCCGGGGGCCGTAGTGTTCACCAGAGGCTTCTCTCAAGAAAATAGCATACGGTGGGTAAACAAATTACTGTTGGGCAATTGATAGAAGAGCAAGTAATTATGACGCTATCCAAGGCAATGATCATGATATAGGCATCACATCCAAAACAAGTAGACCAACTCCTGCCTGCATCTACTACTGTTACTTCACACATCGACCGCTATCCAGCATGCATCTAGTGTATTAAGTCCAAAAGAACGAAGTAATGCATAAAGAACGATGACATGATGTAGTCAAGATAAACGCTAACAAGAATTCATCCCAACTTTTTATCCTTAATGGCAACAACACAAGCGTGTCAATTCCCCTTCTGTCACTAGGACTGAGCACCGCAAGATTGAACCCATTACCGAGCACCTCTTCCCATTGCAAGAAGATCCAATCTAGTTGGCCAAACCAAACCAAAACTTTGGAGAAGAAATACACGACTATACTAAATCATGCATAAAAGAGATCAGAGAAGAACTCAAATAAAGCAAGGATAGATCTGATCATAAACTCACAATTCATCGGATCCCAACAAACAAACCAAAAAAAGTCATTACATCGGATGGATCTCCATGAAGATCACGGAGACCATTGTATTGAGAAACAAAGAGAGAGAGAGAAAGCCATCTAGCTACTAACTACGAACCCGAAGGTCTATGGTGAACTACTCATGCATCATCGGAGAGGCGGCAAGGATGATGTAGAGCCCCTCCGTGATGGATTCCCCCTCCGGCGGAGTACCAGAAAAGGTCTCCAGATGGGATCTCTCGAGAACTGAGGCTTGCGGCGGCGGAAAAAGTATTTCGTGGACTCCCTTGGGGGTTCTGGGATTTCTCTGAATTTATAGTGGCGAAAGTAGGTCAAACGGAGGCGGGGGGCCCACATGGCACCTGGGCGCCCCCCCTGGGGCGCGCTGTGGTGCCATGTGGCCCTCCCTATATTCTTCTGCCTTGGTTCTCAAGTTTGCGTTGATCCTTATCTCTAGAAAAAAATCTCCAAAAAGTTTAGGGATGACTTGATCTTATCTAATAGTGATTTTCTGTAAAACAAAAAATAGGCAGAAAACAGGAACTGGCACATGGCACTAAGTTAATAGGTTAGTCCCCAAAAATGATATAAAAATGTGTGAAATGATATAAAAAACATCCAAGAATAATAATATCATAGCATGGAACAAGCAAAAATAATAGGTACATTGGAGACGTATCAAGCATCCCCAAGCTTAACTCCTGCTCGTCCCTGAGTAGGAAAGTGACAAAACAAATTTTTTGATTGTGGAATGCTACCCAACATACTCATCAAGTTTCTTTTCATAGCATAGACATGAGGACTTATATGATTCAAAGCAATAGTCTATGTTTGACATGAAGACATAAATATTGAAGCGATGCTAACAAGCAACCATGCCTTTCAAAATAACAATGCTAAAGAAAATTATCCCTAGCCCATTATGCTCAATCATTGATCCATTCATGAAAAACACTCGAATATCAATTCTATCTCATGCACACACATGATCACATGACCCCCTAGTTGGTGCTTTTAAAGAGAAGGATGAGACTTAAATTGCATAAAAGTAAATAGAAAAGCCCTTCGCAGAGGGAAGCATTGATTTGCAGAGGTGCCAGAGCTCAAGTATTTTAAAAGAGATGAAAAATTTATTTTGGGAGGCATGCTTTTCTCGTCAACGAGAACGACTTAGAGTTCCCAATACCTTCCATGCTAGATACATCATAAGCGGTTCCCAAACAGAAAATAAAAGTTTTGCTCCCCATCATCATTCCATGGTTTTGAGACTTTTGTCCCTTTTTTCCATTCACATTCGAAGGAGTTTGTTTTTCCACGTTTCCTTATCACAATCCATGGCTAGCCGTATTCATGGGTGCCCTCCATACCAACACTTTCCAAGGAAAGTTTATTTTATTTTGGGACCGGGCATCCCTATTACTGGCACTCTCGTGCAATGACAAGTGAATAAACACTCATCTTGAGAATGGCATATCCAACATGGAATTCATCGGCCACCCCTCACCGCTTCATGAGCGATACGGGCACACAAAAGAGAAATTTATTTTTGAATTTTTTTAGAGATGGCACATGCAAATTTACTTAGGATGGCATTGAAATACTGCATATAGGTAGGTATGGTGGACACAAATGGCAAAACTTGGTTTAGGATAATGGATGCACAAGCAGTATTCCCGCTTAGTACAAATGGAGGCTAGCAAAAATATTGAGAAGCGACCAACTAAGAAACCATAATGATGCACATGCATACATAAAACATAACAAACACCGAATAATGCACCGCAAGTAGGATATAACTTCATTGCATAATTATTAAATTTATGTGCTTGCATAGGGAATCATAAACCTTAACATCAATATTCATACTAGAACATAATTACTCACTAACATAACTCACATATCATCATCTACATATGTCAAAACTATTACAAAGAATCAAGTTTTTCATGTCCCATAAAATTTTTATGCTAGTTTTCATTATCCCTCTTGAATATTCATCACATGGGGACCAAGCTCATAGCTTGTACAATTTACCATAACTATTTTCAACTCTCAAAAAGATATAAGTGAAGCATGAGAGTACATTTCTTCAAAACTTCTAGCATTCTCAAAAAGATATAAGTGAAGCAAGAGAATAAATTTCTACAAAATATCTAGCATAGAAAATCTCAAAAAGATATAAGTGAAGCAAGAGAGTTCATGTGTTTCTCTAAAACAAAAGCACCACCGTGCTCAAAAAGATTTAAGTGAAGCACTAGAGCAACCACCTAGCTCACCAAATTTAAGTAAAGCACAAAGAGCAATTCTAACAAATCATGATGACATGAGGCTATCTCAAGCAAATGTGTTCAGAGGTGATGATTGTGATAAACTAAAAATAAAATAAAGTAAAGACTCATATCATACAAGACGGTCCAAGCAAAACTCATATCATGTGATGAGTAAAAATATAGCCTCAAGTATGTTACCGATGGTCGTTAGAATAAAGAGGGGATGCCTTCCGGGGCATCCCCAAGCTTAGACGCTTGAGTCTCCTTGGATATTACTTTGGGGTGCCTTGGGCATCCCCAAGATTAGGCTTTTGCATCTCTTCATTCCCTCATCCATCGTGGTCACACGCAAAACTTGGAAACTTCAATCACACAAAACTCAACAAAACCTTCGTGAGATCCGTTAGTATAACAAAATGAATTACCACTATAAGTACTGTTCCAAACCCATTAAAATTTTATTTTTGCATTATAGGTTCTGTATTCTAATTTTCCCATGGCTTGCACCCCCCGATACAATCCATAGTTTGATCAAAACAAGCAAACAATGCATCAAAAACAGAATCTGTTAAAAATAGAACAGTTTCTAGCAATCTGTCGAAAAGCCATACTTCTGTGACTCCAAAAATTCTGAAAAATAAGGAAAACATGGGAAATTTGTATATAAATCACGTGTAAACAATTCTGAAGCATTCGAAACTCTGACGAATTTATAAAAATTCTGGACTGGGTGTCAAAGTTTCTGTTTTTCACAGAATCGCGTCCACTATCAACCACATCATCCCAAAGGTCTTACTTGGCACAGACACTAAAATATAAAAACCAAATCAAAACAGAAGAAAATAAATGGTTAACAAAAGAACAGAACCAAAAAGTGAAAAATAAAAATTTATATTATTCGTTGGGTTGCCTCCCAACAAGCTCTTTCTTTATAGCCATTAAGATAAGCTTGAGATTTCAATGATGCTCACATGAAAGATAGTAATTGAAACATAAAGAGAGCATCATATAACATAAGACAAATTTATGTCTAACATATTTCCTATGCATAGGCATTTTATAAGCAAACAAATTATCAAGACAAACAACATCTAGCATATGCATGGACAACGAAAAAAACAATAGCAATCTCAACATGAAGAGAGGTAATTTACTAACATGAAGATTTCTATAACAATAATTTCCTCTCTCATAACAATTACATGTAGGATCATAATCAAACTCAACAATATAACTATCATATAAAATATTATCTTGATGATCCACATGCATAAAAGATTTACACTCACTACTGCAGGATGGTGCTAACGCGACACTACGATCAGAGACCCTTCGACGAAATTGTGTGCGATGCATTAATCGCAAACGGTGATGTAAAATAACCATTAAAAAGATGCAAAATGTTTGCGATGAAGGATACATCAAACACGATCCAAATTTTAGTTCCGTGTGCGATGCCGGGCGTACGGTTCAGTTCAATTAACTGTTTGCGATGAGGCAGAACTAAAGAAACGGGCAGGCAGATGAAGGCGTGTGCGATATACGGCATACGGTTCACTCGGATGAACTGTTTGTGATTAGGTGGAACAAAAGAAACGGTCAGCCAGATGAAGGTGTGTGCAATAAAGGGCATACAGTTCACTTGGATGAACTGTTTGCGTTAAGCCAAGATAACAGAAACGGTTCAATATAACAAGATGTGTGTGATACGCGACAAATAGGTCTGTAATCAGAAATGTGTGCGAAGACCGATAATAACACAGACGATTGCTTCTAATAAGACGCATGTGATATGCTCTGTCTACACAACATCTATTGGCCATTAGGTGACGGGCGGTCATTCGGGTACGCCATAAGGATGCGAAGAGGCATCCTATATCAGCAAGGACTAGCTATTCCACCAATAGCTCATCTAAGAGAACTCTCAAGTTAAGTGTGCTCAGGCTGGAGCAGCCATCAGATGGGTGACTGGATGGGAAGTTGTCTTAATGTTAAATTAACTGATGGGATGGGTCATAAGGGTCAAATTAAATGACCTCTATGATCCATCCCATCAGTTAAATTAACCTCGAGGTCCTTGTTTTTTTAACACATGTTAAAGAAGGTCTACCGCATTACTTTTTGACAATGTGCGATACGTGGCATACAGTTGATCCATCCGACCTATTTGTGATGGAATAAGCCGTGTGTGTTGTGGGCAAACGCTTGCTAGTATACAACCGTTTACAATTGATGAATTCATCACCGACGGGTTCCCTAGTGTGGTCCGTGTTCATCTGATCATCATCTACTTCTTGTGCTAGCTCGATGTTCCTTATATGCTAAGTTTCCATTAATTGATGGCGTTTTATGAACACGCCACCGTTTCCCGCCATTTCCTCACCTGTTTCCCGCCACCCAGCGATATTGTGCATGAACCTAGGCGGCGCACGACGCACGGAGGCAACAAGCGCAGCCTGTAGCACATCCACCTTTTCCAAGCATGCCAACCCACCAAGGCACCGCCTCTGCCATCATCCTCATCAACGAGGAAAACGAGAAGGCGCCACGGCCCATCGAGGCTGAGGCGCTCCACGGCAACGCGATGGACGACGCCGTGATGCGTGTCATCACCAGGGTTGAGCAGACCCTTGGCGCATGGTGCTTCAGCGCCGCAGATCAAGATAGGCATGTCAGCGCCGAGAGGCTGCAGCTCACCACACAACATGATCGATGTCGCGCCGCAGAGCAAGCTAGGCATGTCCGCGCCGATTGGCTGCGGCTCGCTGCATGGCGAGACCGTTGGAGCGCCGTAGAGCGAGAGGAAAGGCGTGCCGCACAGCAAGAGCGGATCCATCGGCGCTTGCTTGCTATCGACAGGGCGTCGCAGCTGGGTACACGTCCCGTCAGTACCCCCATTCCTCGCCAGGAGTGGGCAGAGGCCCTCTGCACCGTACTTGCACCAGAGGCCGGCCACGCCGTACTTGCACCGGACGCCCGCCGTGCCGTTCGCATGGGTCGCGCCGTTCGCCTTGTCCGTGGCCCGCTCGATGCCAACGCGCTGGTCGGTAGGCTCGACCGCCTCCTTGGCCCAGGTGTCCACCTGGGCACAGTAGAGGAACATGGCCGTCGCATCCTCGAGCTAGTGATCTCCGATGAAATAGCCAACTTGGAGCTCGAGATCGCGCTCCAGATGTACCGCGAGCGTGTCGACCGCTTGGACAAACGCCTGCACGAGTTCAGGCAGAGCCAAGAGCTACCATAGGCAAGGGCTGCTGGTCATGGTCTCATGGACGCGTTTTATTTTGTTGAGTCGTTTCGACGTGGATAGCTATGTATTCACAGCAATCATAGTATTGCTTTGTTTATTGCTCTTTTTCAATGTGTGTACTCTGTTTTCCGTTCTTATATGTTCTGTTTCAATGTGTGTATATACGCTTTCCATTCTGTATATGTGGATGATAACAGCTAGATTCAAATTAGTATACAAAAACAGATAGAAAATGGAATTCATAATATATATATATATATATATTAATTGTTCATTAGTTCATCACAGAATATATATAATATCATCACATATACGTGATGATACTTAACTACTAGGTACAATGCATAAAATTGAAAACGAACAATACTAAAACTAATAATCCCTCCTGGGGCAGTATTCCGGCAGCCCCTCGCCAGCAGCTCCCTAGTACGCGGTGTCTTCCCAGCGCGGAGGCAGTACTCTGCCTCCTCCGCCTCGCAGTGCTTGACGTACCGATCTGCCTCTTGCTAGCGGACGAGCGCGAACGATCTTGCCATTTCGTTGGGCGCCCACCGGAGCTCCTCGTTGGTGGCACGCTGGAGCCTATCGGCCCACCTCCACACAGCGATGAGGCGCCTAGCGCCTTTGACCTTCCTCGCGAAGTACCCATCTTCGTACACCTCCTCCGCACGATGACGCGCTCGCCCCCAAAGCTCCACCGCCTCCTTTTTCCAGGCGGCATCACGGGCTTCACAGGCCGTCTGGTACCTGGCTTCGTCCTCCGCCATCTCCTTCTTGAACGCCACTTGCCTGGCTTTCTCAGCCGGCGGCAGCGACTTCCACAGACAAAGATTGTACGGCCCCCAAAACCAATCCAAAGTTGGGGGGTCCGGCGCAACCTCGTCCGACGGCGCGTAGGGGTCCTCGTCGCTGCTCTTCGAGTGAGCGTCCTCGGGGGGCGGGGACTCCTCGTCGGCGCTTGGGCAGACCGGCGGCGCCATGGTAGAGATTTGAGAGAGAGAGAGAGGGCGAGTGATGGGAGGATGTAGATGAGAATGCAGGTGGGACAACATGAGCAAGGAAGTATTTATTGGCGGCCGGAATCTAGATCGACGGGAACAGTACACACGCCGGTCACCGAAATTTACGAGTACTGTAGTTTGAATTACACATGATTCCCGCAGCAAAATCCGTGTGTGAACATAATAGCTGACGGTTTCCAATACAGAACCGTGTCTGATTAATAACCCCCGCCACTCACCTTCCAAACCTCGAGGCGCAAAATAGAGTGCCAATCGTGTGGGGGCCGGTTGTCTTGCCAGATCTTTACATTTTCTTTTTTGAACACCGGATATTTACATTGTCTGATGATTTTTTAACTCGCAGACAAGTACACAAAAATATGATTTTTCAAACCGTTATGGTTTGCCATTGCATGTAGATGTAGTTCAAATTTGAATTACGGTCATTAAATGGCTAGAAAATCACTTAAATGTCTTTAAAAGGTCAAATGACCCCTGAAATTTTCCAAATTTTCACATGACAGTTGTATTAGTGCACGTTAAATGTAGAAAAAAAATTTGAAGGCCGTAAGAGGAAGCTATCTCCCGTTCGTCATCGAACATGCATTGTTCCCTCTCGGAACCACGAGCCTTCTAGTGAGTTGCTCCGGTTTGTGAGGGGTGTGTGTCCAAACTTTCGTCAAACAGGCCAATTTTTTTACCACATCATCTTGGTGGCATGGCATTACATCAAGCAAGGTTTCATGTTTTTCTGATCATTTTTTAATTTTTTGGAATTAAAATGCCATGGCACTCCATGCATGTGTCCATGCCGTGAGACCAATATGTTTGAAAACTCCTTCTAATTTACTGCACATGGAATTAACTCGCACACAAGTACACAAATATGATTTTCAAACCGTTATGGTTAGCCGTTGCATGTAGATGTAGTTCAAATTTGAATTACGGTCATTAAATGGCTAGAAAATCACTTAAATGTCTTTAAAAGGTCAAATGACCCCTGAAATTTTCCAATTTTTCACATGACAGTTGTATTAGTGCACCTTAAATGTAGAAAAAAATTTGAAGGCCGTAAGAGGAAGCTATCTGCCGTTCGTCATCAAACATGCATTGTTCCCTCTCGGAACCACGAGCCTTCTAGTGAGTTGCTCCGGTTTGTGAGGGGTGTGTGTCCAAACTTTCGTCAAACAGGCCAATTTTTTTACCACATCATCTTGGTGGCATGACATTACATCAAGCAAGGTTTCATGTTTTTCTGATCATTTTTTAAGATTTTGGAATTAAAATGCCATGGCACTCCATGCATGTGTCCATGCCGTGAGACCAATATGTTTGTAAATTCCTTCTAATTTACTGCACATGGAATTAACTCGCACACAAGTACATAAATATGATATTTAAAACCGTTATGGTTAGCCATTGCATGTACATGTAGTTCAAATTTGAATTACGGTCATTAAATGGCTAGAAAATCACTTAAATGTCTTTAAAAGGTCAAATGATCCCTGAAAATTTCCAAATTTTCAAATGACAGTTGTATTAGTGCATGTTAAACGTAGAAAAAAATTTGAAGGCCGTAAGAGGAAGCTATCTCCCGTTCGTCATCAAACATGCATTGTTCCCTCTCGGAACTACGAGCCTTCTAGTGAGTTGCTCCGGTTTGTGAGGGGTGTGTGTCCAAACTTTCGTCAAACAGGCCAGTTTTTTTACCACATCATCTTGGTGGCATGACATTACATCAAGCAAGTTTTCATGTTTTTTTGATCATTTTTTAATTTTTTGGAATTAAAATGCCATGGCACTCCATGCATGTGTCCATGCCGTGAGACCAATATGTTTGAAAATTCCTTCTAATTTACTGCACATGGAATTAACTCACACACAAGTACGCAAATATGATTTTTCAAACCGTTATGGTTAGCTGTTGCATGTACATGTAGTTCAAATTTGAATTACGGTCATTAAATGGCTAGAAAATCACTTAAATGTCTTTAAAAGGTCAAATGACCCCTGAAATTATCCAAATTTTCACTTGACAGTTGTATTAGTGCACGTTAAATGTAGAAAAAATTTGAAGGCCATAAGGGGAAGCTATCTCCCGTTCGTCATCAAACATGCATTGTTCCCTCTCGGAACCACGAGCCTTCTAGTGAGTTGCTTCGGTTTGTGAGGGGTGTGTGTCCAAACTTTCATCAAACATGCCAAATTTTTTACCACATCATCTTGGTGGCATGACATTACATCAAGCCAGGTTTCATGTGTTTCTGATCTTTTTTTAATTTTTTGGAATTTAAATGCCTTGGCACTCCATGCTTAATTCTGTCATAGCTGTTAGACCAATATGTTTGAAAATTCCTTCCAATTTACTGCACATGGAATTAAATCGCACACAAGTACACAAAATATGACTTTTTAAACCGTTATGGTTAGCTGTTGCATGTACATGTAGTTCAAATTTGAATTATGGACATTAAATGGCTAGAAAATCACTTAAATGTCTTAAAAGGTCAAATGACCCCTGAAATTTTCCAAAATTTGACATGACAGTTGTATTAGTACTACAAATTTTCTCGTACATTTAAAACACCATCCGTTGCCACTTTACTCCAAATTCATCTTTCACAACTAATAAAAAATATCCACAACATCACACACAGTTTTTTTGTAGGAACCATTTGCGATGAAAATTTCTGGGTCTATTTAAGTCTTCCTCCTTAAGCTTCGCCGGCTCGTCTGCTCCAGTGCCGGCAACCCCTGAATCCACGAATCCCGATCCCCATTCCCGCACCCCCTTCTTGCAAAGATGACGCCGTGGAAACGCTTTGTGAAGGCCCGTACGATGGCTGCGTCCTCCCCGAGCGCCGCCGCCTGTGCCGATAGCGCGACCGCCTACGCCGAGAGTGTCGCCGCATCCGCATTGAGCGCGGCCGCATCCGCCGAGAGGGCATCTGCGGCAGCCGAGACGGCTGCAACTGCTGCTGCGACGGCGGCTGCAAACGCCGAGAGCGCTGGAGCTGCCGTCCGTGCCACCGATGTCGCCCTGGCCCGGGTCGAGGCCATCCACGCCAAGATCAAGGACGCACACGCCAAGATATTCCAGGCCACCTCGGAATCCAGCATGCAACCCACGTCCGAAAAGGCGGCAGTGGCCATGGAGCACCTGCTTCCTCATGAGATCGCCGAGCGGGAGCTGGAGATGCAGGAGGCGGCGGAGATCGAGGAGCGCCGGGAGGAGGAGTTGCGCGTGTCTGAGGTCGAGGTAGAGAAGAGTCTGTCCATCGAGGAATCAGCGGTGGAGTACCAACGCGAGCTCTGGCGCAGCCACTACTACGAGTACTACAACCTTGAGGGCGGCGCCGAGGACGAGGACGAGGACATGGTCGACTTCAGCAGGGGGGACGCGGAGTCCACCAACGGCGGCATGTCGCCAGGACAAGTCATCGACATCTCATCTCACACCGGCGATGCATTGGCTGGCGTGGCGGCGGATTTGTTAAAATTATGCGTACTTAGGCTTTGTTTTAATGCTGGTCTTTTGTTAGAGCAATGTTTAGGTCAACTGGCTCTGTTTAATTACTAAAATTGCTCGATTCAGTAAGTGTGGTCTGTGTGCTGTACGCTCTTTTGTGTGCCCAAATTAGCAAGCGATGTTAAATTATGCAATGACGTACCCGGGGAAATTTCCACCAAAATTTGAATTATCAAACTCATCCCATGCGCGTAAAGCAGAAGAATCATTTGCGATGCACACATTCGTTCAAAGTGAATGGTGTCCGGCGGCACCGCGTGCAAAGTTTCCCTCCACATTTCAAATTTTCTGGCCTACCGCCGAAATATCTACCCCCCTTCCCCACCCCCTTTTCTCCCCGACCACAAGTCACATTTCCCTGGTTTCCTCCTTCCTTCCTTCCTTCCTAAGCTATAGCCGCTTCCTCGCTCTCGCCGTCTCGCATCCTACCGCCGGGGTCGCCATGGTCTTCTTCAATGACCTCTCCTGTGGTTCCTCCTCCTCCTCTGACTCCTTCACCACCCGGGTATGCCTCTCTTCTCTCTCTCGGGCTATGACTTGGAATGAAGGATTTTTACCCGGCGGTCGATTTGAGTCATTTCTTCCTCTTGTAGCTCCCTAGGACCATCAGTTGCAACGGCTGAAGATCTGTCTGCTCGTTGTCACCATCAATCTCCATGCGTGAAGCTAGTTGCATTTGAATCTGTGGACAGTGGGAGGAAGTTTCTGGCATGTGCAGAGAAAGTTAGACCCTCTTTCGTTGTTACAAATTATTTGTTAGATGTGATTCAGACACTGTCACGGTCCCAACCAATTCATACCACACCTTCAACCAAACGCATCCTAAGACAGTGTCACAGTTTGTACCTAGTATCTAAAAATGTTGCCATCTCATCAGTGGTGCCATTAGAAAATTATTTGGCACCGCTTCAGCAGTTTGTGCAGCCAACTTTGGTCCACACATCCGAGCAGCCAAGCAGTAAAATACTAAATCTTTATGGCACGAAGGAACTGGGCATCGGAGCAACTAGGTGCTCCGGAGTCTGGGTCCCTGATTTTTTTCCGCTGCATCGGCTCACCAGTGCACGGCACCGGTGCGAGATGTAGCAACAGTTGTCTTTACACCGGTTTTGGCATACATAGTTGACGGCCTTAGTGCTATTAGTTCTATGTTACTAAATTTGTGCATGTACACACCTGTTAGTATCAATTTGCTGTCATCCAAACACTGTCGCTATGCTGTTGCAGTTATATTTACCTTCCTCATAAAATGTTCAATTCGTTATTTATAGTACATGGATAAGAACTTGTAGCGTTGTTGTAGTTAATTATAGCTTCTGATGTTTCAGAATTTGGTTGTTGTCTCAGTAGCAATTAATTCATTTGCACATTGATCTTTTTGAGAAGATATGTCATAATTAACCTGTTTCTTCAGTTTTTCAAAATAAGTATTGGTGATTTTCTATGTTGCTATAAACCCATTTCCCCTACAATTGTTACTGATCTAGTTTTAAATATTATAGGATGAACGGAAGTGTTCTTACTTGGAGTGGGTTGATCAAGAGTCGCCACAGTCTTTGAAGATGTGCCTGGCAAAGCTCTGGAGCATGTATGAGGAAGAGAACAGAGGTAGGATTAGAGAAAGTGTTGTCAACGCTGAAGAATATTTGAAGATGCGGGATAAAAATAGGAAGGTGGAGAATGAGCTCAGATTTTTTAAATCAGACTTTGCTAAGATGGTGTTGGCGAAGGAGGAGGCACTTTCCTAGTTGGCCAGTGCAAAACAGGTTCTTACTGAACTGAAAGCAGAGGTGGATGAGACGAGCCTGGATGATCTCGATTAGGGAAATGAATATATTTTTCTAATATTGTTCTTATGAAGTTGAACTAGCTATATGATGTACTGTGCTGTTTTCAGGTAGCTATCGTACTGTGATGTTAAAATATATTTATGTGCCTGATATGAAATTGGCAAACAGCTGTTCGATATGAAATGTGAATTTGCATAATACTGGAATTATTAATTGTAAACTAATAAACCTGCTAAATGTGTCATGGAACTTTGCAAACGGTTCTAGTAGTAAAAGCGCTTGTGATGGATAGCCCAATGCCACACAGTTTTCTTCATCAAATCGTGTGTGATGTAGTTGACAAAAGCAAACGGTTAACCAAGGCAGAGCGTGTGTGATAGTTACACCTATCACACACGAGCCTATACATAAACCTGTGTGGGATGTATATACGAACGGAAACGTTTTCCCTGGATTGACTGTGTGGGATGTACATACGAACGGAAATGTTTTCCCTGGATTGACTGTGTGGGATGTACACACGAACGGAAACGTTCTCCCTGGATTGACTGTGTGGGATGTACATAAGAACGGAAACGTACTCCTTGGATTGACTGTGTGTGATATACATATGAACGGAAATGTTTTTCTGGGATTCACCGTGTGGGATGTACATACGAACGGAAACGATTGGGTTTCGATGCCTTGCCCGATCGCACACGAGCTCATTTTGCCCCAGCCTGTGTGCCAGGAGGGCCTATCCCCAACGGTTTCTGGGTCGTGTGGGAAGGACCCCCCTATCGCCCACACTCACTTGGCGATGGTTCCAAATGCCGTCGCGGAAAGGGGTTAAAAACCGTTTGTATAGCACCGACGCGTACCAGTGACTCTTCCAAAATAGTGGGATTATCATCCCCAAGCTTGGAGTTTTGCACATCATTAGCATAATTGACCTTACTAGAATTTATAGTAACATCATTGCAATCATTCTTTTCAATCAAGGAGCTATCATGAATCACTTTATAAATTTCTTTTTTCAACACTTCATCAAAATTTTCATATTCATGATTTTCAAGCAAAACTTCATAGAGATAATCAAGTGCACCCAACTCACTAGCAATTGGTTCATCATAAATTGGTTTTTTAAAAGATTAGCAAGTGGATGAGGATCCATATAAATAAACTTTTAGCAAGCAAAGATGCAAGCAAATAGAAGGCACATGGCAACACAAGCAAAGATAGCAAACAAGAAAAGGCAAACGAGAAAACGGCAAAGGAAAACGGCAAAGGAAAAAGAAAATATTTTTGTAAATTTTTTTAGAAGTGGGGGAGAGGAAAACGAGAGGCAAATGGCAAATAAAGTAAATGCAAAGGTAAGTGTTGAGAGTGCAGGTACTTGGTAATGTTGATGATGTCTCCCCGGCAACGGCGCCAGAAATTCTTCCTGCTACTTGTAAATTGCGTTTGATTTTTATCCCCGAATAGGAGAGGATGATGCAGCACAGTAGAGTAAGTATTTCCCTTAGTTAAGAACCAAGGTTATCAATCCAGTAGGAGAACCAAGCAACACCACGTAAACAGCACCTGCACACAAAACGCAAACCCTCTCACCCAACGCAAACGAGAGGTTGTTAATCTCTCGACGGTCAAGTAACGAGATTAAAAGGTATATGATAGATTGATAAATAAATAAAAGATAAAAATATGCAGCAAATATTTTTGGTATTTTTGTGTATGTAAACAAGATAGATGATAAAAGTAGACCCGAGGGCCGTAGAGTTCACTAGAGGCATCTCTCAAGAAAATAGCATACGGTGGGTAAACAAATTACTATTGGGTAATTGATAGAAAAGCAAATAATTATGACACTATCCAAGGCAATGATCATGATATAGGCATCACATCCAAAACAAGTAGACCGACTCCTGCCTGTATCTACTACTATTACTTCACACATCGACCGCTATCCAGCATGCATCTAGTGTATTAAGTCCAAAAGAACAAAGTAATGCCTAAAGAATGATGACATGATGTAGTCAAGATAAACGCAAATAAGAATTCATCCCAATTTTTTATCCTTAATGGCAACAATACATGCGTGTCATTTCCCCTTCTGTCACTAGGATTGAGCACCGCAAGATCGAACCCATTACCGAGCACCTCTTCCCATTGCAAGAAGATCTAATCTAGTTGGCCAAACCAAACCAAAACTTCGGAGAAGAAATTCAAGGCTATACTAAATCATGCATAAAAGAGATCAGAGAAGAACTCAAATAAAACAAGGATAGATCTGGTCATAAACTCACAATTCATCGGATCCCACCAAACACACCGCACAAAGTCATTACATCGGATGGATCTCCATGAAGATCATGGAGACCATTGTATTGAGAAACATAAAGAGAGAGAGCCATCTAGCTACTACCTATGGACCCGTAGGTCTATGGTGAACTACTCACGCATCATCGGAGAGGTGGCAAGGATGATGTAGAGCCCCTCCGTGATGAGTTCCCCCTCCGGCGGAGTACCAGAGAAGGCCTCCAGATGGGATCTCGCGAGAACAGAGGCTTGCGGCGGCGGAAAAAGTATTTTGTCTTCTCTTCTGGGGGTTCTGGAATATCTCTGAATTTATAGTGGATGAATTAGGTCAAATGGACGCAGGGGGGCCCACATGGCACTTGGGCGCGCCCCCTGGGGTGCGCCATGGTGCCATGTGGCCCCCTCTTTCATCTTCTGCCTTGGCTCCCAAGTTGGCGTTGATCCTTATCTCTAGAAAAAAATCTTCAAAAAGTCTCGGGACGACTTGATCTTATCTGATAGTGATTTTCTGTAAAACAAAAATAAGGCAGAAAACATGAACTGGCACATGGCACTAAGTTAATAGGTTAGTCCCCAAAAATGATATAAAAATGTATGAAATGATATTAAAAACATCCAAGAATGATACTATCATAGCATGGAACAAGCAAAAATAATAGATACGTTGGAGACGTATCAATAACCTTGGTTCTTAACTGAGGGAAATACTTACTCTACTGTGCTGCATCATCCTCTCCTCTCCGGGGATAAAAATCCAACGCAGTCTACAAGTAGCAGGAAGAATTTCTGGCGCCATTGCCGGCGAGACATCATCAACATTACCAAGTACCTACACTCTCAATACTTATCTTCGCATTTACTTTATTTGCCATTTGCCTCTTGTTTTCCTTTTCCCCACTTCTAAATTTTTTTACAAAAATATTTGCTTTCTCTTTTGCCACTTTTATTTGCCTCTTTTCTTTCACCGTTTTCTCTTTTGTCTCTTGTCACCATGAGTGACTTTGGTATGGCAAGAACGGATAACGGAAGGACTCCTAAAATTGGAAGTTCTACCAATCTCGATTCTAAAACTTTTGTGTTGGGACATGGAAATGTCATAGGGAAAAGTACCATCCAAGAGTTCTTGAATTGTGTTGGAACTCTATCTTTGGATGAAGTACCGGTTCCAAAAAGACCCGCAGACTATGCGGAAGCTATTGTCACTTTTGTTCTTAAATTTGAAAGAAGATTTATTTGTACTCATCCTACCTTGCAAAGATTGTTCTATGAGCTTCCTGTCATAAAGGACCCTAAAGCTTAGAAATTAGCTACCCTTGTCCTTATGCATGAATTTGATTACTTGATAAAGGAGGCTAGAGAGATCTTTGATTTCTATGGTATATACCGTAAGAAACCGGTCATCAAAGTGATCCTAGATACTAATGATAATTTGTTGAGGCTTTTATTTCCTAGTAATCATATCTTTGATGAGAATACCAAAAAGAAGTCCATCCTATGGATATGATCCAACATGTCTTTAATGACGTTAATAGTCACTATTCTTGGATCGTAGCCAGGAATCAAAAAGGCTACACGGATGGGCAACTTTCTAATGCTAAGATTTCTATAGATGATGTGTTTCATGTTGTTTTTGAAAAGCCTCCTGACAAAAGCTCTCCTATGAAAAAGAAGGAGTTGGACAATACTTGATGTATTGCTTTATGCCTAGCTAGGGGCGTAAAACGATATCGCTTGTTGGGAGGCATCCCAACGAATAAAATAAATTTTTATTTTTCACTTTTTGCTTCTGTTCTTTTGTTTATCCTTTATTTGCCTCTGTTTTGAGTTGGTTTTTATATTTTAATTAGTGTTTGTGCCAAATAAGACCTTTGGGATGATGAGGTTGATAGTGGACTCAATTCTGTGAAAAACAAAAACTTTGATGCCCAGTCCAGAATTTTTATAAATTCGTCAGAGTGTCAAATGGTTCTGCATTTTTAACACGTGATTTATATACAAATTTACCACGTTTTCCTAATTTTCAGAATTTTTGGAGTTATACAAGTATGGCTTTTCGACAGATTGCTACAGACTATTCTGTTTTTGACATATTCTGTTTTTGATGCATTGTTTGCTTGTTTTGATGAAACTATGGATTGTATCGGGGGGGGTGCAAGCCATGGGAAGTTATAATACAGTACCTATAATGCAAAAATAAATTTGAATGGGTTTGGAACAGTACTTATAGTGGTAATTTGTTTTGTTATACTAACGGATCTCACGAAGGTTTTGTTGAGTTTTGTGTGATTGAAGTTTTCAAGTTTTGGGTGTGACCATGATGGATGAAGGAATGAAGAGATGCAAAAGCCTAAGCTTGGGGATGCCCAAGGCACCCCAAGGTAATATCCAAGGAGACTCAAGCGTCTAAGCTTGAGGATGCCCCGGAAGGCATCCCCTCTTTCTTCTAACGACCATCGGTAAAATACTTGAGGCTATATTTTTATTCGTCACATGATATTAGTCTTGCTTGGAGCGTCTTGTATGATATGAGTCTTTGCTTTATTTTCTTTTTAGTTTGTCACAATCATCACCTCTGAACACATTTTCTTGAGATAGCCTCACGTCATCATGATTTGTTAGAATTGCTCTCTGTGCTTCACTTAAATTTGTTGAGCTAGGTGGTTCTCTAGTGCTTCACTTAAATCTTTTTGAGCACGGTGGTGCTTTTGTTTTAGAGAACAAATGAACTCTCTTGCTTCACTTATATCTTTTTTAGAGTTGCTTGTTAGAAGTTTTGTAGAAATTTATTCTCTTGCTTCACTTGTATCTTTTTGAGAATGTTAGAAGTTTTGAAGAAATGTACTCTCATGCTTCACTTATATCTTTTTGAGAGTTAAAAATAGTTATGGTAAATTGTACAAGCTATAAGCTTGGTCCCCATGTGATGAATATTCAAGAGGGATAATGAAAACTAGCATAAAAATTTTATGGGACATGAAAAACTTGATTCTTTGCAATAGTTTTGAGATATGTAGATGATGATATGTGAGTTGTGTTCATGAGTAATTATGCTCTAGTACGAATATTGATGTTAAGGTTTATGATTCCATATGCAAGCACATAAAGTCAATAGTTATGCACTGAAGTCATATCCTACTTGTGGTGCATTATTCGGTGTTTGCTATGTTCTTTGTATGCATGTGCATCATTATGGTTTCTTAGTTGGTCACTTCTCAATCTTTTTGCTAGCCTTCATTTGTACTAAGCGGGAATACTGCTTGTGCATCCATTATCCTAAACCAGTTTTGCCAATTGTGTCCACCATACCTACCTACATACGGTATTTCAATGTCGTCCTAAGTAAATTTACATGTGCCATCTCTAAAAAAATTTCGATTTTTTTTTCTCTTTTGTGTGCCTGTATCGCTCATTAAGCGGTGAGGGGTGGCCGATGAATTCCATGTTGGATATGTCATTCTCAAGATGAGTGTTTATTCACTTGTCATTACACGAGAGTGTGGCGGTAATTGGGATCCCCAGTCCCAAAATAAAATAAAATTTCCTTGGAAAGTGTTGGTATGGAGGGCACCCGTGAATACGGCTAGCCATGGTTTGTGATAAGGAAAGGTGAAAAAACAAACTCCTTCGGATGTGAATGGAAAAAAGGGACAAAAGTCTCAAAACCATGGAACGATGATGGGGAGCAAAACTTTTATTTTCTGTTTGGGAACCGCCTATGATGTATCTAGCATGGAAGGTATTGGGAACTCTGAGTCGTTTTCGTTGACGAGAAAAGCATGCCTCCCAAAATAAATTTTTCATCTCTCTTTAAAAACTTGAGCTCTGGCACCTCTGTAAATCAATGCTTCCCTCTGCGAAGGGCCCTTCTATTTATTTTTATGTTGAGTCTCATCCTTCTCTTTAAAAGCACCAACTAGGCGGTCATGTGATCATGTGTCTGCATGGGATATGATTGATATTCGAGTGTGTTTCATGAATGGATCAATGATTGAGCATAATGGGCTAGGGATAATTTTCTTTAGCATTGTTATTTTGAAAGGCATGGTTGCTTGTTAGCATCACTTGAGTATTTATGTCTTCATGTAAAACTATAGACTATTGCTTTGAATCATACAAGTCCTCATGCCTATGTTATGAAAAGAATCTTGTTGAGTATGTTGGGTACCATTCCACAATAAAAAATTTGTTTTGTCACTTTCCTACTCGAGGACGACCAGGAGTTAAGCTTGGGGATGCTTGATACGTCTCCAACGTATCTATTATTTTTGCTTGTTCCATGCTATGATATTATTATTCTTGGATGTTTTTTTATATCATTTCGTACATTTTTATATCATTTTTGGAGACTAACCTATTAACTTAGTGCCATGTGCCAGTTCCTGTTTTCTACCTATTTTTTGTTTTACAGAAAATCACTATCTGATAAGATCAAATCGTCCTGAAACTTTTTGGAGATTTTTTTTTCTGGAGATAAGGATCAACGCAAACTTGAGAACCAAGGCAGAAGAAGATAGGGTGGGCCACATGGCACCACGGCATGCCCCAGGGGGGGGGGGGCAGGTGCCATGTGGGCTCCCTGCCTCTGTTTGACCTACTTTCGCCACTATAAATTCAGAGAAATCTCAGAACCCCCAGGAGAGTCCACGAAATACTTTTTCCGCCGCCGCAAGCCTCTGTTCTCGAGAGATCCCATCTGGAGACCTTTTCCGGTACTCCGCTGGAGGGGGAATCCATCACGGAGGGGCTCTACATCAACCTCGCCGCCTCTCCGATGATGCGTGAGTAGTCCACCATAGACTTACCGGTCCGTAGTTAGTAGCTAGATGGCTCTCTCTCTTTATGTTTCTCAATACAATGGTCTCCATGATCTTCATGGAGATCCATCCGATGTAATGACTTTTTGCTGTGTGTTTGTTGGGATCCGATGAATTGTGAGTTTATGATCAGATCTATCCTTGTTTTATTTGAGTTCTTCTCTGATCTCTTTTATGCATGACTTAGTATAGCCTTGTATTTCTTCTCCGAAGTTTTGGTTTGGTTTGACCAACTAGATTGGATCTTGTTGCAATAGGAAGAGGTGATCGGTAATGGGTTCAATCTTGCGGTGCTCAGTCCTAGTGACAGAAGGGGAATTGACACGCATGTGTTGTTGCCATTAAGGATAAAAAGTTGGGATGAATTCTTGTTAGCGTTTATCTTGACTACATCATGTCATCGTTCTTTATGCATTACTTTGTTTTTTGGACATAATACACTAGATGCATGCTGGATAGCAGTCGATGTGTGAAGTAATAGTAGTAGATGCAGGCAGGAGTCGGTCTACTTGTTTTGGATGTGATACCTATATCATGATCATTGCCTTGGATAGCGTCATAATTATTTGCTTTTCTATCAATTGCCCAGCAGTAAGTTGTTCACCCATCATATGCTTTTTTCTTGAGAGAAGCCTCTAGTGAACACTACGGCCCCCGGGTCTACTTTTATCATAAGATCTACCTTGTTTCCTTATACAAAAATACCAAAAATATTTGCTGCATATTTTTATCTTTTATTTTATTATCAATCTATCATATACGTTTTAATCTTGTTTCTTGACCACCGAGAGATTGACAACCTCTCGTTTGCGTTGGCTGCGAAGGTTTGCGTTTTGTGTGCAGGTGTTGTTTACGTGGTGTTGCTTGGTTCACCTACTGGATTGATAACCTTGGTTCTTAACTGGGGGAAATACTTACTGTACTATGCTGTATCATCCTCTCCTCTTCGGGGATAAAAATCCAACGCAGTCTACAATTAGCAATTACCTTACCGAAAACTACTTGTCATTTCCTTTTGCTCCTCGTTGGGTTCGACACTCTTACTTATTGAAAGGACTACGATTGATCCCCTATACTTGTGGGTCATGAAATGTACCCTGGTCGGCCTACGAAGTTCAGTAGTAACTTGATCCAAAGTTTCATGATCATCATCATTAGCTTCCTCTTCGGTTGGTGTAGGCATCACGGGAACTGCTTTTTGTTATGTGCTACCTTCCAATTCGAGAGAAGGTACAATTACCTCATCAAGTTCTACTTTTCTCCCTCTCACTTCTTTCGAGAGATACTCCTTCTCTAGAAAGGACCCATTCTTGGCAACAAAGATCTTGCCCTCGGATCTGTGGTAGAAGGTATACCAAGTGGTCTCTTTAGGGTATCCTATGAAGACACACTTCTCCGCTTTGGGTTCGAGCGTATCAGGCTGAAGCCTCTTGACATAAGCGTCGCATCCCCAAACTTTAAGGAATGACAGCTTAGGTTTCTTGCCAAACCACAACTCATACGGTGTCGTCTCAACGGATTTAGACGGTGCCCTATTTGAAGTGAATGCGACTGTCTCTAATGCATAACCCCAAAACGGTAGTGGCAAATCGGTAAGAGACATCATAGAACGCACCATATCCAATAGAGTATGATTACGATGTTCGGACACACCATTACGTTGTGGTGTTTGATAGCTTGTACTCGTGTCGGTTTTTCTCCCTGAAGAGGAAGGGATGATGCAGCACAACAACGGTAAGTATTTCCCTCAGTTATGAAACCAAGGTTATCAATCCAGTAGGAGAACCAAGCAACAACCTATGAACAACACCTGCACACAAGCAAACACTCCTCACACCCAACGTGAACAAGGGGTTGTCAATCCCTCGACGGTAAAGTGCGAGATTAAATTGTATGTGATAGATAAATAAATAAAGCAAAAATACAAAGTAAAATAAATAAAGGAAAAGTGCAGCAAGTATTTTTAGGATTCTAATATTTGATAAAAGTAGACCCGGGGGCCATAGTTTTCACTAGAGGCTTCTCTCATAGAAATAGCATACGGTGGGTAGACAAATTACTATTGGGCAATTGATAGAAAAGCAAATAATTATGACGATATCCAAGGCAATGATCAAGTATATAGGCATCACGTCCAAGATTAGTAGACTGACTCCTGCCTGCATCTACTACTATTACTCCACACATCGACCGCTATCCAGCATGCATCTAGAGTATTAAGTTCATAAAGAACGGAGTAATGCTTTAAGCAAGATGACATGATGTAGACAAGAAAAACCCACGTATGAATAAATCCCATCTTTTTACCCTTAATAGCAATGATACATGCATGTCATGTCACCTTCTGTCACTATGATTGAGCACTGCAAGATCGAACCCATTGCAAAGCACCTCTTCCCATGGCAAGATACACTACAAAAAAAAGACACATCCGTGACATTATGGCTCGAACGAAAAAAAACTGTCATGGTTATGACACTTTATGACAATAATTGTGACAAAAATACGTATCATCATAGATGTGGTGGGCTCCTACTTCTATGACAAAAAATCATGATAGAAAATGGTCTTTTCGTCCTGGGCGGGCCGGGGACGCGCCTGCATGACATTCTTTGGGCTGTCCATGACATAAAAAATCATGGTAGAAGTGAGGCCGAGGAAATTTTTGCGGAGTTCCCGGTTACGTTGGTCGTCGGGGCCGAGCGATGCAGTGTGGTTTGTGTGTTTCTCTCTCGTACGTGCGCGTGGTGCGAGCCGTGTCACTATAACTGAACCCGAGCGATCGCTCTGCTACGTACGTACTGAAGCCGATCGATCGACCCTTTTCACTGCTAACTGAACCCGATCGATCGCTGCTGCTGCTTACTGAGGCCGATCGAACCCCCGTGCAAGACGTAGCTAGCTAGCCGGTTGGGTTGCCTCTGGATGAACAGTGCCTGTTGCTGCCGCGCGCGCGATACGTAGAACGAGTCAAGACATGGTGAGTCAGCCGGTTGGTTGGCTGTGGATGAACAGTTCGCGGCGGGAGTTGGATGAACAGGACCCCGGCCGTGCGTGTAGGCAGTTGCCTCTAGATGAACAGGACCCCGTGGAGTAGGCGGTTACCGCTAGATGAACAGGACCCCGTGGTAGTTGGCGATTGCCGCTGGATGAACAGGACCCCCCGAGGACGCCGCCACACGCCCCAGCTGGTTTGGGGTTGATGAACAGGACCCCGTGGAGAGGAAGGATGAATAGTAGCCGGCGGAGGCTGGATGAACAGTAGCCCGTGGATGAACAGTACCTGGTGGAGATTGGAGGAAGTCGACGGTGTATGAACAGTAGCAGGTGGAGGCTGGAGGAAGTCAACGGTGGATGAACAGTAGCCCGTGGAGTCCCGTTTTGCGGTACGCCACACCCCTCCCGATGAACAGGACCCCCGTTTCGACCGTAGGCGCTCAAATAGAAGTCCATTTCCTCTGTTTTGCGGTACGCCAGACCCCTGCCGATCAACAGGACCCCGCTTCGACCATAGGAGCTCGAACAGAAGTCTGTTTCCTATGTTTTGCGGTACGCCACACCCCTCCCGATGAACATGATCCCGTTTCGACCGTAGGCGGTCGAAGAGAACTCTGTTTCCTCTGTTTTGTGGCATGTGAGACCCCGAGTCGATGAATAGGACCCCGTTTGGGCTGTTCCATCCAAGCCGGTTGGCTCCCGATGAACATGACACATTCCAACCCAGTCGTTTGCCTCTTGATGAACACGACGCGGTTTCCTCCATTCCAACCCAGCCGGTTGGCTGCCGATGAACAGGACGCCATCGCTGTACGCGTTCGAGACCCCGCCTGTATGTACGTACGTAGCCGTATTTAGTTTCTCGCAGCGTGGATATAGGTACATGTACATGATTTAGACAGGACTGCCTGAACTGCTACGTCACATTCCCGCAAAAAAACTGCTACGTCACACGTGCCGCTCCTTGCTCGGCCACGGTTCATCCTTGCAGAGAGACCGATTGACCAGTATGTACGTACACGTTCGTGACCAGACACACAACCCTACGTACGGTTCGACAGGGTGGGTCCCAGCTGTCAGGGAGCATAAGGAGGCACTTCCTTGCGTGCAAAGATATAGCTGGTGGGTCCCAGCTCTAAGGGGGAGGAATCAAATTTTTTTCCCCATAATAAGGCTGCATTTCCTTGCGTGCGAAGATACAGCTGGTGGGTCCCAGCTGTCAGGGGGAGAAAACATTATTTTTTAGCGTAAAAAGGATGCAGTTGCATGCATGTGTCCATGGGCATGGTGCGTCCCCACTGTCAGCCTCTCCACATACAGTCATCTTCCGATGACTCTTGTTTGTTGACCGCGTTGACCACACCGTGCCGAGCACACCAAGGCTGGTGGACAACGGCGAGGCCCCAGACTAGAACGACCCAGAGATGGGGAAGATGCGGCAGCATAGCAGTGGAGTCGCAGACGGAGAGGAGTGGGAAACTTGATTGGTTCGGCTGCGGGGTGGGCCTACACTCGGCAGAGAATAACATGAGGTGCGGAGGAGTGGAGGGGTGGCCTAGCCGTCGGTGGGGTTGCGTTTCGCTACGAGGCATGATATGTCTCCAACGTATCTATTATTTTTGCTTGTTCCATGCTATGATATTATTATTCTTGGATGTTTTTAATATCATTTCACACATTTTTATATCATTTTTGGGGACTAACCTATTAACTTAGTGCCATGTGCCAGTTCCTGTTTTCTGCCTTTTTTTGTTTTACAGAAAATCACTATCTGATAAGATCAAATTGTCCCGAAACTTTTTGGAGATTTTTTTTTGGAGATAAGGATCAACGCAAACTTGAGAACCAAGGCATAAGAAGATAGGGTGGGCCACATGGCACCACGGCGCGGCCCAGGGGGGGCGCCCAGGTGCCATGTGGGCCCCCCGCCTCCGTTTGACCTACTTTCGCCACTATAAATTCAGAGAAATCCTAGAACCCCCAAGGTAGTCCACGAAATACTATTTTCGCCGCCGCAAGCCTCTGTTCTCGAGAGATCCCATCTGGAGACCTTTTTCGGTACTCCGCCGGAGGGGGAATCCATCACGGACGGGCTCTACATCATCCTTGCCGCCTCTCCGATGATGCGTGAGTAGTTCACCATAGACCTTCGGGTCTGTAGTTAGTAGCTAGATGGCTTTCTCTCTCTGTTTGTTTCTCAATACAATGGTCTCCATGATCTTCATGGAGATCCATCCGATGTAATGACTTATTGTGGTGTGTTTGTTGGGATTCGATGAATTGTGAGTTTATGGTCAGATCGACCCTTGTTTTATTTGAGTTCTTCTCTGATCTCTTTTATGCATGATTTAGTATAGCCTTGTATTTCTTCTCCGAAGTTTTGGTTTGGTTTGGCCAACTAGATTGGATCTTCTTGCTATGGGAAGAGGTGCTCGGTAATGGGTTCAATCTTGCGGTGCTCAGTCCTAGTGACAGAAGGGGAATTGACACGCTTGTGTTGTTGCCATTAAGGATAAAAAGTTGGGATGAATTCTTGTTAGCGTTTATCTTGACTACATCATGTCATCATTCTTTATGCATTACTTCGTTCTTTCGGACTTAATACACTAGATGCATGCTGGATAGCGGTCGATGTGTGAAGTAATAGTAGTAGATGCAGGCATGAGTCGGTCTACTTGTTTTGGATGTGATGCCTGTATCATGATCATTGCCTTGTATAGCATCATAATTATTTGCTCTTCTATCAATTGCCCAACAGTAATTTGTTTACCCACCGTATGCTATTTTCTTGAGAGAAGCCTCTAGTGAACAATACGGCCCCGGGTCTACTTTTATCATAAGATCTATCTTGTTTTCTTATACAAAAATACCAAAAATATTTGCTGCATGTTTTTATCTTTCATTTTATTATCAATCTATAAATCTATCATATACTTTTTAATCTCGTTACTTGACCGCCGAGAGATTGACAACCTCTTGTTTGCGTTGGGTGCGAAGGTTTGCGTTTTGTGTGCAGGTGCTGTTTACGTGGTGTTGCTTGGTTCTCCTACTGGATTGATAACCTTGGTTTCTTAACCGAGGGAAATACTTACTCTATTGTGCTTCATCATCCTCTCCTCTTCGGGGATAAAAATCCAACGCAGTCTACAAGTAGCAGGAAGAATTTCTGGCGCCGTTGTCGGGGAGACATCATCAACATTGCCAAGTACCTACACTCTCAACACTTACCTTTGCATTTACTTTATTTGCCATTTGCCTCTCATTTACCTCTCCCCCACTTCTAAATTTTTTTACTAAGATATTTGCTTTCTCTTTTGCCTCTTTTCCGTTGCCATTTTCTCGTTCGCCGTTTCTTTGCTCGTTTTTATTTGTGTAGACATCATGTCTCAAGAGAACACCAAGTTGTGTGATTTTTCCAATACCGATAATGATGATTTTATTAGCACTCCTATTGCTCCTCCTGCCACTAGTGCGGTGTCTTTTGACATAAATGCTACTTTATTGAATCTTGTTATGAAAGATCAATTTTTTGGAAGTCCTAATGAGGACGTGGCATCACATCTCAACGCTTTTGTTGAGTTGTGTGACATGAAAAATAAAAAAGATGTGGACAATGATATTGTCAAGTTGAAATTGTTTCCTTTTTCTTTGCAAGATCGTGCAGAAAATTGGTTTTCTTCTTTGCCTCGCAATAGCATCGATTCTTGGGATAGATGCAAAGATGATTTTATTACTAAGTATTTTCCTCCAGCAAAAATCATCTCTCTCCGAAATCAGATTATGAATTTTGAGCAACTTGATCATGAACATGTTGCGCAATCTTGGGAGAGAATGAAATTGATGCTGAGAAATTGCCCTACTCATGATTTGAATTTGTGGATGATTATCGATTTTTTTTGCTGGCTTGAATTTTGTTTCTAGAAATCTTTTGGATTCCGCCGCGGGTGGAACTTTTATGGAAATTACTTTGGGTGATGCTACTAAGTTGCTTGATAATATTATGGCTAATTATTCTCAATGGCATACCGAAAGGGCACATACTACCAAAAAGGTGAATGCCGTTGAGGAGATTAGTACTTTGAGTGATAAAGTTGATGCTCTTGTTAAGTTGGTTGCTAGTAAGAATTCTTCTATTGATCCTAATGATTTGCCTTTGTCTACTTTGATTGAACAAAATAATGATCCTATAGATGTGAATTTTGTTTCTCGTAGCAATTTCAATAATAACGCTTATAGAGGAAATTTCAATTCTAGGCCTTTTTCTGGAAATTCCTCTAATGCTTTTGGCAATCCTTATGGTAATTCTTCCCATAATAACCAAAGGATGCCCTCTTATCTTGAAAGTAGTATTAAAGAATTTATCCATGCTCAAAAAGTTTTCAACACTTCAATAGAAGAAAAGTTGAACAAGATTAATGATTTGTCTAAGAGCATTGATATGCTTTCTCTTGATGTGGAAAATCTCAAGGCAAAACCTTTGCCTTCGAGAGTTGATATTAATGAGTCCATTAAGGCAATTTATGTTTCTATTGATGCTAGTAAGAAGAGAACCGCTATGTTGAATGCTAAGCAGGAATTGCTTGAAAAAGCCTCTCTTACTAATTTTCGTAGCAATAATGATGAGCATGTTAAGATGATTGGTGTGTCTTCTATTGATTCTTTGTTTAGTAATGTTAATCTTGTTGACAAGGAGACTGAAGAAGAGTCAACTTTAGATAGAGGGCATCTCCATGATTCCGAGAGTAAATTCTTGATGCTAAAATTGTTGGAAGTGGGTTTGAAGAGGTTAAAACTTTAGCTAGCAATCTGCCCACTATCTTGGATTGCCATGACTTTAATTATGATAGTTTTTGTTTGGCTGAGTGTATTTATTTATTGCAATCTTAGTTGAACTCACCAAATGCTTATGAACAAAATAAGGCTTTTACTAAACATATTGTGGAAGCCTTAATGAAAGCTTTGGAAGAAAAACTTGAGCTAGAAATTTCTATTCCTAGAAAGTTGTATGATGAGTGGGAGCCTACTATTAAAGTTAAGACTAAGAATTTTGAGTGCAATGCTTTGTGTGATTTGGGTGCAAGTGTTTCTAAAATTCCAAAATCTCTTTGTGATGTTCTCGGTTTTACCAAATTGGAAGAGTGTTCTCTTAATTTGCATTTGACTAATTCCACTATCAAAAAGCCATTGGGGAGGATCAATGATGTTCTTATTATTGCAAATAGGAACTATGAGTAACACCCCTGTGTAATAACCTCTGTGATCATCTGCTAATAATGCCAAGTCATCCTCATTTGCAGTGCCTAGTCACATTGGTTAAAGATTCAATTCAAAACCCTCTCTGGAAATCAACTCAAATTCAAAAGTGCAAAATGAAGTTGCTCAAAACTAGTTGGAAAAAAATGTTCACCTTATAGCAAATAATCTAAAACTATTTGCTGTTAAGGAACACAACATCACCATCAACTCTAAATGGGCCTAATGCTTTTTAACAGAGCCAAAACAACACTTAAAATACCCTATTCATTTTTGAATAAATTCAAAAGGTTTCCAAAAATGCCCAAACTTTTTGTGGCAGTGCTGGATATTGCATTGAACTAAGGTGAGCAAGTTTCACCTTTTTGCAAACTCATTTGGTAGCTCACAAAAATGCAAAAGCTTGCTGTTAAGATAAAACAGAAAAGATAAAAGAAAGAGGCACTGTGCACTGGGCCTAAGTGCAGAGTGCCCCGAACCGCAGCCCACCAGGGCCATCTCCCTTTCTCTCGCCTGCGTGTCACCACCGCCTTGGACGAGAGCGCGCGCTCCGGCCGTTCGCCGACACGGCGACACCCACCGACGCCCCACCGACGAGGGGATAAGGCCCCGGCCTCGTGCGTTCCCATGGTCCTCCCCGTTCACTCCTCCCTCTCCCTCGCTCGCACCTCGCCTCCTCCTCTCCCTCAGATCCGTCGAGGTCGCCGCCGTCCGCCGTCATCCGTGTAGCCACAGGGCTCCCCGCGCCTCGCCAATGTGTTCGGGAGCTCTGCTGGCTTCTTCTTCTTCTTCTGGTGCAACCAGGTGGAGCCAGGAACCCCTGCACTGAGCCCCACGACCTCGTCTTCAATCTCGGTCGCCGGTGATCCCTTTCTTCTCCGGCGATGATCTGCTGCTCCTAAACTTCCAAGGGCCATCGGCGTGCCGCTCAGTCAGCTTCTCCGTCTCCTGCTCCCCTTTGTTTGCCTCTTCACGCGCCGTAGCTAGCTGCTGCCGTGCCCGAGCTCTGTTCGCCGTCGACGAGCTCGTGGTCGTGGCCATGGCCCTTGTCGCGATCGCCTGAGGCCTCCGCCGTATTCCTGGTGCTCCCAGGAGCACAACGAGCACGCGTGCATGCCTCCCTGTGCCTCCTAGCTCTGTTTCCACTAGCGCCCGAACTCCAGCGTCCACTCCGCCGTTAGCCGCCGCCGTCTCTGGTTGTTTCCGGTCGAACCGCCGCCACAGATCGATGCGCGGGCGAGAGCCCGTTCGAATGAACCTAACCGCGCGCCGAACAGGCCTCTGTAGTGGTTTTCCGACGAGCTCCGGTGTTCGGCCGCCGCACAAATGGTCGTCGAAGCTCTCTCCGGCGCCGATGCCGATGTGGCTCGGTGGGCCCCGCCCCTGGGTCGCTGACCAGTGGGCCCTGGGGGCCCCGTTGACTGGGTTGACCCAGTCAACGTGTTGACTGGGCAGCCCCAACCACTGACGTGTGGGCCCTCCTCTGGTAATTAGTCTAATAAATGTTTTTATAAACAAAAGTAATTAGTTTAACCTGATCACTCACTGACATATGGGGCCCACACCCCAAATTAACCCCGTTAGTTAGTTTAAACCACTGTTAAGCTAACAGAGGCTGACATGTGGGTCCCACTGGACCCACAGGTCGGGTTTGACCCTGGTCAGCCGACCTGTTGACTGCTGACATCATCCCCACGCAATGCTGATGCATAATGAATTTCTGTTAATATAAATAATTCCAGAAAATATTTTAATCTTTGAAAATTCATAGAAAATAAACCGTAGCTTGGATCGAAAAACTTTGTACATGAAAGTTGCTCAGAACAACAAGACAAATCCAACCGTGCTATCTGTTTCCGTGTCGGGACCCTCTACGGAGGTGAACCCACAACTTCTAGCCCATTTCCGGTAGATGAATAGTGCATATATACCGATTAATAATTCCAACTTGAACCCTAAAAAAACTAAAATGATTTAGACATGTCTTTAGGCAACCCTGCACTGCACCTTAAGCATAGCATGCTCTGTGTTGCATATGATTGTTGTGTATTTATTTGTTTCCTCCCCCTCTTCTCTTTCGGTAGACCCCGACACCGACGCTGCTCCGGAGACCGACGACACCACTGACGACCTTGCCCTTGCCGCCGAGCAACCAGGCAAGCACCCCCCCTTTGAACATTCCGATATCGCCTATTCTCTTCTCTCTTATGCTTGCATTAGAATTGCTGCTGCTACTGCTTTACCTATTCTGATGCATAGCCTGATTTTGTAACCTGCTGTTGATAATTTCCTGCTTTCCTAAACTGTTTAGCATAGGCTGGTTAGAGACCCGTCAGAGACCCCATTTTGACCCAACTGCCCCGCTGGATTATCAGAAGACCCGATCAGCGGGATTGAAGACCAGGCCCCGGCACCGCACATCACCCCCCTAGTTGTACGACACTACCGGGGTACTATCGAGTGCCAGGGTGATACCTCGTCAGCACTTCTGATGTTAACCTTGTAGGTTAGTTCATCGGTTGTGGTCCTCGAGGGTGATTCCTCTTTCTCCATTCCCGGTAACAACGTTGTCATGCAACTCCTGAAGAGTGGACCTTGAGGGTGATTCCTCCTTAGTTCACCTTGACGATTACATCAGGTGGAATTCCATCGAGGGTGATTCCTCAGGGTTCCCTCTTGGTGTTCTGGACACACGGATACTATGACTATACCACATAACCATGATACTAAAGTCGGGTTGGCCCTGAGGGGTACCCGCGCGAGCAAGTGATGCGATTGATGTGTAGTCGGGTGACCATAGAGAGTACCCGCGAGATAATTACGAGGCATGGCCGGGCATTCTTAGCCCTTGCCGCAAGTCCTCGAGACGGGGCGACGGGGTCACATCGATCGTGAGTCTCTGCTTGTTATCGCGCGCTCCTAATTCACTAACGGTTTGGATATTTGATCCGAGTGGGCCTCTGGCCCGATAGCACTAACCATCACATGGGAACAGTTATGGGCACTCTGCGTCGTATGCATCAGCCGAAGCTTAATGGACGTCAGCGATTGAGCGACGCGCACCGAGTTGGACCGTGTTAAGCACCCTCCGTTGTACTGGAGGTTGCCAGGTCTGCTCTCGGCCGTGAACGTAATGTGCAGGAGTTCCCAGGGCGATGGCCCAAGACCCCTAGGGGCATAGGTTTAGTACGGCGTGCTAACCTCTCTGTTAAGCCTAGGTAGGGTTGCGGCGTATCGTTTGGCCGAGGCCGGGCATGACCTAGAAAAGTGTGTCCGGCCGGAGTTAATCGAGCGTGGTGGGTAAGTTGGTGCACCCCTGCAGGGAAGAACTAATCTATGCATAGCCGATCCTCGGTAACGGACGCTCAGAGTTGTATCCCGATCGATACAACTAGAACTGGATACTTGTGATGAGATATGGATACTAGGGCTCTGGGATTGCTTTCTCGCAGGGAGTCGAGAAAGGATCTCTGGCCGAGGTTGATACTTAATGTTACTACTACTTTATGCTGTACTATTTTACACTCTTCTAATGCTGCAAGACCGCTGAAGATGCTAGTCTTCGATAGGACTAGGCCTTCACTCTATTCTGGCATTTCTGCAGCCCAGTCCACATATACAGCATCTCCTTGATAATGTTGCATATGTAGTGTAGATCCTTGCTTGCTGAGTACTTCGGATGAGTACTCACGGTTGCTTTGCTTCCTCTTTTTCCCCATTTATCCTTTTGATGCAACCAAACGACGGAGCCCCAGAGCCAGCTGCCCCCGCCGACGACTTCTACTACCATCCCGAGGGTGGTTACTACTACGAGTTGGCTGACGACTAGGAGTAGGTTCGGAGGGTCCCAGGCAGGAGGCCTGCGCCTTTCGATCGTAGCTTTTGTTTTGCCCCGCCTTCTTAAAGGCTTATCTATGTCTTTCTTTTATATCTGTACTCAGATATTTGATGCTTCCGCTGACGCTTGTATGCGAGCTTATGTATTCGAGCCCTCGAGGCCCCTGGCTTGTAATATAAAGCTTGTATGACTTTATTTGTGTTTTAGAGTTGTGTTATGATATCTTCAAGTGAGTCCTAGGCTTGATCATGTGCATTTGCATGTATAATTAGTGCACGATTAAGCCGGGGTGTCACAGGTTGGTATCAGAGCTGACTGCCTGTAGGAATCCCCTTTTCCAACTCCTTGGCCGAAGTTGAGTCTAGTGGTCCAAAACTGCTTTACTAACTTGGCTGTGTGGCTTACGGGCCCACTCGCCAGTTGGGTGGTATTAGGATCTTTTATTCCTCGTCTTTACCCTGGGACTCTGATCTCTCTTCCTTTCGGGTTAAAATTTTGCTAACTGCAACATTAGGTTCTCATGATCACATCCACCCGGAGTTCTGAAATTATCCCCCTTTCATCAAGATTGTGAGCCAGGTTCTGCTTTCAGGATCCTTTTATCGAGGACACCCTGTGTTGTCACTTGCAGATTCCTTGCTCCAACAGTTTTTCTCCGACGTTGATGTAGCCTTTGCTATGTCTCGTTGTGTACTTCCTTACCGTGTGCCTGCGCGCCGCCTAGAATATCTATCTTCTAAATTGCGCCGTTATGCTGTCCGCATGTAACCGACTCAGTGTATGGATCTGTACGTCTTAATTGACTACTGTTAAGTATCTATTACACTGCTTACTTATTGTCGAGTTACATCATGCTTGTCGCTATACAATCGCAATTGCTTTTACTAAACTACCCCTGTTGAAACTTAACAGGATGGTTAGACCAGGTGGTCGTGGTCGTGCCCCTGAACATCCACCACCGCCAGATTATATGGCAGCTATGATGCAACAATTCGAGCTCAACCGTCAGTTCATGACTGGGATTATGGCTCAGTTCCCGCATCAGAACAACCAGAACCAGGACCCTCCTACAATAACTCTGTCGGAATTTGTGCGTCTCAACCCCTCTCAGTTCCGCAACTCGGATAAGCCACTGGATGCTGATGACTGGATTCGCGACATCAGTCACGAGATGGAGTCTGCAAATGTGTCCCCTGCCAACTTTGTCACCTTCGTGTCCTTTTTCTTAAAGGGCCCTATTGCTTAATGGTGGGACACACACAAGCGTACACTGCCTGTTGGAACAGTCGTTACCTGGCCTGAGTTCCAGGCTGCTTTTTGTGCACGATATATTCCTCAAGGAATCATGGACCGGATGAGAACCCAGTTCCGCAACCTCACACAGGGCAACAAGATTGTCAAAGCCTATCAGCGGGAATTCCTTGACCTATCCCGCTATGCTGAAGAAGACATCGCCACAGATGCTCATAGACAAGAGAAGTTCCGTAGTGGACTCCACCCAGACATCGAGCTTGCACTTGCTGCTCAAGACTTCACCAACTTTGCTACTCTTGTGAACAAGGCTATTCTGGTTGAGACTGCTCAGATCAAGCACAAGGAATCACAGAAGCGTAATCATGATGTTGGCTCATCTTTGGGCTCGTCTTCACAGAAGCGCCGTATCTAGATTCCCCACAGCATGTACCGTCCAACTGCACCTACACCAAGGCCATACCATGCTGCACCTCGTCTGCCTCCTCCACCACAGAGGCAGCTTCTTCGAGCTGCACCACCCCGAGCTCCTACAATTCGTCCAGACAGTGGGCTCTGCTACTAGTGTGGCAAACTAGGTCACCTTGCCAGGAACTGTTATCAGAATCAGAAGCAACTGGCTCCGCCTCCTAATGCCTGCAACAATAATACCAGGCCTTCTTATGGTCGTGGTCAGGCTTATCATGTCAACATGAGTGAAGAACCAGACCAACCAGCTACTGTGATCGGTATACTACTTGTTAATTCTGTACCAGCTTCTGTTTTATTTGATTCAGGAGCATCGCATTCATTCATGTCGGAAGATTTTGCATTCATGCATGGCACTAAATATGAAAAGATGCACCATCCATTAGCGGTAATCACTCCCGCGGGCCAGTGCCAAGCCTCCATGTTTAGTCCTGACGTCACTATTGAGATTCAAGAGAGGAAATTTCAGGCATTTCCCATTATCCTGAAATCTTCCAAAATTGATCTTATTCTGGGAATGGATTGGTTGAAGGCTCATTACGCCTCAATCAATTGTGCCACTAAAGTTGTACATCTCCTACACCCATCAGATGAGCTAGTGAATTACCGTGCCCAGATAATGCAAAATGCTGAGGCTCAAATCTATGCCTTGAATGCGTTAAATGCTTCTCCGCTTGAGGGTATCGAAAACATTCCAGTCGTTCGTGACTTCTAGGATGTTTTCCCAGATGAACTTCCAGGAATACCCCCTGTTAGAGCTGTTGAGTTTGTCATCGACGTGAAACCAGGCACAACTCCTATTGCGAAGTGTCCTTATAAGATGCCTCCGCACCATCTTCTCGAGCTTAAGGAAGAAATCGATAAGTCACTTAAGAAGGGTTTCATCCGCCCCAGTTCCTCTGATTGGGGAGCACCTTCACTCTTCGTTAAGAAGAAGGATGGAACTAACCGATTGGTTCAGGATTATCGGCCCATTGACCAAGCCACAATCCAGAACAAATACCCACTGCCCCAGATCAATGATCTTTATGATCAGCTTGCTGGGTCCTCTGTGTTCTCTAAACTCGACTTGAGGATGGGTTATCACCAGATCCGTGTCCGCGAAGAGGATATTCCCAAGACTGCATTTGTTACTCGCTATGGCTCTTATGAGTACACTGTCATCTCATTTGGCTTAACGAATGCTCCAACCACATTCTCTCGTCTGATGAATTACATCTTCATGGATTACCTCGACAAGTTCGTCGTGGTATATCTAGATGATATTCTAGTATATTCGAAGAATAAGGAAGAACATGCTGAACACCTTCGTCTTGTTCTGGAAAGGCTCCGAGAACACCAGCTCTATGCCAAGTATTCCAAATGCGAGTTGGCTTTCTGAAGTAACCTACCTTGGTCATGTGATTTCCAAGGATGGAATTGCTATTAACCCGGAGGGGGTTCAGGCTATTTTGGACTGGACTCCTCCGAAGAATGTCATGCAAGTGAGAAGTTTTCTCAGCCTTGCAAGCTATTGCCGTTGATTTGTCGAGAACTTTTCTAAGATTGCCAAGCCCCTGACTAACCTTCTGCACAAAGGCGTTAAGTTTGAGTGGACAGACAAATGTCAGGAAAGTTTCTAGACCCTCAAGGACAAGCTAACTTCTGCCCCAGTGCTTGCTCCTCTGGATTCTCGCAAAGACTTTGTGATATATTGCTACGCCTCTCGTCAAGGATTAGGCTGTGTCCTAATGCAAGAACGAAGAGTAATTGCGTACGCTTCGCGTCAACTACGTCCTCCTGAAGAAAATTATCTAGTGCATGATCTTGAACTTGCTGTAGTGATCTATGCATTAAAGCTGTGGCGGCATTACCTTCTGGGTAACCGGTGTGAGGTATATACTGATCATCAAAGCTTGAAGTATTTGTTTACTCAGCCGGATCTTAATCTCCGTCAACAGCGATGGTTGGAAACAATTACGGACTATGACTGTGGTATTTCTTATACCCCTGGCAAGGCTAATGTGATGGCTGATGCCTTAAGCCGCAAGTCCTATTGCAACAACCTCATGGTTAGGCGAGCTTAGCCTCGTCTTTATGAAGAACTGCACAAGTTGAATCTGCATATTGTCCCCCAGGGTTCCCTTAATAACCTTGTGGTACAACCAGATCTTGAGAAAGCTATTAAGAATGCGCAAGCTAAAGATGCTGAAATTGATCTGATGAAGAAAGATCTTCACCTGGAAAAGTACAGGGATTTCTCGCTGTCAGAAGATGGGACCTTGTGTTTCAGAGACCGCATTGTGGTACCTCACTTCGAGCTTATGACTGACAAGGTCATGAAGGAGGCACATGATACACCGCTGTCTATCCATCCGGGTAGTACCAAGTTGTATCGTGACCTCCGACAAAGGTACTGGTGGTCTAGAATGAAGCAGGATATTGCTTGATATGTTGCTGAATGTGATGTGTGTCATCGCGTTAAAGCAGAACATCAGAAGCCTGCTGAAATTGTACAACCACTACCTATTCCTTTATGGAAATGGGATAAAGTGCAAATGGATTTCATTACTGGCCTTCCCAAGCCACAGAAGGGTCACGATGCTATTCTTGTCATCGTTGACCAACTCTCTAAGGTTGCACACTTTCTGCCTGTCAAGGAGACTATCACTGCTAGTCAGTTAGCAGAGTTGTATATCTCCAGAATTGTTTCACTCCACGGTATTCCGAAAGAGATTAGTTCGGACCGTGGCGGTCTTTTCACTTCAAAGTTCTGGGAAAGTTTCCAAGAAGCTATGGGAACTCATATTACCTGGAGTTCAGCTTATCACCCCCAATCCCAAGGCCAAGTTGAGCGAGTCAATCAAGTTCTTGAAGACATGCTTCGAGGTTGTGTTATATTCTTCGGCAAGAAGTAGGAAGAATCTCTTCCTTATGCGGAATTCTCATATAACAACAGTTATCTAGCCAGCTTGAAAATGGCCCCCTTCAAAGTACTGTATGGATGTAAGTGTCGAACCCCTCTGAATTGCTCAAAAACTCGGGAACGACCGCTCGTGGGACCAGATATTATTCAACACGCCGAAGAACAAGTCCGTATCGTTCGAGAAAATCTCAAGGTGGCTCAGGACCGCCAAAAGAGCAACTATGATCGCAAATGATGGGGTTTGACTTATCAACCTGGTGATCAAGCTTATCTTCATGTCACTCCTATGAAGGGCACTCGTCGTTTCGGAATCAAGGGCAAGCTAGCTCTGTAGGGGGTCCCGAACTGTGTGTTTGAGGTCAATGGTAACAAGGGACGATGGGGACACGATGTTTACCCAGGTACGGGCCCTCTTAAAGGAGGTAAAACCCTACGTCCTGCTTGATTTTATTTGATGAGTATAGGGGATACAAGAGTTGATCTTCCTCGAGATCGTAATGGCTAAACCCTAGCTGTCTAGCCTATGAGAATTTTGATGGCCTTTACGGACTAAACCCTCCGATTTATATACACACCGGAGGGATCTAGGGTTGTACAGAGTCGGTTTGGAGAGGAAGGAATAGTACATCCAAACACCAAACTTGCAGTCCACGCATACAGGAGTCCTACCCGGACACGGGGGGTAGTCTTCTGTTTTTATCTTCACAACCCATCAGTTCGGCCCATATCAAATAGACCGGACACCCGAGGACCCCCTAATCCAGGACTCCCTCAGTAGCCCCCGAACTTGCCTTCAATGACGACATAGTATCCGGCTTATGTCTTCGGCTTTGCAAGGCGGGTTCTTCTCCATACTTCGGATTGATGACAGTCCGGCCCTGACCTTCCCGTTCTGCCTTTATAATTCCTCCCTGTCATCGCCTCGATTCCCATGCGCCGGGCGAATGCGAACGGTACATAATATTTTTTTACAGATATGCCCTTGACCACACAGGGACGGCGCCTATATAAAGAGGCTAGATCCCCAAATGCCATCTACATCGCGCAGAGAACATCCAGACCAGCCATGAAAAACTTCAAAACATGGCCAGCGCTCCCAGCTCTTCTTCGCGCCCTCAAGAGGGTAATTGGCAGAGTTGCTCAGTGTCTCATCTTCAGTTGAGTCGACTTTAGACGCAGGGATATCTCCCTCCCGCAGATCTAATTTCTGTGCGAGCGGGATTAGCCTCGATCGGCAATGATGTGCTAGCAGAAAATTTCCCCAACCCCAACAAGGAGGAGAGGGTGTGCTTCGTTTCGTTTCTTCTGCGGGGCTTAGGATTCCCGATCCACCCCTTTCTTAGGGGACTGTTAGATTCTACGGGATCCAGCTGCACAATCTCACTCCAGGTTCTATTCTGGACATCTCGGGTTTTGTTGCTCTTTGTGAACTGTTTCTGGGTTGCGAGGCTCATTTTGAACTATGGAGAAAGTTCTTTTGCCTCGTTCCTCACCATCGAGGGGGTTCCATATTCGAAGTGGGCGGCGCCGAAGTATGGCGCATAGCCGGATCAGGTTACCCGATCGGAACTCCCAAGGAGGCATCCCAAGAATGGTCTTCGGAATGGTTTTATATTGAGGACGTTCCCCTTCCGGACCCAGTTCGGCGCGGCCTCCCCGAATTCTCTAGTGCTCCTTTGAAGAAACACCTTAATTGGCGCCCCCGTAGTCCCAAGGAAGAAGATAGTGCGGAAGCGAAGAGGTTGGTCAGCAAGGTCAGAGTACTTGCTCATTTCGGGCTTTCGATAATTGAAGTTATGGCCATTGCGATAAAGCGATGTATTCAGCCTCTCCAGTCCAGAGTGACCCCTTTATGGTGTTACAACGGAGAGGACGACACATCTCGTTACAAACGCAAGGGCCCGGATACCCCAGCCGAACTGGCTATGATCCTGGCCGATCTGTATAAGGGGGAGAAAGAAGATTTCCTCCGCTTAAACTGCCGAGAAGGCTTTTCCATGTATAACCCCATTGAATGGGTAAGTTTTTGATTATTAGCACTTATTTTTTTATCGCAGCGTGCTAATCAAATTGTTCTTGTTGTTAAAACAGTCATGGAGGAAAATGGTGGAGGACATTCATTGTCCCTCCCCGCAGCCAGAGGATCATGCTCGCGACAAAGACCCCGGCTTCTGCGAGGATCCGGATATATACATAGAATTCGATGATGGAGTATTTTATCAGGCGAGCCTTGACGGTTCGGAAGTGGCTATTACGGCCGACTACCCCCGCCTTTACCCTTTCTCCATTGTAAGTATTCGAAAAGCCTCCTAAAAAAGAGGCCCCTATTTGCACCTTATCCGTTACACTAAACTGTACTTTATAGGATCGGCGCTCGGCAAGCTGCACTCCCTAGAGAGCGGCCTCTACGCAGGGCAATCGTTCAAAATGAAAGGAAACGGGGAGCGCTGCCGAGCCTCCTCCCTCTTCAAAGAGGTACGTCCGTTGATATGTACCTAAGCATGAGATCAGATTGTTAAATTTCCCCTCTACCTTTATTTCAGGAGGAGCACGCGGCAAACCATGGGAAAACGCCCTGCTAGCCGAATGTCAGCTAATCCGGCGCTGGACTCGTCGACCAGGACGAGACCTGATACAGTGCCAGATCCACCCCCTCATGAGGATTCGGATGACGTATCCGTCACGAATTCTGAGGTGGAGAGTGTGATGAATCATCGTTGGCTAAAAGAGGCCATGCGCGCTCCAGTTTTCTCTGAACAGGAATTTGCCGCACTCAGCTTCGTGGATGCATATATCCGAGCCGCCCGAGACGGACTTGTTGGAGTTACTCAACTAATCTCAAAGGATATGCAGGTAATGAGTTTGTGCAAAATTAATAGATATATGCCAGTAGCCCCCGAGACTTGAAGCGGTTAGGCCAACCGATTTAAGGATCGTTATGACCTGTAGGTTCTCAAGGAGAAGAATAACGCGCTGTCCCAGGAACTGAGAACAAACCAGACACAGCTGAATGCCGTCACCACAGAACTTGTGGAGATGAAAAAGGCCACAATGACTACTGGTCAAAAAAACAAACTTGAGGAGGGAAAAGACAAACAAGCCGAAGAGATAAAGAGCTTAAAGGCTCAGTTATCGGCTACGCAAAAAGAGAATATGAAGTTGAAAGGCGGCATATTCGGTATGAACTTTTGATCCATCAGAGAGACTCATACTATCCCATAATTCGGATTGTCACAACTCTGTTGCTGCAGGTCTATTAACTGGTCGGCCTGAAGAGGAAGTGTCCGGATTTTGAGGCGGCATGCTTAAGGAGCTGTCCGTGGTGCATGAGCGGGCCCGGAAAGCCATGAGAAATATGACCAAGGCTTTATGGCCATCCGATACCCCTCCAAAAAGTATGGAGGGGTTGGCGAACCTGTTCAAAGGTGCCCGGCGCCGCTTTGAACTATGGAAGGCATCCGCATGTCGTGAAGGTGCACGAGAAGCATGGGCGATGGTAAAAACACGCTACACCGGACTCGATCCGAATCATATGGCCCGAGTTGGACCTCAGGGACCAGACGGAAAGGAGATTCCCGTGAACTTGGTATATGACCAAGTGATGATAGCTGCGAAATATTCGCAAGAAGACTGTAGTTTAGACAGTCTTATAGATGGTATAGAGAAAGAGTAGGCGTTTGATTCAATGTATCAATGTACTTTATTATCGAACTTATCTCCATCCAAACATTTCGAAATTTGTCATCGCAGGCCTTCGGCTTCAATCTCCAAACCAAGAAGGTGGAGTGTTTCCGGATACCAAGTTGGAATGTGAGAATCATTCATTATGTCCGGAAACCAGGAAATCCGACCCTATTGCTCAAACAGACAAAAAAATTGTTTGGGAGTTATGTTATATTACTATTTAACGTAAGAAACATCTTCCAAGGAAAATAGTTCCGTTAAGGGTTCCTTCCCTTGGGTTGGCACGCTTAGTTACGCGTGCCTAGGCTTTGATCTGAATTACGAGGAGCCGATCCCGTATTTGTTTAGAAGAGTTACAAAAACATAAACAATCCGTTGTTGCTTGCCGACCAATTATTCTCTTAAGAATGCTAGCTTTCAGCTTCACCCGTCTGAGGTACAGATCCGGATTACCCGGTTGTAGCAATCGCAGAGGTACTCCCTTTACACCCTAGCCGAACAATCGGGAACGTAGGGTATAAACACAGGAGCGAGGCAACCCAGCTTGGCAAAAACTTAAGTCATAGAGGTGCATATAATGGCAAAGGTGTATAGAACAAACGACGTGGACAATATAAGCCATAAGCTTTGAATAACAAGCTTCGTCAAAGAAGCCCCGGTCAAAGTGGGGTGTATACATTTAAAGATGTGTACCCCTAATAGTTCGGCAGATCCGAACATACCCTGGGATGTATAAAACAAAGATTAAAAAAGAAGAGGAGAAAAAGGAGGAAACTAGAAAAAATAAAAATGATGCGGCCAAACTATCTGTAGAATCGTCGGAGCCGAGCAGCGTTCCATGGATTCGGCTCAAGGCGACTATCCGATGCATTACAAAGGTGATAGGCTCCTCCTGTGAGAACTTCATCTATGATGAAGGGCCCCTCCCATTTTGGTTTGAGCTTATCCTTCTTCTTCTCTGGGAGGCGCAGAACGAGTTCACCGACGTTATAAGTCTTGGCCCGCACCTCTCTGCTTTGGTATCGCCTAGCCTGTTGTTGATAAAATGCGGAACGGGCTCGTGCAATGTCACGCTCCTCTTCAAGGCCGTCTAAGTCGTCCTGTCGATCAAGCTCGGCTTCTCTTTCTTCGTGCATGCGCACTCAAGGTGAGTCATGAATAATGTCGCAGGGCAAAACAGCTTCTGCGCCGTACACCATGAAAAAAGGTGTGTATCCGGTCGTTCGGTTAGGCGTGGTCCGCAGCCCCCAGAGCATGGAATTGAGTTCCTCAATCCAGTTCTTATTAGGCTCCCGTAGGGAACGCACCAGTCTGGGTTTAATGCCGCTCATTATTAGACCATTGGCCCGTTCAACCTGACCATTTGTTTGAGGGTGATAGACGGATGCATAGTCGAGTTTAATGCCCAAGTTGGCACACCAGTTTTTCACCTCACCAGCTATGAAATTGGAGCCTTTATCAGTGATGATGCTGTGCGGGACACCATAACGGTGTACCACGCTGGATATAAAGTCAATCACTGGCCCTGCTTCAGCCGTTTTTACTGGTTTTGCCTCTATCCACTTAGTGAATTTATCTACCATAACTAGTAAATATTTCTTCTTGTGGCTTCCCCTTTAAGGGGTCCGACCATATCCAGCCCCCAGACCGCAAAAGGCCACGTGATGGGGATTGTTCTTAAGGCAGTGGGAGGCATATGACTTTGATTGGCGAAAAGCTGACATCCTACGCAACGTTGCACAAGGGCTTGTGCGTCTGCTCGGGCCGTTGGCCAGAAGAAACCTGTCCGGAAAGCCTTGCTTATGAGGGCCCGAGCTGCGGCGTGATGGCCGCCTAGACCAGCATGTATTTCAGCCAAGAGCTGCCGTCCCTCCTCTTCAGAGATGCACCTTTGGAGGACTCCAGTAGTGCTTTTCTTGTACAGTTCACCTTCGTGAACTTTATAGGCTTTAGAACGTCGAACTATGCGACGGGCCTCATTTTGATCATCAGGAAGTTCCTGCCTATTAAGGTAGGCCAGGAAGGGTTCAATCCATGGAGCAATAACGGCCATGATTTCATGGGCGGAAGGTGTTATTTCGGTACCCGAACCCCCGATGATATCCGTATTGTGCTCGGCTAATGGGGGCATGATCAGGTCTGGACTAGTGTTTCCGTTCTCGTCTTGCCATACCACGGATGGCTTAAAGAGCCTTTCCACAAAGGTATTAGGCGGGACGGGGTCGCGCTTGGCGCCCATTCGAGCCAGGATGTCCGCTGCCTGGTTACTGTCTCGAGCAATGTGATGAAACTCTAGCCCCTCAAAACGAGCAGATATTTTTAATACGGCATTTCGATACGCCGCCATTTTTGGATCTTTTGCATCGAACTCTCCTTTTATCTGGGAAATTGCGAGATTTGAATCCCTACGCACCTCTAGGCGTTGTATGCCCATGGAGACAGCCATTCGGAGACCATGTAGAAGTGCCTCGTATTCGGCTGCGTTATTGGAGTCCGTATACATGATTTGCAGCACATAGCGGACTGTGTCCCCTGTGGGGGATGTCAAGATGACACCAGCCCCCAGTTCGGCTAGCATTTTAGAGCCGTCAAAGTACATGATCCATTTGGAGTATGAACTGTGCTCTTTAGGGAGCTTGGCTTCCGTCCACTCGGCGCCGAAGTCGGCCAGCACCTGAGATTTAATGGCTCGGCGCGGCTTGTATGTTATTTCAAATGGTTAGAGCTCAATGGCCCATTTAGCTATGCGGCCGGTGGCATCCCTATTATTTATAATGTCATTGAGTGGTACTTCGGATGCCACCGTGATCGGACACTCTTGAAAATAGTGCCGGAGCTTGCGGGATGCCATAAAGACCGCGTAAGCTATCTTTTGATAGTGAGGGTATCGGGATTTGCATGGTGTAAGGACCACCGATACATAGTATACTGGTTTCTGGATGGGGAGTTTATGTCCCTCTTCCCCTCGCTCGACGACGAGTACGGCGCTCACTACCTGGTGAGTCGCGGATATATAAAGCAACATAGGCTCGCCAACACTTGGGCCGGCTAGGATTGGGTTGCCTGCTAACAAGGTTTTTATTTCTTCCAATCCGGCTGTAGCCGCATCCGTCCATTCGAAGTGGTCGGTGCATCGGAGCAGTCGATAAAGTGGTAATGCCTTTTCTCCTAATCTGGAGATGAAGCGGCTTAAAGCTGCCACGCACCTTGCTAGTTTTTGGACATGCTTTAAGTCCATTGGTATGGCCAGTTGCGACAAGGCTCGGATTTTGGCTGGGTTTGCTTCGATTCCTCTATTGGAAATAATGAACCCTAATACCTTTCCGGCTGGAACACCGAAAACGCATTTCTCTGGATTGAGCCGTATGTCGTATGTTCGGAGGTTGTCAAACGTGAGGCGAAGGTCGTCCACCAATGATTCAACGTGTTTAGTCTTAATGACCACGTCGTCCACATATGCTTCCACTGTCTTGCCGATTTGTTTTTCCAAACATGTTTGAATCATTCGTTGGTAAGTGGCACCAGCGTTTTAAAGCCCAAAAGGCATAGTGTTGAAACAGAAAGGCCCATATAGGGTGATAAATGCCGTTGCAGCCTGGTCGGACTCCTTCATTTTAATCTGATGGTATCCGGAGTAAGCGTCGAGGAAACACAAGGAGTCGTGTCCTGCGGTCGCATCAATAATTTGGTCAATGCGGGGCAATGGGAAAGGGTCTTTGGGGCAAGCTTTATTGAGGTCTTTGAAATCGACACAAAGGCGCCAAGACTTATCCTTCTTCGGTACCATGACCAAGTTAGCTAGCCAATCTGGGTGTTTGATTTCTCTGATGAACCCGGCTTCGAGTAGTTTGGCTAGCTCCCCCCCATAGCTTGTCGTTTGGGTTCGGAAAAGCGCCGCAACATTTGTTTGACTGGTTTGAACCCCTTGATTATGTTGAGGCTATGCTCATCCTGTCTGCGTGGGATTCCGGGCATGCCCAAAGGGTGCTAGGCAAAAATATCCCAATTTTCGCGCAGGAACGCCCATAGGGCGGCATCAACCGTCGGATCCAGCTGTGCTCCAATGGACACTGTTTTGTTAGGATCCGTCAGGTGCACTTGAAATTTGACTATTTCATCTGTTGGTTTGAAAGAGGTGGATTTGGGTCTCTTATCAAGGATCACATCATCCTTGTCCACCGTGGATTGCAGGGTGGTTAGTTCTTCGGCCGCAAGGGCTTCGGATACTGCCTCAAGGGCCAAGGATGCGGTTTTGTTTTTGGCGCGGAGTGCTATATCCGGATCACTTGTGACTGTGATTACTCCATTGGGCCCTGGCATTTTGAGCTTCATGTACCCATAATGGGGAATGGCTTGGAAGCGTGAGAAAGTGTCCCGCCCCAAAAGGGCGTGATACCCACTATTGAAGGGAGCCACGTGGAAAAGCAACTCTTCGGACCTGTAATTCTCAGGCGTGCCGAATACTACATCAAGTTTGATTTTCCCCGAACGTCGTGCTTCTCGATTGGGGATGATGCCTTGAAAGGTGGTACTGCTTTGCTCAATGCGTGCTCTGTCAATATGCATTTTGTCGAGCGTGTCCTCATAGATGAGGTTGAGCCCACTGCCGCCGTCCATGAGCACTTTAATAGGTCGAAAGCCGTCCACAATTGGGTTTAAGACCAAGGCGGCAGGTGCTCGGACTGATCGGGCCCTTGGTTCGTCGTCGGCGGTGAAAGTTATTGCCGCGTCATTCCATGGGCTCATTGCGGTTACTTGGGTAATTTCGGCGAGGTCGCGGAGTGCCCTTTTACGCCAATTATTTGAGGAGAAGGTCTTGAAGACCGTGAAGACATTAATGTCATCATCCTCCGGAGAATGCTTCTCTGGAGTAGCGATGGTGAGGATAGTCTCGCCGCTTTTAGCCACTTGCCGGAGTACCCAATATGCCCGAAGGCTATGAGTTGGTTCGGTGCTCGGCATTGCATGTATCTGACATGGCTTATCGAGGAACTTGTCCAGAACGGACCTGTGTCACGTAAAGGGTTTATTTTTCTTGCCGGCGGGCTTATGATCGGATTGTAAGGGTGTATCCATTTTGCCCGGGCAGTGCACTGCTTAAAGGCAGCAGGTTCCAATTGTGTTTTTTGGCCTTCCATGTGCTTTCCATCGAGCAGTACTTCCGTACTATGTGCGATAGTTCCGTGAAGCTCTGTATGCGACGGCGGTCGAGGGCATTCCGAATTCCCTCATCGGTGCAATTTTGATGAAAAACCGAGACCGCATCATCATCGCAGCAATCTTTGATCTTGTTTTTGACAAGTAGAAACCTGGCCCAAAAGTGATGAACCGTTTCTTGAGGTTGCTGCCGTACATACATCAGGTCGTATAAGTCAGGAGGGCCTGAATTGCTTGGAGAGTATTGATTGTGGTGGGCGGGTGGGCTAAAACTTGAATCTGTTGGGGAACGTAGTATTTCAAAAAAATTCCTACGATCATGCAAGATCTATCTAGGAGAAGCATAGCAACGAGTGGGGAGAGTGTGTCTATGTACCCTAATAGACCAAAAGCGGAAGCGTTTAGTAACGCGGTTGATGTAGTCAAAATCTTCGCGATCCAACCGATCAAGTACCGAACGCGCGGCACCTCCGCGATCTGCACACGTTCAGCTCGGTGACGTCCCTCGTACTCTTGATCCAGCTGAGGCCGAGGGAGAGTTTCGTCAGCACGACGGCGTGGTGACGGTGATGATGAAGTGATTCCGGCAGGGCTTCGCCTAAGCTCTCCGAAAATATGACCGAGGTGGAAATCTGTGGAGGGGGGCACCGCACACGGCTAAGACAAATCTTGGTGTGTCTTTGGGATGCCCCCGCCCCCCTATATAAAGGAGGGAGGGAGGAGGTGGCTGGCCTATGGGGGAGGCGCACCAAGGGGGAGTCCTATTAGGATTCCCAATCCTAGTAGGACTCCCCTTCCTTTTCCAAGAGGGAGAGAGAGGGAAGGAGAGAGAGGGAGAAGGAAAGAGGGGGGCGCCGCTCCCTCCCTAGTCCAATTCGAACTTGCCATGGGGGGGGGGGGGGGCGCAGCCACCCCTTGGACTGCCTCCTCTTTTCCCGTATGGCCCAATAAGGCCCATTACTTCTCCCGGTGAATTCCCGTAACTCCCCGGTATTCCGAAAAATAACCGAATCACTCGGAACCTTTCCGATGTACGAATATAGCCTTCCAATATATGAATCTTTACCTCTCGACCATTTCAAGACTCCTCGTCATGTCCCCGATCTCATCCGGGACTCCGAACAAACTTCGGTCATTAAATCACATAACTCATAATACAAATCGTCATCGAACGTTAAGCGTGTGGACCCTACGGGTTCGAGAACTATGTAGACATGACCGAGACACATATCCGATCAATAACCAATAACGGAACCTGGATGCTCATATTGGCTCCTACATATTCTATGAAGATCTTTATCGGTCAAACCGCATAACAACATACGTTGTTCCCTTTGTCATCGGTATGTTACTTGCCCGAGATTCGATCGTCGGTATCATCATACCTAATTCAATCTCATTACTGGCAAGTCTCTTTACTCGTTCCGTAATGCATCATCCCGTAACTAAATCATTAGTCACATTGCTTGCAAGGCTTCACATGATGTGCATTACCGAGAGGGCCCAGAGATACCTCTCCGACAATCGGAGTGACAAATCCTAATCTCGATCTATGCCAACTCAACAAACACCATCGGAGACACCTGTAGAGCATCTTTATAATCACCCAGTTACGTTGTGACGTTTGATAGCACACTAAGTGTTCCTCCGGTATTCGGGAGTTGCATAATCTCATAGTCAGAGGAACATGTATAAGTCATGAAGAAAGCTGTAGCAATAAACTTAACGATCATTATGCTAAGCTAACGGATGGGTCTTGTCCATCACATCATTCTCCTAATGATGTGATCCTATTCATCAAATGACAACACATGTCTATGGTTAGGAAACTTAACCATCTTTGATTAACGAGCTAGTCTAGTAGAGGATTACTAGGGACTCGGTGTTTTGTCTATGTATTCACACATGTATTAAGTTTCTGGTTAATACAATTCTAGCATGAATAATAAACATTTATCATGATATAAGGAAATATAAATAACAACTTTATTATTGCCTCTAGGGCATATTTCCTTCAGTATCCCACTTGCACTAGAGTCAATAATCTAGTTCACATCACCATGTGATTTAACACCAATAGTTCACATCTTTATGTGATTAACACCCATAGTTCACATCGCCATGTGACCAACACCCAAAGGGTTTACTAGAGTCAATAATCTAGTTCACATCGCTATGTGATTAGCACCCAAAGACTACTAAGGTGTGATCATGTTTTGCTTGTGAGAGAGGTTTAGTCAACGGGTCTGCCATATTCAGATCCGTATGTATTTTGCAAATTTCTATGTCTACAATGCTCTGCATGGAGCTACTCTAGCTAATTGCTCCCACTATCAATATGTATCCAGATTGAGACTCAGAGTCATCCAGATCAGTGTTAAAGTTTGCATCGACGTAACTCTTTACGATGAACTCTTTATCACCTCCATAACCGAGAAATATTTCCTTAGTCCTCTTAGGTAACTAAGGATAACTTTGACCGCTATCCAGTGATCCACTCCTGGATCACTATCGTACCTCCTTGCTAAACTCATAGCAAGGCACACAACTGGTCTGGTACATAGCATGGCATACTTTATAGAACCTATGACTGAGGCATAGGGAATGACTTTCATTCTCTTTCTATCTTTTGCCGTGGTCGGGTTTTGAGTCTTACTCAATTTTACACCTTGTAACACAGGCAAGAACTCCCTCTTTGACTGATCCGTTTTGAACTTCTTCAAAAACTTGTCAAGGTATGTTCTTTGTGAAAGTCCTATTAAGCGTCTCGATCTATCCCTATAGATCTTGATGCTCAATACTTAAGCAGCTTCACCGAGGCCTTTTTATTGAAAAATTCTTATTCAAGTATCCTTTTATGCTATCCAGAAATTCTATATCATTTCCAATCAACAATATGTCATCCACATATAATATCAGAAATGCTACAAAGCTCCCACTCACCTTCTTGTAAATACAGGCTTCACCGTAAGTCTGTATAAAACCATATGCTTTGATCACTTCATCAAAGCATATATTCCAACTCCGAGATGCTTGCACCAGTCCATAGATGGATCGCTGGAGCTTGCACATTTTGTTAGCACCTTTAGGATTGACAAAACCTTCTGGTTGCATCATATACAACTTCTTCTTTCAAAATTCCATTAAGGAATGTAGTTTTGACATCCATTTGCCAGATTTCATAAAATGCGGCAATTGCTAACATGATTCGGACAGACTTTAAGCATCGATACGAGTGAGAAAATCTCATCGTAGTCAACACCTTGAACTTGTCAAAAAACTTTTGCGACAATTCGAGCTTTGTAGATAGTAACACTACCATCAGCGTCTATCTTCCTCTTGAAGATCCATTTATTCTCAATGGCTTGCCGATCATCGGGCAAGTCAACCAAAGTCCACACTTTGTTCTGATACATGGATCCCATCTCAGATTTCATAGCCTCAAGCCATTTCGCGGAATCTGGGCTTATCATCGCTTCCTCATAGTTCGTAGGTTCGTCATGGTCTAGTAACATGATTTCCAGATCAAGATTACCGTACCACTCTGGTGCGGAACGTACTCTGGTTTACCTACGAGGTTCGGTAGCAACTTGATCCGAAGTTTCATGATCATCATCATTAACTTCCTCACTAATTGGTGTAGGCATCACTGGAACTGATTTCTGTGGTGAACTACTTTCCAATTTGGGAGAAGGTACAATTACCTCATCAAGTTCTACTTTCCTCCCACTCACTTCTTTCGGGAGAAACTCCTTCTCTAGAAAGGATCCATTCTTAGCAACGAATATCTTGCCTTCGGATCTGTGATGGAAGGTGTACCCAACAGTCTCCTTTGGGTATCCTATGAAGACGCATTTCTCCGATTTGGGTTTGAGCTTATCAGGTTGAAACTTTTCACATAAGCATTGCAACCCCAAACTTTAAGAAACGACAGCTTAGGTTTCTTGCCAAACCACAGTTCATATGGTGTCGTCTCAACGGATTTAGATGGTGCCCTATTTAATGTGAATGCAGCTGTCTCTAATGCATAACCCCAAAACAATAGTGGTAAATTGGTAAGAGACATCATAGATTGCACTATATCCAATAAAGTACGGTTATGACGTTCAGACACACCATTATGCTATGGTGTTCCAGGTGGCATGAGTTTGTGAAACTATTCCACATTGTTTTAATTGAAGACCAAACTCGTAACTCAAATATTATCCACGATCGGATCGCAGAAACTTAATTTTCTTGTTACGATGATTTTCCACTTCACTCTGAAATTCTTTGAACTTTTCAAATGTTTCAGACTTATGTTTCATCAAGTAGATATACCCATATCTGCTCAAATCATCTGTGAAGGTCAGAAAATAACGATACCCACCGCGAGCCTCAATATTCATCGGACCGCATACATCGGTATGTATTATTTCCAATATATCTGTTGCTCGCTCCATTGTTCCGGAGAACGGAGTTTTATTCGTCTTGTACATGAGGCATGGTTCGCAAGTACCAAGTGATTCATAATCAAGTGATTCCAAAAGTCCATCAGTATGGAGTTTCTTCATGCGCTTTACACCAATATGACCCAAACGGCAGTGCCACAAATAAGTTGCACTATCATTATCAACTCTGCATCTTTTGGTTTCAATATTATGAATATGTGTATCACTACGATCGAGATTCAATAAACCATTTATATTGAGTGTATGACCATAGAAGGTTTTATTCATTTAAACAGAACAACAATTATTCTCTGACTTAAATGAATAACCGTATCGCAATAAACATGATCCAATCATATTCATGCTCAACGCAAATACCAAATAACATTTATTTAGGTCCAACACTAATCCCGAAGGTAGAGGGAGTGTGCGATGGTATTCTTATCAACCTTGGAATCACTTCCAACACACATCATCACCTCGTCATTAACTAGTCTCTGTTCATTTTGCAACTCCTGTTTCGAGTTACTAATGTTAGCAACTGAACCAGTATCAAATACCCAGGGGCTACTATGAACACTAGTAAAATACACATCAATAACATGTATATCAAATATACCTTTGTTCACTTTGCCATCCTTCTTATCCGCCAAATACTTGGGGCAGTTCCGCTTCCAGTGAGCAGTCCCTTTGCAGTAGAAGCACTCAGTTTCAGGCTTAGGTCCAGACTTGGGCTTCTTCCCGGGAGTAGCAACTTGTTTGCTATTCTTCTTGAAGTTCCCCTTCTTCCCTTTGTCCTTTTTCTTGAAAATAGTGGTCTTGTTAACCATCAACACTTGATGCTCTTTCTTGATTTCTACCTTTGTTGATTTTAGCATCACGAAGAGCTCGGGAATCGTTTTTTTCTTCCCTTGCATATTATAGTTCATCATGAAGTTCCAGTAACTTGGTGATAGTGACTAGAGAATTCTGTCAATTACTATCTTATCCGGAAGATTAACTCCCACTTGATTCAAGCAACTGTAGTACTCAGACATTCTGAGCACATGCTCACTGGTTGAGCTATTCTCCTCCATCTTGTAGGCGAAGTATTTGTCAGAGGTCTCATACCTCTCGACACGGGCATGAGTCTGAAATACCGATTTCAGCTCTTGGAACATCTCATATGCTCCATGTCGTTCAAAAACATTTTTGAAGTCCCGGTTCTAAGCCGTAAAGCATGGTGCACTAAACTATCAAGTAGTCATCATACCAAGCTTGTCAAACGTTCATAACGTCTGCATCTGCTCCTACAATAGTTCTGTCACCTAGCGGTGCATCAAGGACATAATTCTTCTGTGCAGCAATGAGGATAAACCTCAGATCACGGAACCAGTCCGCATCATTGCTACTATCATCTTTCAACTTAGTTTTCTCTAGGAACATATCAAAAATAAAACAGGGGAGCTATACGCGAGCTATTGATGTACAACATAATTTGCAAATACTACCAGGGTTAAGTTCATGATAAATTAAAGTTCAATTAATCATATTACTTAAGAACTCCCACTTAGATAGACATCCCTCTAATCATCTAAGTGATCACGTGATCCAAATCAACTAAACCATGTCCGATCATCACGTGAGATGGAGTAGTTTTCAATGGTGAACATCACTATGTTGATCATATCTACTATATGATTCACGTTCGACCTTTTGGTCTCAGTGTTCCGAGGCCATATCTGCATATGCTAGGCTCATCAAGTTTAACCCGAGTATTCCGCATGTGCAAAACTGTCTTGCACCCGTTGTATTTGAACGTAGAGCCTATCACACCCGATCATCACATGGTGTCTCAGCACGAAGAACTTTCGCAACGGTGCATACTCAGGGAGAACACTTGTACCTTGAAATTTAGTGAGAGATCATCTTATAATGCTACCGCCGTACTAAGCAAAATAAGATGCATAAAAGGATTAACATCACATGCAATTCAATATGTGACATGATATGGCCATCATCATCTTGTGCTGTTGATCTCCATCATCGAAGCACCGTCATGATCTCCATCGTCATCGGCGCCCCAGCTCGATCTCCATCGTAGCATCATTGTCGTCTCGCCAACTTATTGTTTCTACGACTACCGCTACCGCTTAGTGATAAAGTAAAACAATTACATGGCGATTGCATTGCATACAATAAAGCGACAACCATATGGCTCCTGCCGGTTGCCGATAACTTTGTTACAAAACATGATCATCTCATACAACAAATTATATCACATCATGTCTTGACCATATCACATCACAGCAAGCCCTGCAAAAACAAGTTAGACATCCTCTACTTTGTTGTTGCAAGTTTTACGTGGCTGCTACGGGCTTCTAGCAAGAATCGTTCTTACCTACGCATCGAAACCACAACATGGTGTAGTGATTGCTTTTTGATCTTCTAAAAGAACCCTCTTCATTGAAACCGATTCAACTAAAGTGAGAGAGACAAACACCCGCTAGTCACCTTTAAGCAACGAGTGCTCGCAGCAGTGAAACCAGTCTCGCGTAAGCATACACGTAATGTCGGTCCGGGCCGCTTCATCTCACAATACAGCTGAACCAAGTAACAACTAGTAACGGCAAGCAATATGTATACACCCACGCCCACAACTCCTTTGTGTTCTACTCGTGCAAATAACATCTATGCATAGACCTGGCTCTGATACCACTGTTGGGGAACGCAGTATTTCAAAAAAATTCCTACGATCACGCAGGACTATCTAGGAGAAGCATAGCAACGAGTGGGGAGAGTGTGTCTATGTACCCTCGTAGACCGAAAGTGGAAGCGTTTAGTAACGTGGTTGATGTAGTCGAACGTCTTCAAGATCCAACCGATCAAGTACCGAATGCACGGCACCTCCGTGATCTGCACACGTTCAGCTTGGTGACGTCCCTCGTACTCTTGATCCAGCTGAGGCCGAGGGAGAGTTTCGTCAGCACGACAGCGTGGTGACGGTGATGATGAAGTGATTCCGGCAGGGCTTCGCCTAAGCTCTCCGAAAATATGACCGAGGTGGAAATCTGTGGAGGGGGGCACCGCACACGGCTTAGACAAATCTTGGTGTGTCTTTGGGGTGCCCCCCGCCCCCGTATATAAAGGAGGGAGGGAGGAGGTGGCTGGCCTAAGGGAGAGGCTCACCAAGGTGGAGTCCTATTAGGATTCCCAATCCTAGTAGGACTCCCCTTCCTTTTCCAAGAGGGAGAGAGAGGGAAGGAGAGAGAGGGAGAAGGAAAGAGGGGGGCGCCGCCCCCTCCCTAGTCCAATTCAGACTTGCCATGGGGGGGCGTGCAGCCACCCCTTGGACTGCCTCCTCTTTTCCCGTATGGCCCAATAAGGCCCATTACTTCTCCCGGTGAATTCCCGTAACTCCCCGGTATTCCGAAAAATACCCGAATCACTCGGAACCTTTCCGATGTCCGAATATAGCCTTCCAATATATGAATCTTTACCTCTCGACCATTTCGAGACTCCTCGTCATGTCCTCGATCTCATCCGGGACTCGGAACAAACTTCGGTCATCAAATCACATAACTCATAATACAAATCGTCATCGAACGTTAAGCGTGCGGACCCTACGGGTTTGAGAACTATGTAGACATGACCGAGACACATCTCCGGTCAATAACCAATAGCGGAACCTGGATGCTCATATTGGCTCCTACATATTCTACGAAGATCTTTATCGGTCAAACCGCATAACAACATACGTTGTTCCCTTTGTCATCGGTATGTTACTTGCCCGAGATTCGATTGTCGGTATCATCATACCTAGTTCAATCTCGTTACTGGCAAGTCTCTTTACTCGTTTTGTAATGCATCATCCCGTAACTAACTCATTAGTCACATTGCTTGCAAGGCGTCATATGATGTGCATTACCGAGAGGGCCCAGAGATACCTCTCCGACAATCGGAGTGACAAATCCTAATCTCGATCTATGCCAACTCAACAAACACCATCGGAGACACCTGTAGAGCATCTTTATAATCACCCAGTTACGTTGTGATGTTTGATAGCACACTAAGTGTTCCTCCGGTATTCGGGAGTTGCATAATCTCATAGTCAGAGGAACATGTATAAGTCATGAAGAAAGCTATAGCAATAAACTTAACGATCATTATGCTACGCTAACGGATGGGTCTTGTCCATCATATCATTCTCCTAATGATGTGATCCCATTCATCAAATGACAACACATGTCTATGGTTAGGAAACTTAACCATCTTTGATTAACGAGCTAGTCTAGTAGAGGCTTACTAGGGACTCGATGTTTTGTCTATGTATTTACACATGTATTAAGTTTTCGGTTAATACAATTCTAGCATGAATAATAAACATTTATCATGATATAAGAAAATATAAATAACAACTTTATTATTGCCTCTAGGGCATATTTCCTCCAGAATCCCTGCCCGAAATTGTGTTCGGAGTTTGTAAAGTCTCCGAGGTTACCGGTTCGGGTCCGGGAAGATCCAAGTGCTCCCCGGACCCTAAGTCCGACCCTGAGTTCAGGGGACATGGGGTCCCTTCCGAAGGAGAGTATCCAGTTCAATGGGTTCGGAGACCCGAACATAGCTGGTTTTTAACCTAGGGGAAGAAGTGTTCTTATCTCGTTCCTCGACGACTGCCACCAGGTGAGTGATCGGCGGAACGTTGATTTCCCTCTGGTCAGGTTTAAGCCCGATCCGATCATAATCCGTTGAAAGCCCCAGGGCGGCGATGCGATCTAATAGCTCATTTAAGGACGAGATGTCTGTCGGATCCATCTTTTCGGAGTGTTCGAGACCGATGCGAAGGTGATGTTGGGCGATCGCAGGGGGCGCCGTCGGCTCGATGGCCGTGTGGGCGCCCACGGTAAAACCGCCGAGCTGGAGGACCTGTCCTGAAGTTAGGCGCCTTCCAAAAGTGATATCATTGTTGATGACAAGGCGAGCCATCGATGCTTTTATCAACAACACAGTGGAACTCTCAATGAAAGCACCAATGTCGGTGTTATAACCGGCGGATCTCGGGTAGGGGGTCCCGAACTGTGCGTTTGAGGATCAATGGTAACAAGGAACGATGGGGACACGATGTTTACCTAGGTTCGGGCCCTCTTAAAGGAGGTAAAACCCTACGTCCTGCTTGATTATATTTGATGAGTATAGTGGATACAAGAGTTGATCTACCTCGAGATCGTAATGGCTAAACCCTAGCTGTCTAGCCTATGAGAATTCTGATGGCCTTTACGGACTAAACCCTCCGATTTATATACACACCGGAGGGATCTAGGGTTGTACAGAGTCGGTTTGCAGAGGAAGGAATAGTACATCCGGACACCAAACTTGCAGTCCACGCATATAGGAGTCCTACCAGGACACGGGGGGTAGTCTTCAATTTTTACCTTCATGGCCCATCAGTTCGGCCCATATCAAATAGACCGGACACCTGAGGACCCCCTAATCCAGGACTCCCTCAAGCTCCACGCTACATTGGTCCTTTCTGCATTGTTGCAAGACGTGGTCAGGTGGCATATAAATTGGAGTTGCCGCCGCAATTCTCTCATATCCACGACGTCTTCCATGTGTCGCAACTTCGTCGTTGCTTCAAGGAATCTCCGCATCGAGCAGTGGATCAGGAGATGCTCGAATTGCAAGATGACCCATCTTATAAGGAGCATCCGATCCGCATCCTCGATGAAGCTGAATGTCGAACTCGTCAGAACACGACCAAGTTCCTGAAAGTGCAGTGGTCAAATCATACTGAAGATTAAGCCACTTGGTAACGCGAGGATCATCTTCGGGAAGAATATCCCGACCTCTTTCCTTCTACCTCCTAAATTCTCGGGACGAGAATTTCTTTTAGAGGAGGAGAATTTGTAACACCCCTGTGTAATAACCTCTGTGATCATCTGCTAATAATGCCTGGTCATCCTCATTTGCAGTGCCTAGTCACATTGGTTAAAGATTCAATTCAAAACCCTCTCTGAAAATCAACTCAAATTCAAAAGGGCAAAATGAAGTTGCTCAAAACCTGTTGGAAAAAAATGTTCACCTTATAGCAAATAATCTAAAACTATTTGCTGTTAAGGAACACAACATCACAATCAACTCTAAATGGGCCTAATGCTTTTTAACAGAGCCAAAACAGCACTTAAAATACCCTATTCATTTTTGAATAAATTCAAAAGGTTTCCAAAAATGCCCAAACTTTTTGTGGCAGTGCTGGATATTGCATTGAACTAAGGTGAGCAAGTTTCACCTTTTTGCAAACTCATTTGGTAGCTCACAAAAATGCAAAAGCTTGTTGTTGAGATAAAACAGAAAAGATAAAAGAAAGAGGCAATGTGCACTGGGCCCAAGTGCACAGTGCCCCGAACCCCAGCCCACCAGGCCCATCTCCCTTTCTCTCGCCTGCGTGTCACCGCCGCCTTGGACGCGAGCGCGCGCTCCGGCCATTCGCCGACACGGCGACACCCACCAACGCCCCACCAATGAGGGGATAAGGCCACGGCCTCGTGCGTTCCCCCTGGTCCTCCCCGTTCACTCCTCCCTCTCCCTCGCTCGCTCATCGCCTCCTCCTCTCCCTCAGATCCATCGAGGCTGAGTGAGGTCGCCGCCGTCCGCCGTCATCCGCGTAGCCACAGGGCTCCCCGTGCCTCGCCAACGTGTCCGGGAGCTCCGCTGGCTTCTTCTTCTTCTTCTTCTTCTGGTGCAACCAGGCGGACCAGAAACCCCTGCACCGAGCCACACGACCTCGTCTTCAACCTCGATCGCCGGCAATCCCTTTCTTCTCTGACGACGATCTGCTGCTCCTAAACTTCCAAGGGCCATCGGCGTGCCGCTCGGTGAGCTTCTCCGTCTCCTGCTCCTATTCGTTTGCCTCTTCACGCGCCGTAGCTAGCTTTTGTCGTGCCCGAGCTCTGTTCGCCGCCGACGAGCTCGTGGTCGTGGCGATGGCCCTTGTCGCGATCGCCTGAGGCCTCCGCCGTGCTCCTGGTGCTCCCAGGAGCCCAACAAGCACGCGTGCATGCCTCCCCGTGACTCCTAGCTCCGTTTCCACTAGCGCCCGAACTCTGGCGTCCGCTCCGCCGTTAGCCACCGCCGTCTCCGGCTGTTTCTGTTCGAACCGCCGCCACAGATCGATGTGCGGGCCAGAGCCCATTCGAATGAACCTAACCGCGCGCCGAACGGGCTTCTGTAGTGGTTTTCCGATGAGCTCCGGCGTTCGGCCGCCACGCAAATGGTCGCCGGAGATCTCTTCGGCGTCGACGCCGACGTGGCTCGGTGGTCCCCGCCCCTGGGTCGCTGACCAGTGGGCCCTGGGGTTCCCGTTGACTGGGTTGACCCAGTCAACGTGTTGACTGGGCAGCCCCAGCCACTGACGTGTGGGCCCTCCTCAGGTAATTAGTCTAATAAACATTTTTATAAACAAAAGTAATTAGTTTAACCTGATCACTCACTGACATATGGGGCCCACACCTCAAGTTAACCCTGTTAGTTAGTTTAAACCACTGTTAAGCTAACAGAGGCTGACATGTGGGTCCCACTGGACCCACAGGTCGGGTTTGACCCTGGTCAGCTGACCTGTTGACTGCTGACATCATCCCCACACAATGCTGACGTCATAATGAATTTCTGTTAATATAAATAATTCTAGAAAATATTTTAATCTTTGAAAATTCATAGAAAATAAACCGTAGCTCGGATCGAAAAACTTTGTACATGAAAGTTGCTCAGAACGACGAGACGAATCCAACCGTGCTATCTGTTTCCATGTCGGGACCCTCTATGGAGGTGAACCCAAAACTTCTAGCCCGTTTCCGGTAGATGAATAGTGCATATATACCGATTAATAATTCCAACTTGAACCCTAAAATAACTAAAATGATTTAGACATGTCTTTAGGCAACCCTGCACTGCACCTTAAGCATAGCATGCTCTGTGTTGCATATGATTGCTGTGTATTTATTTGTTTCCTCCCCCTCTTCTCATTCGGTAGACCCCGACACCGACGCTGCTCCGGAGACCGACGACACCACTGACGACCTTGCCCTTGCCGCCGAGCAACTAGGCAAGCACCCCCCCCCCTTTGAACATTCCGATATCGCCTATTCTCTTCTCTCTTATGCTTGCATTAGAATTGCTATTGCTACTGCTTTACCTATTCTGATGCATAGCCTGATTTTGTAACCTGCTGTTGATAATTACCTGCTTTCCTAAACTGTTTAGCATAGGCTGGTTAGAGACCCGTCAGAGACCCCATTTTGACCCAACTGCCCCGCTGGATTATCAGAAGACCCGATCAGTGGGATTGAAGACCAGGCCCCGGCACCGCACATCACCCCCTAGTTCTACGACACTACCGGGTTACTATCAAGTGCCGAGGGTGATACCTCGTCAGCCCTTCTGATGTTAACCTTGTAGGTTAGTTCATCAGTTGTGGTCCTCGAGGGTGATTCCTCTTTGTCCACTCCCGGTAACGACGTTGTCATGCAACTCCTCAAGAGTGGACCTCGAGGGTGATTCCTCCTTAGTTCACCTTGACGATTACATCAGGTGGAATTCCATCGAGGGTGATTCCTGAGGGTTCCCCCTAGGTGTTCTGGACACACGGATACTATGACTATACCACATAACTATGATACTAAAGTCGGGTCGGCCCTGAGGGGTACCCGCGCGAGCAAGTGATGCGATTGATGTGTAGTCGGGTGACCAGAGAGAGTACCCGTGAGATAATTATGAGGTGTGGCCAGGCATTCTTAGCCCTTGCTGCAAGTCCTCGAGATGGGGCGACGGGGTCACATCGATCGTGAGTCTCTGCTCGTTATTGCGCGCTCCTAATTCACTAACAGTTTGGATATTTGATCCGAGTGGGCCTCTAGTCCGATAGCACTAACCATCATGTGGGAATAGTTATGGGCACTCTACGTCGTATGCATCAGCCGAACTTAATGGACGTCAGTGATTGAGCGGCGCGCGCCGAGTTGGACAGCGTTAAGCACCCTCCGTTGTACTGGAGGTTGCCAGGTCTGCTCTCGGCCGAGAACGTAACATGCAGGAGTTCCCGGGGCGATGGCCCAAGACCCCTGGGGGCATAGGTTTAGTCCGGCATGCTGACCTCTCTGTTAAGCCTAGGTTGGGTTGCGGCGTATCGTTTGGCCGAAGCCGGGCATGACCCAGAAAAGTGTGTCCGGTCGGAGTTAATCGAGCGTGGTGGGTAAGTTGGTGCACCCCTGCAGGGAAGAACTAATCTATGCATAGCCAATCCTCGGTAACGGACGCTCGGAGTTGTATCCCGATCGATACAACTAGAACTGGATACTTGTGATGAGAAATGGATACTAGGGCTCTGGGATTGCTTTCTCGCAGGGAGTCGAGAAAGGATCTTTGGCCGAGGTTGATACTTAATGTTACTACTACTTTATGCTGTACTATTCTACACTCTTCTAATGCTGCAAGACTGCTGAAGATGCTAGTCTTCGATAGGACTAGGCCTTCACTCTATTCTGGCATTTCTGCAGCCCAGTCCACATATACAGCCTCTCCTTGATAATGTTGCATATGTAGTGTATATCCTTGCTTGCTCAGTACTTCAGATGAGTACTCACGGTTGCTTTGCTTCCTCTTTTTCCCCATTTATCCTTTTGATGCAACTAGACGACGGAGCCCCAGAGCCAGCTGCCCCCGCCGACGACTTCTACTACCATCCCGAGGGTGGTTACTACTATAAGTTGGCTGACGACCAGGAGTAGGTTCGGAGGGTCCCAAGCAGGAGGCCTGCACCTTTCGATCGTAGCTTTTGTTCTGCCCCGCCTTCTTAAAGGCTTATCTCCGTCTTTCTTTTATATCTGTACTCAGATATCTGATGCTTCCGCTGACGCTTGTATGCTAGCTTATGTATTCGAGCCCTCGAGGCCCCTGGCTTGTAATATAAAGCTTGTATGACTTTATTTGTGTTTTAGAGTTGTGTTGTGATATCTTCAAGTGAGTCCTAGGCTTGATCGTGTGCATTTGCGTGTATGATTAATGCACGATTAAGCCGGGGCGTCACACTATGTACCCGTGGACTTTATTGTTCTTGATATTGATTGCAATCCATCTTGCCCTTTGATTCTTGGTAGACCGTTTTTACGCACCATTGGTGCGGTGATTAATATGAAAGAGGGATATATAAAGTTTCAGTTTCCTTTGAAGAAAGGCATGGAACACTTCCCGATGACCAAAATAAAACTGCCCTATGAATCCATTATGAGGGCCACCTATGGAGTGAAATCCAAGGATGACAATACTTGACGTATAGCTTTATGCCTAGCTAGGGGCGTAAAACGATAGCACTTGTTGGGAGGCAACCCAACGAATAAAATAAATTTTTGTTATTTTACTTTTTTGTTCTATTCTTTTGTTTACCCTTTATTTGCCTCTGTTTTGAGTTGGTTTTTATATTTTAATCAGTGTTTGTGCCAAGTAAGACCTTTGGGATGATGTGGTTGATTGTGAACTCAATTCTGTGAAAAACAGAAACATTGACGCCCAGTCTAGAAATTTTATAAATTCGTCAGGGTTTCAAATGCTTCTGAATTTTTTACACATGATTTATATACAAATTTCCCATGTTGTCCTAATTTTTCAGAATTTTTGGAATCACAGAAGTATGGATTTTTGATAGATTGCTACAAACTGTTCTATTTTTGACAGATTCTGTTTTTGATGCATTGTTTGCTTGTTTTGATGAAACTATGGATTTTATCGGGGGGTGCAAGCCATGGGAAAGTTAGAATACAGAACCTGTAATGCAAAAATAAAATTTAAATTGGTTTGGAACAGTACTTATAGTGGTAATTTGTTTTGTTATACTAACGTATCTCACGAAGGTTTTGTTGAGTTTTGTGTGATTGAAGATTTCAAGTTTTGCGTGTGACCACGATGGATGAAGGAATGAAGAGATGTAAAAGCCAAATCTTGGGGATGCCCAAGGAACCCCAAGGTAATATCCAAGGAGACTCAAGCGTCTAAGCTTGGGGATGCCCCGGAAGGCATCCCCTCTTTCTTCTAACGACCATCGGTAACATACTTGAGGCTATATTTTTATTCATCACATGATATGAGTTTTGCTTGGAGCATCTTGTATGATATGAGTCTTTAGTTTATTTTATTTTTAGTTTATCACAATCATCACCTCTGAACACATTTTCTTGAGATATCCTCATGTCATCATGATTTGTTAGAATTGCTCTTTGTGCTTCACTTAAATTTGTTGAGCTAGGTGGTTGCCCTAGTGCTTCACTTAAATCTTTTTGAGCACGGTGGTGCTTTTGTTTTAGAGAAACACATGAACTCTCTTGCTTCACTTATATCTTTTTGAGATTTTCTATGCTAGATATTTTGTAGAAATTTATTCTCTTGCTTCACTTATATCTTTTTGAGAATGATAGAAGTTTTGAAGAAATGTACTCTCATGCCTCACTTATATCTTTTTGAGAGTTGAAAATAGTTATGGTAAATTGTACAAGCTATGAGCTTGGTCCCTATGTGATGAATATTCAAGAGGGATAATGAAAACTAGCATAAAAATTTTATGGGACATGAAAAACTTGATTCTTTGTAGTAGTTTTGACATATGTAAATGATGATATGTGAGTTATGCGAGTGAGTAATTATGTTCTAGTATGAATATTGATGTTAAGGTTTATGATTCCATATGCAAGCACATAAAGTCAATAATTATGCAATGAAGTTATATCCTACTTGCGGTGCATTATTCGGTGTTTGTTATGTTTTATGTATGCATGTGCATCATTATGGTTTCTTAGTTGGTCGCTTCTCAATATTTTTGCTAGCCTCCATTTGTACTAAGCGGGAATACTGCTTGTGCATCCATTATCCTAAACCCAGTTTTGCCATTTGTGTCCACCATACCTACCTATATGCGGTATTTCAATGCCATCCTAAGTAAATTTGCATGTGCCATCTCTAAAAAAATTCAAAAATAAATTTCCCTTTTGTGTGCCCGTATCGCTCATGAAGCGGTGAGGGGTGGCTGATGAATTCCATGTTGGATATGTCATTCTCAAGATGAGTGTTTATTCACTTGTCATTGCACGAGAGTGTGGCAGTAATAGGGATGCCCAGTCCCAAAATAAAATAAACTTTCCTGGGAAAGTGTTGGTATGGAGGGCACCCGTGAATACGGCTAGCCATGGATTGTGATAAGGAAAGGTGAAAAAACAAACTCCTTCGGATGTGAATGGAAAAAAGGGACAAAAGTCTCAAAACCATGGAATGATGATGGGGAGCAAAACTTTTATTTTCTGTTTGGGAACCGCTTATGATGTATCTAGCATGGAAGGTATTGGGAACTCTAAGTCATTCTCGTTGACGAGAAAAGCATGCCTCCCAAAATAAATTTTCATCTCTTTTAAAAAACTTGAGCTCTGGCACCTCTGTAAATCAATGCTTCCCTTTGCGAAGGGATTTTCTATTTAATTTTATGCAATTTAAGTCTCATCCTTGTCTTTAAAAGTACCAACTAGGGGGTCATGTGATCATGTGTGTGCATGAGATATAATTGATATTCGAGTGTTTTTCATGAATGGATCAATGATTTAGCATAATGGGCTAGGGATAATTTTCTTTAGCATTGTTATTTTGAAAGGCATGGTTGCTTGTTAGCATCGCTTCAATATTTATGTCTTCATGTCAAACATAAACTATTGCTTTGAATCATACAAGTCCTCAAGTCTATGCTATGAAAAGAAACTTGATGAGTATGTTGGGTAGCATTCCACAATCAAAAAATTTGTTTTGTCACTTTCCTACTTGGGGACGAGCAGGAGTTAAGCTTGGGGATGCTTGATACGTCTCCAACGTATCTATTATTTTTGCTTGTTCCATGCTATGATATTATTATTCTTGGATGTTTTTAATATCATTTCACACATTTTTATATCATTTTTGGGGACTAACCTATTAACTTAGTGCCATGTGCCAGTTCCTGTTTTCTGCCTCTTTTTTGTTTTATAGAAAATCACTATCAGATAAGATCAAATCGTCCCGAAACTTTTTGGAGATTTTTTTCTGGAGATAAGGATCAACGCAAACTTGAGAATCAAGGCAGAAGCATATAGGGCGGGCCACATGGCACCACGGCGCGCCCCAGCGGGGGGGGGGGGGGGGGGTGCCCAGGTGCCATGTGGGCCCCTCGCCTCCGTTTGACCTACTTTCGCCTAATCTTGGGGATGCCCAAGGCACCCCAAGGTAATATCCAAGGAGACTCAAGCGTCTAAACTTGGGGATGCCCCGGAAGGCATCCCCTCTTTCTTCTAACAACCATCGGTAACATACTTGAGGCTATATTTTTATTCATCACATTGAGAATAAATGGATCTTCAAGAGGAAGACAGACGCTGATGGTAATATCACTATCTACAAAGCACGACTTGTCGCAAAAGATATTCGACAAGTTCAAGGGGTTGACTACGATGAGACTTTCTCACCCATAGCGACGCTTAAGTCTATCAGAATCATGCTAGCAATGGTCGCTTTTCATGATTATGAAATCTGGCAAATAGACGTCAAAACTGCATTCCTTAACGGATTTCTTATAGAAGAGTTGTATATGATGCAACTAGAAGGTTTTGTCGATCCTATGGGTGATAACAAAGTGTGCAAGCTCCAGCGATCCATCTATGGACGGGTGCAAGCATCTCGGAGTTGGAATATACGCTTTTATGATGTGATCAAAGCATTTGGTTTTATACAGACTTACAGTGAAGCATGTATTTACAAGAAAGTGAGTGGGAGCTCTGTAGCATTTCTAATATTATATGTGGATGACATATTGCTGATTGGAAATGATATAGAATTTCTTGATAGCATAAAGGGATATTTGAATAAGAATTTTTTGATGAAAGACCTCGGTGAAGCAGCTTACATATTGGGCATCAAAATCCATAAAGATAGATCAAGACGCTTAATAGGACTTTCACAAAGCATATACCTTGACAAAGTTTTGAAGAAGTGCAAAATGGATCAGTCAAAGAAAGAGTTCTTGCTTGTATTGCAAGGTGTGAAGTTGAGTAAGACTCAAAGCTCGACCACGGCAGATGAAAGAGAAAGGATGAAAGTCATTCCCTATGCCTCAGCCATAGGCTCTATAATGTATGCCATGCTGTGTACCAGACCTGATATGTGCCTTGCCATGAGGCTGGCAAGGGGGTACAATAGTGATCCAAGAGACGATCACTGGACAGCGGTCAAAATTATCCTTAGGTACCTAAAGAGGACTAAGGAGATGTTTCTCAGTTATGGAGGTGATAAAGAGTTTGTCGTAAAGGGTTACGTCGATGCAAGCTTTGACATCGATCCAGACGAATCTGAGTCTCAATCTGGATATGTATTGAACGTGGGAGCAATTAGCTAGAGTAGCTTCATGTAGAGCATTGTAGACATAGATATTTGCAAAGTACACATGGATCTGAATGTTGCAGACCTGTTGACTAAAATCTCTCTCACAAGCAAAACATGATCACACCTTAGAACTCATTGGGTGTTAATCACATGGCAATGTGAACTAGATTATTGACTCTAGTGCAAGTGGGAGACTGTTGGAAATATGCCCTAGAGGTGATAATAAATTGGTTATTATCATATTTCCTTATTCATGATAAAGGTTTATTATTCATGCTAGAATTGTATTGGCCAGAAACTTAAATACATGTGTGAATACATAAACAAATACTAAGTCCCTAGTAAGCCTCTACTAGACTAGCTCATTTATTAAAAGATGGTAAGGTTTCCTAACCATAGACATGTGTTGTCACTTGATAACGGGATCACATCATTAGGAGAATGATGTGATGGACAAGACCCATTCATTAGCATAGCATATGATCGTTCAGTTTTTGCTACTGCTTTCTTAATGTCAAATACATATTCCTTCAACCATGAGATCATGCAACTCCCGGATACCGGAGGAATACCTTGTGTGCTATCAAACATCACTTCGTAACTGGCTGATCATAAAGGTGCTCTACAGGTATCTTCGAAGGTGTTTGTTGAGCTCGCGTGATTCGAGATTGGGATTTGTCACTCCGTATGACGGAGAGGTATCTCTGGGCCCTCTCGGTAATACATCATCACAAGAAGCTTGCAAGCAAAGTGACTAAGGAGTTAGTTACAAGATGATGTATTACGGAATGAGTAAAGAGACTTGCCGGTAACGAGATTGAACTAGGTATGAAGATACCAACGATCGAATCTTGGGCAAGTAACATACCGACGGACAAAGGGAACTACGTATGTTGTCATAAAGGTACGACCGATAAAGATCTTCGTAGAATATGTAGGAACCAATATGGGCATCCAGGTCCCGCTATTGGTTATTGACCGGAGAAGCGTCTTGGTCATGTCTACATCATTCTCGAACCCGTAGGGTCCGCACGCTTAACGTTCATTGATGATATAGTATTATATGAGTTATGTATGTTGGTGACCGAATGTTGTTCGGAGTCCCGGATGAGATCACGGACATGACGAGGAGCTTTGGAATGGTCCAGAGGTAAAGATTGATATATAGGTTGATATGGTTGAGCCAAGGGGTAAAGCCCACGAGGCTTTAGGTCGGTGCACAAATGAGTTGTATGGAAGGCAGGGGCTAGACGCCAGGGTTCATGGCGTCTACCCCTGGGATAAACACCAGAGTCCGTGGCGTCTACGTAAACGCTAGGAACCGTGGTGTTTAGCCATGGAGTCAGAGAATGACTCTTCTTTGTGTTCCAAACCGACTTTGGGGAGGCCCTCTCCCCAAGTAATGACCCCAGGGCTTAACATATAAATAGAGGAGCAGGGCTAGCCCCTAGAACACAAGTTTTTGAGCCTCCTCTAGTTGGTCATAGTTGACTAATTAGAGCCAGCCCTAGCTACCTCTAATCCTCATAATTAGAAGCCCAGTGTGGTTCTAATCTCCTTCGCTCTAAATCTGTTGTGCTTGGCGAAGCCCTGCAAAAATAGTTTCACCACCACCATCACCATGCCGTCGTGCTGCCGGAACTCATCTACTACTTCGCCCCTCTTGCTAGATCAAGAAAGCGAGGACGTCATCGAGCTGAATGTGTGCTGAACGCGAAGATGCCGTACGTTCGGTACTTGATGGGACGGATCATCAAGGTGTACGACTACATCAACCGCGTTGATAAACGCTTCCGCTTAGCGATCTACAAGGGTATGTAGATGCTCTCCCCCTCTCATAGCTATGCATCTCCATGCATAGATCTTGCGTGTGTGTAGAATTTTTTTTGTTTTCCATGCAATGTTTCCCAACAGGAAGAAATCAGCGCTGTGCTGAGAGGTGAGAGAAAGGAGAGGTAGAAGACAACGCTGCCAAGAGATAAGAGAAAGGAGGGGTAGGAAACGAGTGGCGCTGGATGAAGGGTGCTTGGTCAATCGCAACGCGTGGCGTCCTGGCGACCCGAATGATTTCTCAAGAAATCATCCGGTTGTTTTTAAACGTTTTCCTAACTTTTTTCAGTTCCAAGCATCATTAATCTAACGGGCCCTACAAATTGAATCAGTCGGGTGTTAGGCGTCCGATCAAAAATTGGGCCGGTCGGCCATTGCCTGCCTTCACCTTTCTTTTATTCTGTTGAATGTATCGGTTGTGTGCATCCCATTATGCGTTGTGCTTAGCGGGTCATTCATTCAGTGTGGTCGTATCACGTGGATAGAAAATTGAGTGGATTTTTTTTGATCAAAACAAGGGGCAAAATGGGAAATAACATTAAGAAAATAGAGAGATATTATACTCAGCGATTTTACTATCTCTCTCTACTCTTCTTTCTATAGTTCATTCCTTCTATTTTGAACGCGTTCAAAGTTTTTTAGGGGAATACACCATCATGGAGGTTTATATTTCATGCTCCAATATGAATACATCGTTTGCCAAAACATCAACAAGAAAATTTGGAGGCTCTGATTGCCAAACAATGGATCGATCGCACCCCGCCTTGCTAGCTAAAACGCCCGCCACCATATTGGCCTCTCTAGGACAATTACTAAAAGTAATACAAGAAAAAATTTGACTAAGGAAAGAACATTCTTCATAGACTAAGGAATGAACCCGTTCAAAGTTAACCATACATCTAAATTCAAAATAAATTGTTTTTCACTTTTTAGCGTCAAACAATTTTTTTTCCTCTTTGCCCATGAGCATAATAGCTTTACTCTCTTTTTTTTTTAAAGAAGAAAAAGAGTTGATGGTCTGGCGTTATCTCAAAAGCAAAAGGTTGATGGCCTGGCTCAGTTGCTGGCAGCCTGGCATGCATAATTGGGCAGGAGCTCCTATAGGGTGCCCTCAGTTGGGCCGACCCACGAGACGCGAGCGCAGCGAACTTACAGCGCGGAAAAAGCGCAAAAAAATTGGCTTTGTCCAGGATTCGAACTCGCACCGTTGGACTCTTGTACAAGTTTTGTTAACCACTAGAGCTACTCAATTGCACCAACTGAAAAATAGTGCCAATAATATTAGAACTATTGTGTACGCGCTATTTATACTGTATCAATTAGATTTTGGAATTATTTAGAAAAACATGAATTTTAAAAAGTACAAATTATGAATCTAAAAAATTTCTGGAGCGTATAAATTATGAATTTTTTACACATAATTTATATACAAATTTCCCACGTTGTACTAATTTTTTTTCAGAATTTTTAGATTTACAGAAGTATGGTCATTGTTCGAATTACTACAGACTGTTCTGTTTTTGACAGATTCTGTTTTTGTTGCGTTGTTTGCTTGTCTTGATGAATCTATGGATTGTATCGGAGGGTATAAGCCATGGTGAAGTTAGAAAAATAATTCATTGATTATGATTTTTTTCCAGGGATTTGGAAAAAAGTTCAGGAATTTGAAGAAAAAAGTTGCAACGAAACCGAAAAAGTTCATGGGTTTGAAAATGGGGAAAAGTAACAGAAAAAGAAAAAAATAAAAAGGAAAGAAAAGGAACAAAAAGAAAAAAGAAAACTGAGTAAAAAGCAAAGAAAAAACGCGGCCAAAAAATGAAAGAAGAGAAGAAAAGAAGAAAACCTTTTTTGTAGTGTTACATTTGGTGCACAAGAAAAGAAGAAAAAAGGAATAACTTAGTCACAACAGGTGATGTGTCCTCGGCGGTTATTGCGTTCAATGCTAAACCACAAAGTTCAGAGTTTGAATCTCACATCCGCCCCATTTTATGAAGGTTGCAAAAGAAGAAGAAAAATGGGCTGAGCCCAGGTCGGAGGGGTGTGTGCGCCAGGTTACACGAATGTGGCTATTTTTCCCCGAGCCCATGTGTTCCCATGGTGAACAGTAAATTAAAAATATTAGAAAAATTTAAAAAAAATCCAATTTTTTGCATGGAGGATACTTAGGTGCGTGAGGTCCGCTCCAAATTTTAGCTCATTTGGACATCTGAGCAGCTCTCGGCAAAAAAAACAAATTTGAGGTTTGTGAGAAAGTTTACTGTTCATGTACTGTTCTTACCCAATTCGTTTTATTTGCTGAGAGCTACTCATATGTCCAAATGAGCTGAAATTTGGAGCGAACCTCATGGACCAAATCATCTTCAATGAATTTTTTGTTTGGATTTTTTTGAATTTGTTTTGAATTTTCTCTTAACCGGATGCAGATGAGCCCGAGCACATAAATGGATATTCGTTTACACAATTGCCTGTATCCGGCGATAAATGCACCGAATATGATTTGCCACTCTGCTGAGTTTGTTCCACTGTAAACATTTTCCATTTTCATGATTATTTTTTATGCCGTTAGTATTTTACAAAATCATTTCCGAACATTTTTCAATTCATGAAAATATTTTAATATTTAAGACGAACATTTTTGCAAAAACATAAATTTCTATTTTGCAATATAATCTTCAGTTATTTCATAAATAGTTTTTATACCGGATATAATATTTTTCCATAATAAAAACCAACTAGAAAAAGAGACCACAAGTAAAAAACTAGTTGAAAACCATTCGACACAAAAAATCGTGCCACAGGCATAATGAATTGCTACATGGGCCACCAGCCCACCATGCAATTTGTCGACTATTTGGTGCTCTCTGGAAAAAAAATTGGCAACTTCGATTGAAGACCTGAAGGCTGAAGCTATGTATCTTCCTAGTACGATGAAAACTTTACAACACTCTTTGCGGCGGAGAAGAGGGGAGGAGGTGGAGTGGTCAGTCACCAGAGGACGCTGCCATCTAAGGGAGGGGAAGGCAGTGGTTGACGACTATGTTTCGTGAGGAGGAGGAGAAGGATGAGGGTGCTCGGGAGCGAGGGGAAATCGGGAGGTAACCCTAGCAGGCCTTCGTGGGTCGAGGAGCGGGTAGTTGGGTTGTAGGGAGAAACTTTCGTATGTTCCACCGGGGCATGCTGACCTACGAACGACTGTTTAGGTGTTCTCTCCTTGTACCCCTAATAAAAAAGTGTTCTCTCCTCGTGCAGGCTACGAGGGTATTTGGGCTGAGGTCAACAAAGTAGAGAAGGCCCTATGCAGATTACCAAACATCAAAACATGGGTCGAGTAGGGAACATGCAGCCTCATGCAGGCTACCAAACACACCCTTAAGTACTCTACCATGCATCTTCATTAATGTGCATAGTTTATGCACATAACAAAAGACTTGTACCAAAATATAGTGGTAACCGCATGAAGAGTCGAGACGGGTAAACTATATGGGACGACGATGTAGTATAAGCAGATCACAATATACTTTGTATATTTTAGAAATATATCCGTATGATTGGTGTTAAGTGTGAAATTGTACATCTTGGCTTGAGACCCCAATTATATGCATTTGTGTTGTGTAAAAGCAAATTGCTTATGCAAATGAATGTTGTATGCTGGTGGATCGTGTTTGTATGTCAATTTGCAGGTCTAGTAACAAAACAAGAACAATCACACTTCTAGCTTGTAGTTGCTTGTTATTAATAAAAGTTGCAGTGGGGTTTTTACCCTACTGTTTATAGTAAAAAAAACAAAACAAGAACAATACGTAGCCCAGAAAATGGCAATGGATGCGGTTGTATGAACGAAACCACCTGGTCCTGGAAGAATTGGAGACGGTTTATGTATGCAAACCGCTTCGTGGTGGAGATTCAGCGCAGACATTGGGAACCGCCTGCTCTATTCCATGTATTAGCTACACATGCTTTGAGCAGGATCCCACAACGGCCAATGTCCCATGTACGAAAATCGTCTGCAAAGCCAGATTTTGTACTAGTTGTCGTGGTACACTTCATAAATGGACTTGCACTAAATTCTCCGGCTGCCTCCGTTCTAAATGAAAACTGTCGGATCGAAAGTATGTCTAGAGGGGGGGGGGGTGATTAGACTACTTGGCCAAATAAAAATCTATCCTTTTCCCAATTTTAGTTGTGGGCAGATTTTAGCAATTAGCACAAGTCAAGCAATCAACCTGCACATGCAATTCTAAGAGTATAGCAGCGGAAAGTAAAACATTGCATATGAAGGTAAAGGGAAGGGTTTGGAGAAGGCAAACACAATGGAGACACATAGATTTTTGGCGTGGTTCCGATAGGTGGTGCTATCGTACGTCCACGTTGATGGAGACTTCAACCCACGAGGGGTAACGGCTGCGCGAGTCCACGGAGGGATCCACCCATGAAGGGTCCACGAAGAAGCAACCTTGTCTATCCCACCATGGTCATCGCCCATGAAGGACTTGCCTCACTCAGGTAGATCTTCACGAAGTGGGCGATCTCCTAGCCCTTACAAACTTCTTGGTTCAACTCCACATCATGACGGAGGCTCCCAAGCAGCACCTAACCAATCTAGGAGACAGCACTCTCCAAAAGGTAATAGATGGTGTGTTGATGATGAACTCCTTGCTCTTGTGCTTCAAATGATAGTCTCCCCAACACTCAACTCTCTCTCTCAGATTTGGCTATGGTGGAAGAGTGATTTGAGTGGAAAGCAACTTGGGGAAGGCTAGAAATCAAGGTTCAAATGGTAAGAATGGAATCTCTTGATCTCAACACATGAGTAGGTGGTTCTCTCTCAGAAAATGAATGGTGGCAGTGTAGGCACATTCTGATGGCTTTCTCTCAAATGGAGATGGGGGAGGAGGGGTATATATAGCCTCCACAGAAAATCCAACCATTACACACATTTGACTCATCTCGGTGGGACCGAATGGTTAAACTCGGTGGCACCGATCAGTTAAAAAATGTGAACATTAGGAATCTAGGTGGGACCGACTAGAACAACTCGGTGGGACCGATGTACTAGGGCTTAGGGCAAACATCATCTTGGTGGGACCGAAGTGAAGCAATAAGCAACAGAGAATCTGTCAAGCCAACTCGGTGAGACCGATTGCATAAACTCGATGAGACCGAAGTGAATGCAATAGATCACAGAGCGCTGCCAAGGCCATCTCGGTGAGACCGAGATCCGTATCAGTGAGACCGAACTGTTAGGGTTTCTGGCAGTGGCTATGTCATATGAACTCGGTGGCTCCGGATAGAAAAAATCGATGGGGCCGAGTTGGAGTTTAGGGTTTGGACATATTTGGATGGAGAAAGTGGCTGAGGGTTTTGGAGAAATATCACTAAGTACTTGAGCAAGTAAGCCATTAAGAAACACCTCATCCCCTTTTAATAGTATTGGCTTTCCTATAGACTCAATGTGATCTTGGATCACTAAAATAAAGATGAAGAGTCTTAAGCTTTTGCCAATCTTTGTCCTTAACATTTTGAGGGGTCCACATCTCTAGTCCATGCCATGCCAATCATTGAACATCCTGAAATATTTATCTTGAAAGGATATTAGTTCAATGAGCTATATGTTGTTATGAATTACCAAAACCACGTGGGGATTAGTTGCACTTTCAATCTCCCCATTTTTGGTAATTGATGACAACATATAGATCAAAGCTTCTACAAATGATAAAATGATGAAATACATCGTCGCTTTGAGAAGTATGTGATAAGCAAGATCCCCCCTAAATTTGTGCATTATTTAAAATTTGCGTTTGAACGCAAATGCACAATCGATTAGGATCATGGGTCACTCTTCCATGTCACATACATCTTGGTGGAGCGCACAAAATGATAAGAGTGAAATAACATGCACGCATCACCAAATACATAAGTGAATGATCATACACTAATAATCATAGAGATATAGCATAAGTCACACAATAAGCATAATATGATCAATCACACAACCAAACAAAGTATCTCACGAGCATAAAACAATAAGTAGCACAAATCAAACGGACAAAGTAGCAATGGGCAATAAAAACCAACGAGAAAAAGAACGAGACACACTCTCTCTCGAAGCCTATGATCTATACATTTTCTCCCCCTTTGGCAACAAGTTACCAAAAAGCTTGAAAAAGTATAGTACTATACGACACTCTAGGCACGATCTCCGGGAGCTCCTCAAGGGGTCTTCTAGCTTGTTGCTCCGGTGTGCATAGATGGTGTTGAGAGAACTCCTTCTGCAAATGCCTCGGCTGATGTCTGCTGAGATGGTGGTGTTGATACTGGGGGTGGCACTGTAGCAGTGACGGCAGGTGCAGAGTGAGTAGGCCTCGTGTTTGCAACCGGCATAGCTGAAGATTTGGGTGCCCTCGGCATAGTCTGATACCTCTCAGTAGACTGCCTATCATCTCCACTCTTAGCATCATCTCTAAGTTGCTCAACAATAGACTGAATCTCAGTGACCTTGACATCAATATTGTATATCTTGTCTTCCACAATCCGCTCTAAGCTCTCCTGGTTCTTAGCTAAGTTGGCCAGACTTCGCTCAATCCTTAGTGTTGCTTCCAGTAGATATGTCATTTGGTCTTGCTTGGATTTGAGATTGGCTATTGGGGCATTGGGTGCATTTGCTTCCTTCTCTACTCTTGCTGTTGCTGCTGCCTGAGCCTTCTCTTGTACCTCAATTGAAGTAGGATGGGAAGCATCCATCACCACTTCATTGTCTTCGAACTCTGGATGAAGAGGAAGGTGCTCACTGTCAAGTAGATATGTATCTGTACCAACTTTGGAGTTGATAAGCATTTGAATATGTGGTGCATATCCACATGAACTCTTCTGGTCAGCAGCTGTCCTTTTGATTGTCTCAACAATTAAGCTCATGACTTTGAATTTCTGCAGTGTGGTGTCAAACAAGTGAAGCAGGTTGATGGAGTGGCCACAAATCATTCTCTCATCTCCAGATTTGGGCAACAGAGTGTGCCACAAAATGTAGTTTGTGGTGGCCAAACCAGCTAGCAAATGATATGTTGATCCAAGCTTATGAGTTTCTAAATCCTTGTCAGGAATGGTCTTGTACATATTTGCCATAGTGTTGTGATCCATCCTGGGCTTCCTATAGACATCAACATCGTCTTCATCTTCCTTTGGGGCATTAATGAGACCAGCCCACTCATTGATAGATGATTGGTATCTAGTGCCCTCAGTCATCCATACAATTTTCCCATTCGAATAAAAATGTGTTGTGGAGTAGAATTGCATCACCATCTCATCATTCCATTTTGTAAGCTTTTGTCCAACAAAAGCATCAACTCCAGCAAGTCTGAAACTCTCATGAATGTGGGGGAAGTAGTCTTCATTTGCATCAATACACTTCTAGTCCACCCACTTCATGTTGCTTATGATGGGCTTCTTGTCAAGTAGCACTGTCTCATAGAAATCTTGCTGTTCATGAGTATGGAGACGATAATCACAAGCTGTCCTCCTCCTCACTGAATATGGATCCACTTTCCTCCATTCTCTCAGACCTTTGTCTTTCCTGAGCTTCATGTTTTCTGCAACTGGATGAGCATCATCATGATCAGGGATCTTGGGCTTCAACTTTCTGAGCACTACTGGCTCATCATCCTCTTGAACTTCTAGCACTGGGGCCTTGTTCATTTAAGGAGCTGGGATGTTCCTAGTTGATCTCTTAGGTGCAGCAGCTTTGGGCTTAGACTTGGAGGGGTTGGTAGACTTCATAGCATCAAACATCAATTTCTAAGTCTTGGCAGGAGGTGCAACTGGTTCCTCTTCCTCCTCTTCTTCTTCATCTTCCCTCATGATAGGATTGCCAAGCACTATGGCAGTGGTCTTCCTAGGCCTCGTCTTTTTCTTTCCAACAGTAGCCTTATCATCATCTGATTGTGCAAGAGTAAATGTCATTGTCGCTTGTGTAGTTTTCCTAGGCTTTGACATTGGAACTCTCTTGGCAGGAGCTCTCTTCTTGAGACCTGGCTTGGTGGTGGCTGCAGAGCCATACTCTTTTTTGAGAACTGCTTTCTTCTTGGAAGTTACTTCCTCATCTGCAACAAAATCCTCATCCTCACTCTCTGAGGTTTTCTTCTTCTTTGTTCTTGTTGCAATTTTAGGCAGATTACTGGGTGTGCTCCTGCTGCCCTCGTCATAACTACCACTAGGGCTTGTGCCCTCACTCAGATTCATAGCCTGTTCTGACCTGTTCTGGCTATCACTTGCATTTGACATCTTACAAATCTGACCCTATGAATAGATGGGTGTGGATAGAGTAGATGAGTATCACAAAAAGAAGATGGTTTTTCAAAAATTTGAATCCAAACTTTAGTTTTAGTTTTCTGCAGAAGGCATTTCGGAGCTACCGAGATAATCATCTCGGTGACACCGAAGCAGATACAGAGCGTAAACACATAAGATTGGTCAGACCGAGTTGTGGTTCGGTGGCTCTGAGATGCTAGGGTTTCACTGAGATTTTACTGTCGGTCTCACCGATTAGTACATTTCAGTGGCACCGAGTTGTACTTAGTGTAATGGCCAGAGCCAATCAGTGGGACCGAAAGTTTCATTTCGGTCGGTCCGAGATGAGTTCGGCGGAAACCTAACCCTAAAATTTTTCTACGAATCTAATCTGATGGAACTTTTCTGTGGATAGAAGAATCTCAAACATGGCAAGATACATGGCATTATCCTTGTGCATTGAATCAGAAGGGGATAGCACAAGGAGATCGAATCGTACCCTAACTCGGTGACGATCCTCTACGGTGGCAACAGCAGTGTTGATTCCCGTTAATGGTGACGGAGACCTGCGGTGAATATGCACATGAGAAGACGGTGACAATCCAGAGACCAAGGGGGCGGCAGCAATGGGGCAAGGGCTCGAAGGGTTTGAAGAAATTTTCAACCGAACGGGTTCGCTGAATATATACCCATGTGATGTCGGTGGCATCGAGTGGAACATATCGGTGGCACCGAGATGCTAAACTGCGTGCAGTTACAGCAGCTCGGTGAGACCGAGTCGTTCTAATCGGTAGCACTGATACGTCTCCAACGTATCTATAATTTTTGATTGTTCCATGCTGTTATATTATCATTCTTGGGTGTTTTACAATCATTTTATAGCAACTTTATATCATTTTTTGGGACAAACCTATTGACATAGTGCCGGTGCCAGTTGCTGTTTTTTGCTAGTTTTTTACTTCGCAGAATATCAGTACCAAACGGAGTCCAAACGCAAGAAACTTTTTGGAGAAACTTTTTGGACCAGAAGACACCCAGTGGGGCAAAGAAGTACCAGAGGGGAGGCCCGAGGTGGGCACAACCCACCAGGGCGCGCCAGGAGGCCCAGGCGTGCCCAGGGGGGTTGTGCCCCCCTCGGTGACCTCCCGCACTGCCTCTTCGCCCTATAAATACCCAAATATTCCAGAAACCCTAGGGGAGTCGATGAAACACAATTCCAGCCGCCGCAAGTTTCAGAACCATAAGATCCAATCTAGACACTATCACGGAGGGGTTCATCATCCTCATTGGTGCCTCTCCGATGATGCGTGAGTAGTTCACCATAGACCTACGGGTCCGTAGGCAGTAGCTAGATGTCTTCCTCTCTCTCTTTTGATTCTCAATACAATGGTCTCTTGGAGATCTATTTGATGTAACTCTTTTTGCCGTGTGTTTGTTGGGATCCGATGAACTTTGAGTTTATGATCAGATCTATATCCATGAATATTATTTGAGTCTTCTTTGATCTCTTATATGCATGATTATTTATAGCCTCGTATTTCTTCTTCGAATCTTTTGGTTTAGTTAGGCCAACTAGATCGATTTTTCTTGCCATGGGAAGAGGTGCTTTGTGATGGGTTCGATCTTGCGGTGTTTTTTCCCAGTGACAGAAGGGGCAGCAAGACACGCATGTATCATTGCTATTAAGGATAACAAGATAGGGGCTATTCCTACATGAATAGATCTCATCTACATCATGTCATCATTCTTATTGCATTACTCCGTTTCTCCATGAACTTAATACACTAGATGCGTGCTGGATAGCGGTCGATGTGTGGAGTAATAGTAGTAGATGCAGGTAGGAGTCGGTCTACTAATCTTGGACGCGATGCCTATATATTGATCATTGCCTTGGATATCGTCATAACTATTCAATTTTCTATCAATTGCCCTACAGTAATTTGTTTACCCACCGTGTGCTATTTCTCGAGACAAGCCACTAGTGAAATCTACGGCCCCCGGGTCTATTCTTTATCATATTTGCTTTGAGATCTATTTTTATTTGCTTTTATTTTCAGATCTATTATTCCAAAAACCCAAAAATACCTTGCTGCACTTTTTTATTACTTATTTTATTTTGTGTTTTACCGAGATCTATTTATCCAATCTACCACAATTTTTATCCCGTCAACTTGACAATTTCTGGCGCCGTTACCCGGAGAGGGATTGACAACCCCTCATACGCATTGGGTTGCAAGTATTTGTTCTTTGTGTGCAGGTACCATTTACATAGTGTTGCTTGGTTCTCCTACTGGATTGAAACCTTGGTTTCATAACTGAGGGAAGAACCTACCGTTGCTGTACTGCATCATCCCTTCCTCTTTGGGGAAATACCGACGCAGTTTCAAGCGACATCAAAAGGAACTTCTGGCGCTGTTGCCGGGGAGACTTCATCAACGTCTATCAGGTTCCTAATCAAAAATCTCATCTCCTTGCAATTTACATTATTTGCCATTTGCCTCTTGTTTTCATCTCCCCCACTTCACAAAAATTTGCCATTTTATTCGCCCTCTTTTTCGTTTGCCGTTTTCTCGTCAGATCTATTTCTGTTTGCAATCTTGCTTGCTTTGACATTATGGCTAGTTCTTCCTCTACTGCGTGTACCCCCAAGATTGAGGTTCTTAATTTTAAACAAAGGGGATGGGAGAATCTAAAAGATGCTTGGTATAGGATTTGCAATGCTCATAATAGATCTATTCGTAAGCAATCTACCATTGTTCTTCTTCGTAGTTTTTATGTGGGCATAACCACTTGGTATAGATTCGTCCTTGATACGATTACCAGTGGGAATTTTTTGATGTGTCCATCTTTGGATGCTTTTAATGCCATGGGAGATCTAGTAGGTGCACCACCTATCATCATTAATGAAACAATCTTAACTCTTGAGCATGTTATGAAAAGATTAGATGCTATTGAAAAGAAGATGGTCACCTTAGGACAAATTGAAAATTTGGACAAAAAGATGCAGAACCTTGCTAATAAATTTGGTTCAAAAGCGGGTGACATTTTTAAATTACTAAGGGAGAAAGAAACCGTAGTTAACGAAAGAATTGGAGAAAGCCCTTCTCGGATCGATAAATTGGAAGAAATTTTTAGTAACTTAAGCTCGGCTTTTTCTTCTGTTAATATTATTGAAAAAACTCCCATAAAAATTAGCAAGACCACTCAAGCTACTAAGAACAAGGGTGCAACTCCGAATAAAGAAGATCTTAAAACTATTAGTATCCACCCCAATTTTGTTGAAGTGATAAGAGATCCTACCTACAAGAATGAACTTTTCAATCTTATCCCTAGAACTATTGTTATTGAAAGTATGCATGCTAAATCTTTGAAGAATTCTAGTTGTATTATTGAGGAGTTGGAAACCAAGGATGACAATACTTGAATCTATGCATTATGCCTAGCTAGGGGCATAAAACAATAGCGCTTGTTGGGAGGCAACCCAATGAATAAATTTTATGTTTGCCTTTTTATTTCTATTCTTGAGTGTTTACACAATTATGCTACTATTATGATTGTGCTTTTTTATGTTTTAATTAGTGTTTGTGCCAAGTAAAGCCTTTGGGATCATGTTGGGTGATAGTTGATTTGATCTTGTTGAAAAACAGAAACTTTTGCGCCTAGTAGCTGAATTGTTTAAAATCACAGAAGCATGATAAAATTCTGAATTGTTTTACACAAGATTGATATACAAATTGCCTACATTTTCCTAATTTTTCAGAATTTTTGGTGTTACAAAAGTATACAAAGTTTCCAGATTACTACAGACTGTTCTGTTTTTGACATATTCTGTTTTCTTTGCATTGTGTGCTTATTTTGATGAATCTATGGATTATATCGGGGGGTATAAGCCATGGTAAAGTTATAACACAGTAGTTATAATGCAAAAATAAAATATGAATGGGTTTGCAATAGTACTTAGGGTAGTGATTTGCTTTGTTATACTAATGGATGTCACGAAGGTTTTGTTGAGTTTTGTGTGATTGAAGTTTTCAAGTTATGGGTGAGATCACGATGGATGAAGGAATAATGAGTGAAAAGAGCCTAAGCTTGGGGATGCCCCATGGCACCCCAAGTTATTATTCAAGGAGAACCAAGCAACTAAGCTTGGGGATGCCCCGGAAGGCATCCCCTCTTTCTTCTGATGACCATCAGTATTTTACTTGGAGCTATATTTTTATTCGTCACATATCATGAGTTTTGCTTGGACCGTCTTGTATTATATGAGTCTTTGCTTGTTTTACCTTTTAGTTTGTGTCATTTATCCTTGCTGGACACACCTATTTGAGAGAGCCAAAATTATGCTATGATTTGATAGAATTGCTCTATGTGCTTCACTTAAATTTTTTGAGCTATGGAATTGCTCTAGTGCTTCACTTATATCTTTTTTAGCACGGTGTGCTGTAATATTTTTGAAGAAATACTCTCATGCTTCACTTAGATTTATTTGAGAGTTAGTAATTTTTTTAAAGAAATTCTCTCATGCTTCACATAAATTATTTCGAGAGAAGAAATTTTTTATGCTCATGATCTTCACTTAAATTTGTTTGAGCTTATCAAAAGCAACATATGAAACTAGTCCCAAAGTGATAGATATTCAAGAGGGATATAATAAAAACTTTCATGAAGATCATTGGATAAAATAAACTTGATTCTTTGTAATAGTTTTGAGACATGATGATAGTGATATGTGAGTCATGTTGGTGAGTAATTATGCTTTAGTAAGAAATATTAAGGTTTGTGATTCCCTATGCAAGCACGAAAGTCAATACTTATGCAATGAAATTACATCCTACTTCTGGTGCATTATTCAGTGTTAGTTATGCTTAATTCTCGCTTATGTGATTTTTTGTTTCTTGGTTGGTTGCTTCTCAATCTATTTGCTAGCCTCCACTTGTACTAAGTAGGAATACTACTTGTGCATCCAAAATCTTTAAACCAAGTTTTGCCATATGAGTCCACCATACCTACCTATATGCGGTATTTCCATGCCATTCTAAGCAAATTTGTATGTGCCATCTCTAATTTTCAAAATAAATTTCCTTTTTGTGTGCCCGTACCGCTCATGAAGCGGCAGGGGGTGTCCAATATTTTCCATGCTAGATGTGTTATTCTCAAGACGAGTGTTTATTCACTTGTCATTACATGAGAGTACGGCGGTAATAGGGATGCCCAGTCCCGAAATGAAAAAGAAATTTACTTTATGTTGTCAAATAATAAATTCCTTGGAAAGTGTTGGTATGGAGGGCACCCGTGGATACGGCTAGCCATGGATTGTGAAAGAATGGTGGAAAAAGGAATATACTTTATTTTCTATTTGGGAACCGCCTACGATATATCTAGCATGGAAAGTGTTAGGAATTACTCGGTCATTTTCGTTGACGGGAAAAGTATGCCTCGCAAATTTTTTCATCTCTCAATTTTTGCTTTGAGCTCTGGCACCTATACAAATCCCTACTTCCCTCTACGAAGGGCCTATCTATATACTTTATGCAATTTTTATTTTTATTTGAGTCTCCATCTTCTCTTATAAAGCACCAACTAGGGAGCACTATGATCATACTTGAGCATTGGATGTAGCTAATATGCGAGTGTGTTTCATGAATGGATCAATTGTTGAGCATGATGGGCTAGGGATAACTTTCCTTAATGTTGATATTTTGAAAGACATGGTTGCTTGTTGATATGCTTGAGTATTGATGAAATCTTCATGTCAAAACTAGACTATTGCTTTGAACCATATAAAAGTCCAAATGTCCATGCTACAAAAGAAAAGAATATGTGATGAACATGTTAGGTAGCATTCCACATCAAAAATTCTGTTTTTATCATTTACCTACTCGAGGACGAGCAAGAATTAAGCTTGGGAATGCTGATACGTCTCCATAGTATCTCTAATTTTTTATTGTTCATAATGTTATATTATCATCCTTGGATGTTTTACAATCATTTTATAGCAACTTTATATTATTTTTTGGGACTAACCTATTGACATAGTGCCCAGTGCCAGTTGCTGTTTTTTGCTTGTTTTTTACTTCGCAGAATAGCAGTACCAAACAGAGTCCAAACGCAGCAAAACTTTTTGGAGAATTTTTTTGGACCAGAAGGCACCTAGTGGGCCAAAGAAGTACCAGAGGGGAGGCTCGAGGTGGGCACAACCCACCAGGGCGCGCAAGGAGGCCCAGGCGCGCCCAGGGGGGTTGTGCCCCCCTCGGTGACCTCCCGCACCGCCTCTTCACCCTATAAATACCCAAATATTCCAGAAACCCTAGGGGAGTCAACGAAACACAATTCCAGCCGCCGTAAGTTCTAGAACCACGAGATCCAATCTAGACAGCATCACGGAGTGGTTCATCATCCTCATTGGTGCCTCTCTGATGATGCGTGAGTAGTTCACCATAGACCTATGGGTCCGTAGGCAGTAGCTAGATGGCTTCCTTTCTCTCTTTTGATTCTCAATACGATGGTCTCTTGGAGATCTATTTGATGTAACTCTTTTTGCGGTGTGTTTGTTGGGATCCGATGAACTTTGAGTTTATGATCAGATCTATATCCATGAATATTATTTGAGTCTTCTTTGATCTCTTATATGCATGATTATTTATAGCCTCGTATTTCTTCTTCGAATCTTGGTTTAGTTAGGCCAACTAGATCGATTTTTCTTACCATGGGAAGAGGTGCTTTGTGATGGGTTCGATCTTGCAGTGTTCTTTCCTAGTGACAGAAGGGGCAGCAAGACACGCATGTATCGTTGCTATTAAGGATAACAAGATGGGGGCTATTCCTACATGAATAGATCTCGTGTACATCATGTCATCGTTCTTATTGCATTACTCCATTTCTCCATGAACTTAATACACTAGATGCATGCTGGATAGCGGTCAATGCGTGGAGTAATAGTAGTAGATGCAGGCAGGAGTCGGTCTACTAATCTTGGACATGATGCCTATATATTGATCATTGCCTTGGATATCATCGTAACTATTTGATTTTCTATTAATTGCCCAACAGTAATTTGTTTACCCACCGTGTGCTATTTCTCGAGAGAAGCCACTAGTGAAATCTACGGCCCCCGGGTCTATTCTTTATCATATTTGCTTTGAGATCTATTTTTATTTGCTTTTGTTTTCAGATCTATTATTCCAAAAACCCAAAAATACCTTGCTGCACTTTTTTATTACTTATTTTATTTTGTGTTTTATCGAGATCTATTTATCCAATCTACCACAATTTTTATCCCGTCAACTTGACAATTTCTGGCGCCGTTTCCCGAAGAGGGATTGACAACCCCTCATACGCGTCGGGTTGCAAGTATTTGTTCTTTGTGTGCAGGTACCGTTTACGTAGTGTTGCTTGGTTTTCCTACTGGATTGATACCTTGGTTTCATAACTGAGGGAAGTACCTACCGTAGCTGTACTGTATCATCCCTTCCTCTTTGGGGAAATACCGACGCAGTTTCAAGCGACATCAAGCACCAAGATGAAAACCTCTCTATGATCCTCTTGAGTTGTTTCATGAGCTAACTTAAGAGTGTTTAGTTCTTTAGTTAGATGCTCAATCTCCTTCTTATCATTGTCATTCATTTCATCTTGATTAGCATGATTACTAGCAAGTTCATCATAGTTTTCATCACTAGTTTTATCAACAAGTAAATCATCATCACCTAGCAAATCATCTTCATCACTATTAAAATCAACATACTCGGGGTGTGATACCTTGGGGCCTTTAGCCATGAATCATCTTCCAATTCCTTCATTTGGTGAATCAAATATGTCGTAGGAGTTGGATGACACAAGTGCAAGACCGGCAACACCCTCATCTTGAATATAGTCGGAACTGGAGTGATAGCTTCTCTCGGAGTAGTTGTCGGAGTCTGAACTGGATACCCATTCACCAACATGAGCTTGATGTCTTCGTCTTGCGTAGCTCTTTGATGACTTGTCCTTCCTTTCCGAATCCTTCCTTCTACGAGAGGGTCTTTGTTCATAACGATCATCTCTACTCCCTCTCTCTTTTGGAGGTGATTCATCTCTTCTACTTCTCCTTTTTGGTGAGTCTTCTTTTCTTGTAGGGAGCCGTACACTCATTGGAGTAGTGTCCTGGTCTTCCACAATTGTAGCAATTACGATCACGACTAGAAGATCTTTTGTCATTGTAGGACCTTGACTTGGAGCTTCTCTCTTTGCTTCTATTCTTGTAGAATTTGTTGAAGTTCTTCACCATTAAGCTCAATTCTTCATTGGAGACTAGCTTGTCACTTGATGTTGTAGGAGCATCACTTGAAGCTTTGTAAACACAACCTGACTTGTTGTGGAGCTCATCCTTATCCTTGAGTGACATCTCATGAGCAACAATTCTACCAATGACTTCCGTGGGCTTGAGATCTTTGTAATTAGGCATCATTTGGATCAAAGTGCACACTGTATCATATTTTCCATCCAAGGCTCTAAGAATCTTATTGATGATGAATTTGTCGGTCATCTCTTCACTTCCTAAGCCGACAATCTCATTTGTGATGAGAGCAAGCCTAGAGTACATTTCGGCGACTCCTTCACCATCCTTCATCTTGAACTTGTCAAGTTGACTTTGAAGCACATCCAATTTGGATTCCTTGATGGACTTGGTACCTTCATGCATATCAACCAAAGTATCCCAAATTTCCTTTGCATTCTCAAGGCGGCTGACTTTGTTGAATTCTTCGGGGCATAATCCATTGAAGAGAATATCACAAGCTTGAGCATTGTATTGCAACATCTTCAATTCATCCGCGGTGGCTTCATGATCTGGTTCTTTTCCATCTTCAAAGTATTCACCTTGCAAGCCAATACGAACAATAGCCCGAACAGCGGGGTTATGACCAAGAATATGCATTTTCATCTTATGCTTCCAACTAGCAAAATTTGTACCATCAAAGTAAGGACCTCTACGGTGGTAATTTCCTCGCTAGACGCCATACTCTCCTAGGTTGTGAAACCAAGGCTATGATCACCAAAGCTATGGAAATCAAGGCTAATGGAGACCAAAGCTCTGATACCACTTGTAGGATCGAAAGTATGTCTAGAGGGGGGGGGGGGTGATTAGACTACTTGACAAAATAAAAATCAATCCTTTTCCCAATTTTAGTTGTGGGCAGATTTTAGCAATTAGCACAAGTCAAGCAAAAAGCCTACACATGCAATTCTAAGAGCTAAGAGTATAGCAACGGAAAGTAAAACATTGCATATGAAGGTAAAGGGAAGGGATTGGAGAAGGCAAACACAATGGATACACGGAGATTTTTGGCGTGGTTCCTATAGGTGGTGCTATCGTATGTCCACATTGATGAAGACTTCAACCCACGAAGGGTAACGGCTGCGCGAGTCCACGGGGGGCTCCACCCATGAAGGGTGCACGAAGAAGCAACCTTGTCTATCCCACCATGGCCATCGCCCATGTAGGACTTGCCTCACTCGAGTAGATCTTCACGAAGTAGGCGATCTCCTCGCCCTTACAAACTTCTTAGTTCAACTCCACATCGTGACGGAGGCTCCCAAGCGACACCTAACCAATCTAGGAGACACCACTCTCCAAAAGGTAATAGATGGTGTGTTGATGATGAGCTCCTTGCTCTTGTGCTTCAAATGATTGTCTCCCCAACACTCAACTCTCTCTCTCAGATTTGGCTATGGTGGAAGAGTGATTTGAGTGGAAAGCAAGTTGGGGAAGGCTAGAAATCAAGATTCAAATGGTAGGAATGGAATCTCTTGATCTCAACACATGAGTAGGTGGTTCTCTCTCAGAAAATGAATGGTGGAAGTGTAGGCACGTTCTGATGGCTTTCTCTCAAATGGAGACGGGGTTGGAGGGGTATATATAGCCTCCACACAAAATCCAACCGTTACACACATTTGACTCATCTCGGTGGGACCAAATGGTTAAACTCGATGGCACCGATCAGTTCAAAAATGTGAATATTAGGAATCTCGGTGGGACCGACTGGAACAACTCGGTGGGACCGATGTGCTAGGGCTTAGGGCAAACATTATCTCGGTGGCGCCGATTGCATCAACTCGGTGGGACCGAAGTGAAGCAATAAGCAACAGAGAATCTGTCAAGCCAACTCGGTGAGACCGATTGCATAAACTCAGTGTGACCGAAGCGAATGCAATAGATCATAGAGCACTGGCAAGGCCATCTCGGTGAGACCGAGATCCGTATCGGTGAGACCAAACTGTTAGGGTTTCTGGCAGTGGCTATGTCATATGAACTCGGTGGCTCCGGATAGAAAGAATCGATGGGGCTGAGTTGGAGTTTAGGGTTTGGGCATATTTGGATGGAGAAAGTGGCTGAGGGTTTTGGAGCAATATCACTAAGTAGTTGAGCAAGTAAGCCATTAAGCAACACCTCATCCCCTTTCAATAGTATTGGCTTTCCTATGGACTCAATGTGATCTTGGATCATTAAAATAAAGATGAAGAGTCTTGAGCTTTTACCAATCTTTGACCTTAGCATTTTGAGGGGTCCACATCTCTAGTCCATGCCATGCCAATCATTGGACATCCTGAAATATTAATCTTGAAAGGATATTAGTTCAATGAGCTATATGTTGTTATGAATTACCAAAACCACCCGGGGATTAGTTGCATTTTCAAAAACCAATCATGGCCCTTATGCAATGGTGTTGAAGAGATCCCGATGCATCTGAAATCACCACCGAAAATACTTCTCTGAATTTGTTGGATGGGTGCAAAGTAGCCCTATCTTGATTAAATACATGTGGCCAAACTAAGATTTTCATCTCGGTCTCACCTCTTCTTCCCCTCTAACGACCACGACAATGACCATCTCAAAATCTTCATCATTCTGTTCCTCCTCCTCCGACTAAGAGTCATCAAGTTACATCTCCCTCAATCTCTTCATTTAGCAAATTCAATGTTGAATGATTAATTTGAATGCAAAAATAGAAGAAAAAACAAAGAATAGGGAATAAATTACCTTGATAATTCGTTGAACAGTTGGCGAGTGGGGGAGGTGAGAGCTGCGACGATGTTGCTGTAATGTTAAGTCTGCTGGCAGTGGCAGAGATAGAGGGTGGAGAGGGTGAGCCATGACCCACCCTGAGATTTTTCCAATAGCTTTATATCATAGCAAAAAAGTTAAAAACATTTAGAAAAATAATTTTGTATGAACAGTTCTACTATTGGCCCACCCTGGCACATTGTTTGGCTGGATCCACTACTATTGTGGGTGGTCGGCGCGGCAGCCAACAAGGCCTGTAGGTGTTGACGAGCTTGATTCTCGACCAAGTCGCGGTCGTACATTGCGCCGAGGAAGCCCGCGGTTGCTCGGATTCGGCGCTTGGCCAGTGTGGCCATGAGAGGGTTGACGTTAGCTCGAGCGCGGGTGCTCTCAACATAGAGCTCCTCCAACAGTTCTTGTCCCAAAATGAGGTGACGCAATGGCCCGAGTTGAATACTATCGTGTGGTGTCGGTGGCCGGCAATTGTAGCAAAGGTGGGTTGGGATGTCGATGGACCTGCACGTGTGGGGTGGGGGTAGGGGTGGAGAGGGCCACCCATGTGGACGAGGCCGAGAGAGAGGAGCTGCGGGCGATAAATTTTTTGTTGAGATTTCATTCGCCTACTGAAATTTAAGCAGGGAGGGGCACTTTCCATCAAAATTTTGTGGGGTTGAACCTTCAAAAGAGAATATTTTAAGAAGTTAAAACTTTTTAGGGGTTTTATTTAGAGATCTACTTAGCCTATGTAGTTGCTATTTTTGTTTTCTCTCAAGCTATATGCATATACTGAGTTTTGATATGAATTTTTGTAGGCAACTGCTACAGATCATCCTATTGATTTGTTGGAAACATAAGCCACCTCCACAACCCTTAGATACCCACAATCGCAACCGTCGCTTTGCCCTCTCATAGATCCTGAATAGCTCTCCTACAGCACACGCCCCCTCCCAAGCACCGGTCTCTGTTCGTATTAGCAGCCTGATACGTCTCCAACGTATCTATAATTTTTTATTGTTCCATGCTATTATAGTATCAATCTTGGATGTTTTATATGCTTTTACAAACAATTATATATCATTTTCTGGGACTAACCTATTAACTTAGTGCCCAGTGCCAGTTGCAGTTTTTTTGCATGTTTTTGGTTTTTTAGAATATCAGTACCAAACGAAGTCCAAATACCATGAAAATTTTTGGGTATTTTTTCTTGACATAAGAGACCCTGGAAGCCTCGAGAGAGGGCTAGAAGATGGAGCAGTGGCCCACAAGGCACCAGGGTGCGCCCAGGGGGATGGGCATGCCCTGGTGGCTTGTGGGGCCCATGTGGCTCCGTTTGACCTAACACCGCCTCTATAAATTTTTTAAAATTGGGAAACCAACAGAGAGCCAGCCAAAATACTTTTTCTCTGCCGCAACTCCCTGTTCTCGTGAGATCCCATCTGGAGGCCTTTTCCGGCACTCTGCTAGAGGAGGAATCAATCATGGAGGGGCTCTACATCAACCATGCTGCCCTTCCGATGATGTGTGAGTAGTTTACCACAGACCTACGTGCACATAGTTAGTAGCTAGATGGCTCTCTCTCTCTCTTTCTGATCTTCAATACAATGTTCTCCTCGATGTTCTTGGAGTTCTATTCGATGTAATCACTTTTTGCGGTGTGTTTGTTGGGATCTGATGAATTGTGAGTTTATGATTAGATTATCCATGAATATTATTTGAGTTTTCCCTGAACTCTTTTATGCATGATTATTATAACTTCATATTTCTCTCCGATCAATTGATTTTGTTTGGCCAACTAGATTGATTTTTCTTGCAATGGGAGAGGTGCTTTGTGATGGGTTCAATCTTGCGGTGCTCAATCCCAATGACAGAAAGGGGCATGACACGTATTTGTATCGTTGCCATTAAGGATAAAAAGATGGGGTTTATTCATGCGTGAGTTTACTTTGTCTACATCACGTCATCTTGCTTAAGGCGTTACTCCATTCTTTATGAACTTAATACTCTAGATGCATGCTGCATAGCGGTCGATTTGTGGGGTAATAGTAGTAGATGCAGAATCGTTTCGGTCTCCTTATGTAGGGTGTGATGCCTATATACATGATCATTGCCTTGGATATCATCATGATTATTTGCTTTTCTATCAATTGCCCAACAGTAATTTGTTTACCCACCATATGCTATTTTTAAGAGAGAAGCCTCTAGTGAAAACTATGGCCCCCGGGTCTACTTTTATCATACATAAAAAATCCTAAAAATACCTTGCTGCAATTTTACTTGTTTATTTTATTTTGTATTTTTGTTCGATCTATCTATCAATTACTACACAATTTAATGTTGCATGTAACCGCCGAGGGATTGACAACCCTTGTTCACGTTGGGTAGCAAGGATTTGTTATGTTTTGTGCAGGTGCTGCTAACAAGGTGTTGCGTGATTCTCCTACTGGATTGATAACCTTGGTTCTTAACTGAGGGAAATACTTATCTCTACTATACTGCATCATTCTCTCCTTTTTGGGGAAACCTCAACGCAGTTCATAAGTAGCAGGAAGAATTTCTGGCGCCGTTGCCGGGGAGATATCATCAACATCTATCAAGTACGTATGCATAACCTTTCATCTCCTTGCATTTATATTATTTGCTATTTGCCTCTCGTTTTCATCTCCCCCACTTCTAAAAAGTTTTTACAAAAATACAAAAATATTTTCCGTTTGCCTTTTTGCGTGTTTTCTTGTTTGCTTGTTATCTTGTTTGCCTAGTTACAATGTCTCAAGAAAAATACAAAATTACGTGATTTTTCCAATACTAATAATAATGATTTTGTTAGTACTCCGATTGCTCCTCCCGCCGCTAGTGCGGAGGCTTGTGATATTAATGCCACTTTGTTAAATCTTGTTACGAAAGAACAATTTTCTGATAGTCCTAATTAAGATGCCGCTTCCCATCTTAACACTTTCGTAGAATTATGTGACATGCAAAAGAAAAAAAATAGGTGGATAATGATATTATGAAATTAAAATTATTCCTGTTCTCACTACGAGATCGCGCTAAAACTTGGTTTTCATCTTTGCCACGAAATAGTATTGATTCTTGTCATAGGTGTAAAGATGCTTTTATCACCAAGTATTTTCCTCCCATGAAAATTATTTCTCTTAGAAATCAAATTATGAATTTCAAACAACTTGAGCATGAACATGTTGCCCAATCTTGGGAAATGATGAAATTAATGATAAGAAATTGCCCGACTCATGGTTTGAATTTATGGATGATCATACAAATTTTTTATGCGGGATTAAACTTTATTTCTAGAAATATTTTAGACTCCGCCGCGGGTGATACTTTTGTGGAAATTACGCTAGGAGAGGCTGCCAAATTGCTTGATAATATTATGGCAAATTATTCACAATGGCATACAGAAAGAACTCCTACTAGCAAAAAGGTGAATTTGGTTGAAGAAATTAGCACTTTGAGTGATAAAGTTGACGCGCTTATGAAATTGGTTGCTAGTAAAAATGCTCTTATAGATCCTAATGATTTTCCATTGTCCACTTTAATTGAGCAAAATAATGATAACGTAGATGTGAATTTTGTCTCGCGAAACAATTTTAATAGTTATGCTTATAGAGTTAATTTTAATCCTAGGCTGTTCCCTGGAAATTCCTCTAATAATTACTACAATTCCTATGGTGATTCTTATAATAATAATAGGATGCCCTCTGATCTTGAGATTAATATTAAAGAATTTATTAATGCTCAAAAAGTTTTCAACACTGCGATAGAAGAAAAAATGAGTAAACTTGACGATATGTCTAGAAGTATGGATAGAATTGTTCATGATGTGAAATATCTTAAGTCTAAAATTTTGCCACCCAAGATTGATATTAGTGAATCAATTAAAGCTCTTTATGTCTCCATGGATGAAAGTAAAGAAAGAACCGCTAGATTGAGGGCAAAGCAAGAATTCTAAGAAAAAGTGATTCCGCCCGGTTTTTATGATAGTAATGATGAAGATATTAACATGATTGGTGTTTTTTCCATTGAATCTTTATTTAGCAATGTTAAACTTGATGGAAAGTGGACTGAAGAAGAGTCAACTTTATCTAAGAGGCGTCCCCATAGTTCAGAGGGTGAAAATCTTAATGAAAAAATTGATAAAAGTGGGTTTGGAGAGGTAAAAACTTTAAATAGTGATTTACCCACTCTTTTGGATTACAAAGACTTTGATTATTATAGTTGTTCTTTGATTGAGTGTATTTCTTTGTTGCAATCCATGTTAAATTCACCCAATGCTTATGAATAAAATAAGGTTTTTACTAAACATATTGTAGAAGCGATGATGAAAGCTTTAGAAGAAAAGCTAGAATTGGAGATTTCAATAACTAGGAAATTATACGATGAGTTGGAAACCACCATTAAAGTCAAAACTAAAAATTATGAGTGCAATGCTTTATGTGATTTGGGTGCTAGCGTTTCCACAATACCAAAATCTCTATGTGATGTGCTAGGTTTTACCAATATGCATGAATGTTCTCTTAATTTGCACTTAGCAGATTCTACTATCAAGAATCCTTTAGGTAGAATAAATGATGTTCTTATTCATGCAAATAGGAATTATGTACCCGTTGATTTCATTGTGCTTGATATTGAATGCAATCCGTCTTGTCCCATAATGCTTGGTAGACCGTTCTTACGAACCATAGGTGCTGTTATTGATATGAAAGAAGGGAATATAAAATTTCAGTTTCCGTTAAAGAAGGGTATGGAACACTTCCCTAGAAAAAGAATTAATCAATCATATGAATCCATTATGAGGACAACCTATGGAGTGAATTTGAAAGATGACAACACTTGAAACAACGCATTATACCTAGCTAGGGGCGTAAAACGATAGCGCTAGTTGGGAGGCAACCCAATATTTATCTTAATTTTTTAGGAATGAAGTATGTCTACCAGAGGGGGGACGGGGTGAATGGGAGTTTTAAAATTTCTTTGGAAATCTCAAAACTCCCGGAAACCAGCAGCGGAGCGAATGAAAACAGAGTATAGTGAGCGAGTACAAGCTACGGAATGGAAACTAAAAACATGTATCGAGATAAATCACATGATTGAAACAGTTCGAATGTAAAGTGGAGAACCAGAGGTAACCAGTGATGCTTGATGGCGACAAGGTATTTGGAAGACCAGTTCGTCCTTCTGCACAAGGACTACATCTGGTTGGAGGGGTTGTGACTTAACACGGAAGATAAACTCTCTTCGCCGTATTCTCCTCAACAATTGGTTCATCAACCAATGCCGATCACTCATGGTAGACACTTGAGGTGATCTCCGAACCTTTACAGACTTCTTCTTCGAGAACCACAATTACTCTTGGTCTCTGAACAAATTGACACCTAACCATCTAGAGAGTTTGCAGCTCTTGAGAGTAATAGGCGGAGCGTACTGGACTTAGATTCGAGTGCTGCTGAACCACTATCTAATTTTTTGGCTCTAGGGGTTTTCTCTCGGTGGATTTTAAACTCAAATCACTCTGGAGAGGGGGTTGCTCAACAATCTTCTCACAATCAAATGGAGCAGCCACCGGACAACGCCGCTGTGGGGTGGCTATTTATAGCCGCAACCTTCCTTGGTGGGAAATGATCATTTTGGACACGCGGTCCAGCCAATGGCCAACCGACACGTTCTCAATGGTCGGATTTCAAAGAGCAATGGTAACATTACTTGAGGGCCAAGTAATGCTAACTCCTCGGTCAGAGACAAATCTCTCGCAGCGAAAAAGATCACAGTCTCTTGCTGGCAAGTATTTGCTCGGAACACAAAGAGATTTATCTCGCAACTTTCATAGGATATGGGTTTAGCATCAGAGAATCAAAGTTTCGAACGCTACACCCCTCTTAATAGTACGGTGGTCCTATGACTCAATAAGGAGAAGACAAACAACGAAATAAATGCTACATCTTCACTTCTTCAATCTTCTCGAATGCAGTCACTTTCTTCGGACAAACAACGAACCAATTGCTTCACGTCAGCAATTTTTGAGGTGTCACTCTTGTTATCATAATCTTTGGTGATAACCTTCACTGCTACGTAGGGGATTATCTTTGGTATTTGAATCTAACTCCTCTCGATTCCAAGGACCTGTTACTCTGTGTACACTAGCAAACACATAGGTCCCATACTGTTTATGTCAAGAAACTCCAAAACATAAGGAGGGAAATTATTGCACCAACAATCTCCCCCTTTTTGGACGATTGTTGACAAAACAGATAATCATCGAAGTGAAGATAGATTTGTGATAAGTAATTCCAACAAGAGTGAATTAGTGTTACTTTACTCGAAGATGAAATAGACTCCCCCTAAATGTATGTAGGGAAAAAGATATGAGATAAACTCTCTTGCAAGTATTGAAGTATACAGAGGAAATTTCAATCATTCAAGATAATGATTCGCACTGTTGACATATAATACATCGAGATTGTAGCGCAAACATTCATAACTTCCGACAATAATTCCACCTGCAAAACAAATGCTTCAAGAGAAATAGTGCAGCAGGAGGGGTTATTAATAGTACAACACGGAAGTTTTACAACTTAGAACAGATAGTCTTAAAACAGAAGTTCCAAACTTGCACGAAAACAAACGAAAGAAACACAGAAAGCAAATCTATCAAGACTCGATGTAATTCTCCCCCTTTTTGTCAACTAGTGTAAAAAAGGTGAGGAATAACATGAGTGCAAAAAAAATGCAGAACTTGATTCACTCGGCGGCATCTCCCAAAGAACTGTCTGAGGTGACTTCTGCTTCGGAAGTGACTGGATCAACTTCGGCTTCAGCAGCGGTGGATTTTCCTTCAGGAATAACAACTTGGGGCTGAGATGATGAGGGCATATTTGGATCAGCCACTTGAGGAACACGGGAGAGCACATTGCCTTCGGTAGGTTTCTCTGTCGGTGAGGTGGCTTCAGATTCTGCAATCAGCTTGCGAAGCTTGAGATGTAGAAGATCAGTGGTTGGCTCATGACCTGGTAGAGGAGTGGTACTCCGATCTTGAAAATCACCAACAGTGAAGCCTTTGCCAATATAATCATCGAGCTCTTGGAGATTGACATTGATGAGTTGTTTCTCGGTAAAGAACTTGCGAAGCAATTTCCAGAGCCTCTTCTTGTTTTCATCCGCAATCAGATGCGTGATTATGGTTCGATTGGTGATAGCATTCAGCTCGGCGGCAAGGTGTTCTTTTTCGCGTCGATCCTTAGCGATGTGCTGCAGCAGCAGTTGTTGAGTACACAAACTAACTTCCAGTTGCGATGGAGGTTGAAGCGAAATCTTTTGGTCGTGCTGAGGTAGACGTGGGCCATCAAATTGCCTGTGATAATCATGAGGGCTTGATGCAGGTGATTTACCCGACAGTCACCCCATGGAGGGTGAAATGCAAAGTTCTAAGCAAACCGAGGATGAACAAGTTCATAATTGAACCATTTGCGCACCCAGTGTCGTCGAATCCATTGCAGACAGTTATCTC